>CM052655.1:3143804-3154065 GCA_028533165.1 Leontopithecus rosalia
ACAAAGGCAAGCCTATCAGACTTAACAGCAGATCTCTCAGCAGAAACTCTACAAGCCAGAAGAGAGTGGGGGCCACTATTCAACATCCTCAAAGAACAGAACCTTCAGCCCAGAATCTCATATCCAGTCAAACTAAGCTTCACAACTGAAGGAAAAACAAAATCTTTTATGAACAAGCAAGTACTCAGAGATTTTATTACCACCAGGGCCTGCTTTACAAGAGCTTCTGAAAGAAGCATTACACACAGAAAGAAACAACCAGTATTAGCCTTTCTAAAAATATACCAAAAAGTAAAGAGCACCAACATAAAGAAGAATTTACATCAACAAATGAATAAAACAGCCAGTTAACATCAAATGGCAGTAACCCTAAATTTAAATTGACTAAATCCCCCGACCCATTTCACATGCGAGGATACACAAAGACTCAAAACAAAGGGATCGAGAAAGATTTACTAACCAAATGGAGAGCAAAAACAAATAAATAAACAAAAAGCAGGAGTTGCAATTCTCGTATCTGATAAAATAGATTTTAAGGCAACAAAGATATAGTGGTAAAAGGTTCAATGCAACAACAAGAGCTAACGATCCTAACACCCAGATACATAGAGACTTAGACTCAATGAGACAGAAAATTAATAAGGATACCAAGGACTCGAACTCAGATCCGGAACAAGTAAACTTAATAAATATTTACAGAGCTCTCCACTTTAAATACACAAAATATACATTCTTGTCAATACCACATCACATCTACTCATAGGTTTAAATGAAACATTGATTGGCCATTATTAATACCCATTTTTTTAGAATAAAGCAACATTTCCATTCTCTCTCCCTCTTTTTCTTCTTCTTTCTTCCTCTCCTTTACTCCTTTTTTTTCTTTCTTTCTCTCAAAAAAAGAAAAAAAAAAGAAATCAAGTTGTAGACCTCTAGATCTAGGTCGGCAATGTCTCTCTCACTGCTTGATTTCCTCCCTCCCTCCCTTCTTTCTTTCCTCCCCACCCCCCAAAAAAAACCAATTCTCATCAGACAGGACGCTACATCTGATGTTTTTTAATAGCATGATGTATGGTAACTAAGTGTGTCTTAAATCTTAAGGGCTTTTTGGCTCATTTTGACTTCAACTGGTGAATTCATTTGTAAAAGAAAAAAGTAGACATTGAAATAGGTAAAATACAATAATAAAGGTAATTCAGACATGACAATGGAAAATGGAGATGCTTAAAAAGAAAATTTAGAGTACAGATATCTTGATGAGAGTAGAACCGTAAATGTTATTCCTAGAGTGCTTTTCACATACCTATAAATTAAATAAATTGACTCACTTCTGAACGTTAGGGTCTTCAAAAGGATATGTATATGCTGAAAATATGATCCTTTTTATTGCCTATTGCTACAGAAAGGGTCATAACTAATTCCAACCATTATTAGAATTTAGAAGACATCATTTATTATACTTCGGAATGGCTGGTTATATACAATCATTTTTAAGGAAAATATTGAATATAGGATGTAGTTAACTTTCAACATATTGAAAATCTTGTTAATTTAAAACTCAAATTTCTTTATTCTCAAAGGGAACAGTGCTTAACCATTAAAAAAAAATTGTATCCCTACCTTGAATTTAAAAGTAAAACTCAAGAAAGGCAAGCAATACAGTAAGCCAGAATATACAAAATGCCATCATTTTAAAATAGAACTCTTTTGCCTTTAATTTCTAATTCCTCTCAGTATGAATGCATTCATGAACACTATTACTACTCTTATTAGTTTCTCGAGACGGAGTCTTGCTCTGTTGCCCAGTCTGGAGTGCAGTGGCGCGATTTCGGCTCACTGCAACCTCTGCCTCTTGGGTTCGAGCAATTCTCCTGCTTCAGCCTCCTGAGTAGCTGGGATTACAGGTGCGCCACCATGCCCAGCTGATTTTTTGTATTTTTAGTAGAGACGGGGTTTCGCCATGTTGGCCAGGACGGTCTTGATCTCTTCACCTCATGATCCGCCCACCTTGGCCTCCCAAAGTGCTGGGATTACAAGCATGAGCCACCGTGCCCGGCCAAACACTACTACTATTTTTACTGTTCCTTTCTGTTCCATGACACCTACTTCTCTCATTTGACATTCTTTTCTAAACTGTGTCATGTGGGTGTCTCAGGAAGTTTGTGTTGCTTCTGAATGAAATTGCAAGAAAAGAATGGGGTAAATCCTCCCCTTTTCCCTTAAGGTTAGAGACAGGTCTTACAACAGTTTACTCCCTCTGTTTATGCAGAGATAACATTCAAGTCAGGTCACACATAAATATGAAATCACTGGTTGTATGTGAATTTTATAGCAGCAGAAGGATGGCCATGGGCATGCTGCCACAGACCTTCTTAACGCTTCACCTGTCACAGATACCCATGTTAACCTATTGGCAAGAACCTCTCTAGGATGTGAAAAAAAGGTATAAAATTGCCCGGAGTTCTGTGTTTGGAGTTCTAAACTTTCAGGACCTAATCAGCAGGCTGCAACACAGCATCAAAGAGTGGATGAGCAAAGGACGCTATCAGTTGGCGCCAAAACCAAACTGGAAGCCTTGGTGCACAGCTGCATAAACATGCTGTATGGGCTTGGCAAGCCCTCCTTATTGCAGACCCCTTCCTCATCCTGAATGTGGCCTTTTGAAATATTTCCAGCCGGGTGCGGTGGCTCATGCCTGTAATCTCAGCACTTTGGGAGGCTGAGGCTGAGGCTGGCAGATTACTTGAGATCAGGAGTTCGAGGCCAGCCTGGTCAACATGGTGAAACTCTGACTCTACTAAAAATACAAAGTTAGCCGTACGTGGCGGTGTGCGCCTGTAATACCAGCTACTGTGGAGGCTGAGGCAAGAGAATCGCTTGAACGCGGGAATCAGAGGTTTCAGTGAGCTGAGATACCGCCACTGCACTCCAGACTGGAGACAGCAAGATTCCATCTCAAAAATAAAAAAAGAAACATTTCTCTTCTTCTTTTCCTGTTTAGAACAACCATTTTTTTTTTTTTTAGATTTCTCTGTGTAAAAATAAATTATTTTACTTAATTCAATACATATACATTTCTGGCAGAGGTTGGGGGTTGGGAGGTAGGAGAAGGGAGGATATTACATACTATGCTGTGACTCCACCCTTGGAAAGCCCCAAGGATCTAGAGACCTGTCTCACTAGGCAAATACTAAAACTACTACAGAGTGCTCATTGATGTAGTATATTATCATTATTATTTTTCTGAAATGGAGTTTCACTTTTGTTGCCAAGGCTGAAGTGCAAGGGCACAATCTCGACTCACTGCAACCTCTGCGTTCCTGGTTCAAGTGATTCTCCTCTTTCAGCCTCCCAAGTAGCTAGGATTACAGCACCCGCCACCACACCCGGCTAATTTAGTAGAGACGGGGTTTCGTCTTGTTGGCCAGGTTAGTCTCAAAGTCCTGACATTAGGTGATCCTCCTGCCTCAGCGTCCCAAAGTGCTGGGATTACAGGTGTGAGCCACCATGCCCACCAAGTTCTCTCTCTTTTTTTTTTGTCTTAAGTCAGACATCAAGGTATACTTTATATCTACTAAATTCACCCCGTTTGGATGTACAGTTCCATGACTGACAAATGTATACAGTCTTGTAATCACCATTATAATCAAGATAGGGAATAATATGTCTATTGTCCCAAGAATCCTTTTACCCGTCACCTACCCTCACCCCTGGCAACCACTGATCCACTCTTTGTTCTTACAGTTTTGCCATTTTGACAATATATAAATGAAACCATACCGCATGTAGTCTTTTTGGTGTGGCCTTTTTTACTTAGCATGATGCTTTTTGAGACACATCTTGTTGCATGTATTGGTAGTTGATTCTGTTTTATTGATATTATTCTACTGTATGGCTGTATCATAACTTATCCATTAAGGATCACCTATGTAGGCTTGGGTTAGGTTTTTGATGATGAATAAAGCTGCTATAAAAATTTAAGTGCAGAGTTTTGTGTGTATCTATGTCTTTGCTTTTCTTGGGTTAGTACCTAGGAGAGAAATTTCTGAATTGTATGTAGGTATATATTTAACTCCTCTTTCCTTTGGAAAACATTCAAAATGTTTTCCAAAGTGGCTATCCCATTTTTTATTCCCTCTGCAATCACTAACGTTTCCAGTTGCTCTGCATCCTTGTCAGCACTTAATATTGTCAGTTTGTTTTCACTCGAAGCAGTCTGATAGATATGCAGTAAGGTAGGTTATACTTTAATTAAATCATTTCACACGTATCACACTGGATTCCATGGGGAATTTAATGAAATTTAAGTAATTCTGTACACAAGGAGCTTGTTTTCTGGTTGAAAAGAGAATACAAATACACACAAAAGTCAAATGGAATATTTGAATAGTAGTCCAAGATGGCAGCAACAAAGATATCAGAAAAGGCTGGGCGGCGAAGTGGCTCATGCCTGTAATCCCAACACTTTGGGAGGCCGAGGCGGGTGGATCACTAGGTCAGGAGTTCGAGACCAGCCTTACCAACATGGTGAAACCCCATCTCTACTAAAAATACAAAAATTAGCTGGCAAGGTGGTGGGCACCTGCAATCCCAGCTACTTGGGAGGCCGAGGCAGGAGAATCACTTGAACCTAGGAGGTGGAGGTTGCAGTGAACTGAGATTGCGACACTGTACTCCAGCCTGAGTGACAGAGTAAGACTCCATCTCAAGAAAAAAAAATATATATATTAGAGAAAGTACGTGATTGATTTCTATGGAATTACATTAATCATTGTTATAGCAGTGATTAAGTTAGTCATAGTTAATCACTGCCCCTGCGTTTTTTGTGAACATCAACTCTAATGGACTCTTCCTTTATAATCTGTTATGTCTCTTTTCTTTTTATATTCTGCTGTCAGTACCTCAGTTCAGATCTTGATCATCTCATCCTAAACTACTATAGCAATTTTTAACTAATTTTAGGTCTGCTAGATTCTCTCTACTACAAGTGGTCCTGATGATAACCATTAAACAAATCTATTTAAGACAGTTTTCTGTTGTTACATACAAATTAGCACAAGTGTAGTGGCTTAAAACAATACTCATTTATTTGTTCACAGTCCTGCAGGCCAGAAGTCTGTGCAGTGCGGCTGCGTTCTCCGCTAAGGGCCTCACAAAGCTAAAATCAAGATGTTGACGGGGCTGGGGTCCTACCTGGAACTTGGGACTCTTTTCCAAGTTTATGTGGTTGTGGCAGAATTCAATTCATTGTGGTTTAAGGGCCGAGATTCCTGTTTCTTACTGGCCATCGACTAAGACACACTCTGTTTCTTGAGGTCACCTTCATTCTGTGACACGTGATGTCTTTCATCTTCAAAGGCAGCAATGGAAAGTCTCCCTCACATAAAATTTTCCTTATGCTTCCAATCTCTCTCCTACTCCATTGAGGAGAACCAAATCCCATTTAAAGGCTCACTGGACTAGGTCATATCCACCAAGGATAATCTCTCTTTCTTAGAGTCAACTATTCCATAGACCATAATCTAATCACCATTGTGATATCCCATCATATTCACAGATTTTATCCACACTCCAGGATGAAGGAAATAAGGTATATGGTAATCCATCCTTAGATTGGCTTAGGTCAGCAAACCACAGAAGAAACAGGATATACTATGGTTTGAGATGGAATTTCACTCTTGTTGCCCAGGCTGGAGTACAATGGTGGAATCTCTGCCCACTGCAACCTCCGCCTCCTGGGTTCAAGTGATTCTCCTGCATCAGCCTCCCAGGTAGCTGGGATTACAGGTGCGTGCCTCCACTCCTGGCTAATTTTTCATATTTAGTAAAGATGGAGTTTCATCATGTTGGTCAGGCTAGTCTCGAACTCCTGACCTCAGGTGATCCACCCACCTTGGCCTCCCAAAGTGCTGGGATTCCAGGCATGAGCCACTGTGCCCAGCCCAAGGAATTTTAGTCTAAAAGGAGTTTATTATTCTGCAAAATAGCTCAATTTGTCTAGTCTTATCAGCCTGCCCAGCTACTCAGGTCACAAGTCAAATACTTAAAGAGCCCCTGAGCTAAGTAGGATTGCAATGCATTGTGGGCTACAACAAAAAGCAGCAAGACAACCCTAAAGAAAACACCTCAAGCCCCTACTCAACAATCAATAGGTGAGGTCCAGGAAGACTGGGACCCCATAGTACTCAGCCTATGAAGAACTGGGGGAGGGGCCTGCACGCTAGGGGACAAATGGCTTATTGAAACTATCAGGTGTCTATGAGACACCTGATCTTGGAAGGCCATCATTGAAAGTCTCACTTTTGCTGGGTGCGGTGGCTCATGCCTGTCATCCCAGCACTTTGGGAGGCCTAGACGGGTGGATCACGAGGTCAAGAGATCGAGATCATCCTGGTCAACATGGTGAAACCCCGCCTCTACTAAAAATACAAAAAAAAAAAATTAGCTGGGCATGATGGCGCGTGCCTGTGGTCTCAGCTACTCAGGAGGCTGAGGCAGGAGAATTGCCTGAACCCAGGAGGCGGAGGTTGCGGTGAGCCGAGATCGCGCCATTGCACTCCAGCCTGGGTAACAAGAGCGAAACTCTGTCTCAAAAAAAAAAAAAGTCTCACTTTTGCTGTTCTCTGGGTCTTTAAGTTGATGCTTTGGTTTGGATGGGTGAATTTGTTTCTCACAAGGGTAAGGATTAGATACGACATACACAACAGGGAAGGGAAATCTTGGGGTCCCCATCTTACAAATCTGCCTGTCATATATAGTAGTAGTAATGCAAATTTATCAGCATTAAAAAAAACCCTCTAAAGTCAGCATTGCTCAATGTTTATCGAATCTTACTTCTTTCTTCTGGGTTCACTGTTTTTTGGGGAATAGGGGATGGTGTCTTGCTCTGTCACCCAGGCTGGGGTGCAATGTTGAGATCTTGGCTCACTGCAACCTCTGCCTTCTGGATTCAACTGATTCTCCTGTCTCAGCCTCCCGAAAAGTTGTGATTACAGATAGGGTTCACTTTTCTCCTTGACAAGGTACTACATCCTTTAGTAATTATCTCATTGAAGGTAACCGTTCAATTTTGTTAGACAATTTTAGTTGTCAGAAAACAACAACTAAATTTCTCTTTTTTTAATTCTCATTTTAAGTTGCAGTTACTATGTGAAATTCTAATTGACATTTACAGTTACTTCTCTATTGCTTTCTAGCATCTGAAGACTGAAGTTGGCTATTAGTCTAGTTGTGCTTTTTTTTAAAAAAATTTTTAAGATGGAGTTTTGCTCTTCTTGCCCAGGCTGGAGTGCAATGGTGTGATCTCGGCTCACTACAACCTCTGCCTTGCGAGTCCAAGTGATTTTCCTTCATCAGCCTCCCAAGTAGCTGAGATTACAGGCATGTGCCACCACACCTGGCAAAGTTTGTATTTTTAGTAGAAACGGGGTTTCTCCATGTTGGTCAGGCTGGTCTTGAACTCCTGACCTCAGGTGATCCTCCTGCCTCTGCCTCCCAAAGTGCTGGGATTACAGGCGTGAGGGACTGTGTCTGGCCTCTAGTTACGCTTTCTATGTAAGAAACGTTTTTTTTCTCCTTTATGGTATTTAAAAGTTTCTTTTCTTTTCTTTTTTTTTTTTTTGAGTTGGAGTCTCATTCTATTGTCTAGGCTGGAGTACAATAGTGCGATCTTGGCTCATTGCAACCTCTGTCTCTTGGGTTAAAGTGATTGTCCTGCACCAGCCTCCTGAGTAGCTGGGACTACAGGCACATGCCACAATGCCTAATTTTTTTTGTATTTTTAGTAGAGATGAGGTTTTACCATGTTGGCCAGGCTGGTCTCAAACTTCTGGTCTGAAGTGACCCACCCACCATGGCCTCCCAAAGTGTTGGGATTACAGGCATGAGCCACTGTGCCCAGTCAAAAGTGTCTCTTTAACAGTGCTATTTCCCAGTTTCACTAGGACACGTCGAAGTATGGAGTTATTTATTCACTTTCTATCCTTCTGGTTTCCAGAGTGCATTTTCAACTTAACGATTCCAGTCTTTCTTAACTTTGGCAACATTCTGTTTTTTCTTAAATTGTGTTTATCCTGCATTCCCTTTATTCTTTTTTCCTGAAACTCTTTTTTTTCCCCCATGGTAAGAACTCTCAATAAATCCTGAAATTCTTTTATTTATTTTTGAGACAATGTCTGTTTCTGTTGCCTAGGCTAGAGTACAATGGCACAATCTCAGCTGACTGCGACCTCTGCCTCCTGGGTTCTAGCCATCTTCCTACCTTAGGCTCCTGAGTAGCCAGGACTACAGGTTTATGCCACCATACCTTGCTAAATTTTGTATTTTTTATAGAGATGGGATTTCCACCCTGTTGCTCAAGCTGATCTTGAACTCCTGAGCTCAAGCAATCCACCCACCTCGGCCTCTCAAAGTGTTGGGATTACAGGTGTGAGCCACTGTGACTGGCCTCAAATTTTTAATTTTATTTTTAAAAATTTATTTATTTTTTGAGACCGTCTCACTCTGTCACCCAGCCTCAAGTGCAGTGGCATGATCTCCACTCACTGCAACCTCTGCCTCCCAGGCTCAAGCCATCCTCCTGTCTCAGCCTCCTAAGAAGCTGGGACCACAGACGCATGCCACTGTGCCCAGCTAACTTTTGCATTTTTGGTAGAGACAGAGTTTCAGCATGCTGTCCAGGCTGGTCATAAACTTCTGAGCTTAAGTGATCTGCCCACCTCAGCCTCCCAAAGTGTTGGGATTACAGGTATGAGCTAAATATTTCATGTATATTACCTGTTATTTTATATTTTCATTTCTTTTTATCTGAACACTGCATGCCAAGAGAATTCCATAGCATTATCTTTCAATTCAGCAATTCTCTTTTCAACTCTTTTATCTAGTTTGTCCCTTCTATTGATTTTTTTGAAAATTCCAATCACAACATTTTTATATGAACACTTTCTAATTAGTTCACTTTATTAACTATGTATTTTGCTTAATTTCTACCTCTTTCATAGTTTTGTTTTTACTTCAAGTGGGTATTATTTTTGCATGTTTTTGTGGATTCTAAGCATTTTTTTTTAAGACGGGGTTTCACCATGTTGTTTGGGCTGGTCTTGAACTCCTGACCTCAGGTGATCCACCTGCCTTGGCCTCCAAAGTGCTTGGATTACAGGTGTGAGCTACCATGCCTGGCCAGCATTTTTTAAATACTTTAAAAATATTATTTTTTAATCTTAAGTAAATTTCTTTCTTCAGTTTTACAATTCTACTTATTTATTTATTTATTATTTTTTGAGATGGAGTCTCACTTTGTCACCCAGGCTGAAGTGCAGTGGTGTGAGCTTGGCTTCCTGCAACCTCCACCTCCCGAGTTCAAACAATTCTCCTGCCTCAGTCTCCTGAGTAGTTGGGCTTACAGGTTCCCACCACCATGACTGGTTAATTTTTGTATTTTTAGTAGAGATGGAGTTTCACCATGTTGGTGCTGGTCTTGAACTCCTGGCCTCCAGTGATCTGCCTGCATCAGCTTATTTATTTATTTTTAGACATAGGGTCTTATTCTGTTGCTCAGGCTACAAGGCAGTAGTGTGAACATGGCTGTAACCTGGACTCAAGCAATCCTCCTGCATTATCCTACTAAGTAGCTGGTACTACAGGCACATGGAATCATACCTGGCTATTTTTTCCCTATTTTTTGTAGAGATGGGGTCTTGCTGTGTTGCCCAGACTGGCATTAAACTCCTGGTCTCAAGTGATCCTCCTGCCTTGGCCTCCCAAAGTGCTGGGATTATAGGAATAAGCCAAATTTCTCTTTCCATAATAGTTTTGTTTGCCTCTCTTTCTTAGAATTTGTTTTCTTTCTCTTTTTTTTGACAGAATCTTACTCTGTTGCCCAGGTTGGAGTGCAGTGGCACAATCTCAGCTCACTGCCACCTCGATCTCCCAGGTTCAAGTGATTCTCATGCCTCAGCCTCCCGCGTAGCTGGGACTACAGGCATATGGCATCATGCCCGGCTAATGTTTGTATTTTTGTAGCAAGAGTATCTCACTGTGTTGGCCAGGCTGGACTCAAACTTCTGACCTCAAGCGGTCTGCCTGCCTTGGCCTCCCAAAGTCCTGGGATTGTAGGCATGAGCCACTATGCCTGGCCAGAATTAGTTTTTTTCTTGTGGTTTAGAATTTAGGTTTTCAGACTCATTTAGAGTGGGAGGTTTTTCTTTTCTTCTACACTTTCCTTCTAGAGTCTTGATTTTTATTTATTTATTTTTTGTTTTTG
>CM052655.1:3154165-3175032 GCA_028533165.1 Leontopithecus rosalia
AATTCTCCTGCCTCAGCCTCCTGAGTAGCTGGGATTACAGGCACGCGCCACCATGCCCAGCTAATTTTTTGTATCTTTAGTAGAGACGGGGTTTCACAATGTTGACCAGGATGGTCTCGATCTCTTGACCTCGTGATCCACCCGCCTCGGCCTCCCAAAGTGCTGGGATTACAGGCTTGAGCCACCGCGCCCGGCCTTAGAGTCTTGATTTTTAAATTGCCGGCACATGATCTCCTCCGGAGGCCTCAGGCTAGAACCCAGTCTGGTGTCAGCCATTCCTTAGATTCAGTCCGAGAGGATATTCACGATATTCAAGGTGATCCTGGATCAAGTTCCAGTCAAGAGGTGATATATACATCCTTTTACGTCCGTTGATGTTCATTTTCTCGTAAATCATTCCCCGGGACAAAAGAATCTCTGAGCTTGAACAGAGGAGCTCCATCCCTAATCACAGTTTCCAACAGAAGGACTCTTCTCCCCACCTCTTGTTGGGCACTTTAGTCCCTGATATGTCAGAGAAGCTGAACTCCTGACCTTCTCTACATGCTTCCAGATTCAGGGTGTATTCCACAGCTTCAGTCCCATCCATTGCTCAAAATCCAAGGTTTTGAGCAGAAGATTGGCATGATATGATGCGCATTTAAATATAATTTTTCTGGTTACGGCATTGGAAATAATCTGTGGGGGATTGGTGGTGGGGTTGGGTGGGGTACAGGCAATGGTAGAAGCAAAGAAGGGATGACTGAGGAGGCTAATGATCCAGTCGGAGACGGTGGTGGCCCGGACCGACGCAAGGACAAGCAAAGAACCCAGGATGATTTCTAGAGTCCCACTGTGAGCAGCTGGGTGGACGGTAGTGCCATTCACTGACACAGGAAAATAAGCTGAGTCTTTTCCTACGGAGTGAAGTGGTTGCCCAGGCCCAGGTGAACACGGGTTATTGCAGGCACCCTGAATCTGGTCTCTAATGTTATGGCTAGAGGTCTGTTGGAACAAAGGATCAGAGCTCCCTAAAAAGATAGGCTCCTCTAAAACTGGAATGGAGGCCAGTGCACTGGCATGTCCTTGCAGTCCTAGCCACTCAGGACACTGAGGCAGGAGGATTGTTTGAGCCCAGGAGATGGTGACCAGCCTGGAAAACATAGCAACAACCCCTGTCTCAAAACCAACCAACCAAACACCACTTTGCAAACTTTTCCTTCAAAAACACAAGTGAACAGACAAACAAAAACAAAAGAAGAAAATCCTAAACAAATAAATAAGTAAATAAGGTTGGAACGGGTCTCCCTGGGCGGGTGGTGATAAGGAAATCCTTTGGTATTGACAGTCCATGACTGACGTAGCCCCAGCTTAAGCCTCTATTTCTATACTTTCATTGCCATCTACTTGCCTGAATCAGCCTGTGTCCAGTCCTTCTGAGACGGGGCTAACCCCCTACTGCGTGATACCTCTGTTACCTCGGCAGTCAGCCTTGGCATGCCTACTGTCCGTGAGAAATCAAAGGATAATTCAGATTCATGACCAAAGTGTCATTTAGGGCATCTCTCTTCATAGAAAGTGAAATCAAATGTTGAGGCAATTATGAAAATTATTCAGGCAAAGACATTTCTTTCTGCCTTATATGGATGTTTCATGACAAATTTTTGGGCCTGTCATTAACTAGCTCATTACTTTAATTAACCACTTCATTATGTAAGTGTAGACACAGCTTTAAAATTATTTATACTGTTTCTTGCTGTGTGTAAATAATTGTGAAGTAAAAATATTAATTTATGAATGTAATTGTGTGGGTGATCACCCCGAATTTACTCAGAACTAGCAATTAGTACATGCAAATCAGCTAAGACAAAAGCCTCTCTGATTCTGTTCAGAATACGCGAAGAGTTAATTTGCAAGAATGCCTGCTCCTGGCCCATCTGATTCTCAAAAGTCACGTTCTTGTCTCTGAGAATCAGAAACTGACCATATTTGTTGTGAGCTGTGTGATCACTCTTAATGCCCTTGCAAACATAGGAAATAAAATGCTAACAAATCATCATCTATTACCTAATTATATTTATCTAGACAGATAAAGTTGGGGGTGGAAGAGTGGATTATACTTTTTTAAGAAAGGCATTTCTCTTTTGGCAAACAAAGATGAAATTTAAAGCTTAATTATTCCTCATAGGCCACACAGAGTCTTTTCTGTTAATCATACCCAGGTCCTGAGATTTTTTTTTCTTCCACAAAGAGGTGTAAATGTGTGTTGACTTCCAATTAAATCAGTTCCCGATCCAGTGGGAGTAGTGCTAATGGGATTTAAATGTTTTTGAGGTTTCATGGGAGCCCAGAGGAGGAAAAAATTCTGACGTCGATGGAATGTCACTCCTTCAGCAATACAAATAGCAACTAATACAGAATAGTTTGGCTGCCTTGGACATCTTGAATTGTGGAAGCAACTAGAATTATTCATCTTCATTAAAAATCATGTTGTCCGGCCGGGCGTGGTGGCTCATGCCTGTAATCCAAGCACTCTGGAGGCCAAGGTGGGTGGATCACCTGAGGTTGGGAGTTCAAGACCAGCCTGACCAACATGGTGAAACCCCATCTTAAAAAAAAAAATGTTTTCTTTGAATCGAAGCTGTTCTCTTATCATTGGCCAATACTTGGGCATTTATATCTACATTATCTATTTCAAAACATACTGTGCTGAAGTTTTATCAGATGCATTCACAGGTCTCTCTAAACAGAGCTGCATCCCTGGCTACTGTGATTATATATATTCTTAACTCAGCCTGCCTTGGAGAAGGGTTAAGTAGGTGCAGGCTCCCTCAGGTGAGGGCTACCTTGAAAAGGCACCGCCTGGAGTGGTTTTGGAAGATATAGGTATGGAATCCACTTCCCATTTACTCATGGGTTCAGTGTTTCAATTTTTACTCCTCCACTTGGTGTAACACCTAAACATCTCTACCAGAGAGGGGGATGCTAACGCTTGGGGTAAAAGCAAGTAGACTTGTATCACTACTCAGAGCAGTGGCAGAGAGGCTGATAAATAGTGCCATCTACAGGCTAGGGATTTCACAACATTGTTCCTTTCCTTTCCTTTCCTTTTCCTGTGGAGATGAAGCCTTACTCTGTCACCCAGGCTGAAGTGCAGTGGTGTGATCTCAGCTCACTGCAGCTTCCACCTTCTTGGTTCAAGCGATTCTCCTGCCTCAGCCTCCCAAGTAGCTGGGACTACCAGTGCACACCACCACACCTGGCTGATTTTCTGTATTTTTAGTAAAGACGTGGTTTCACCATGTTGGTCAGACTGGTCTCGAATGCCTGACCTTAAGTGATCTGCCCACCTTGCCTCCCAAAGTGCTGGGATGACAGGCGTGAGCCACTGCACCTGGCCAGTTTATTTATTGATTTTTAAAGAAAAATATCAGTTAAATCTTGCTTTCTACACACACACACACACACACACACACACACGTTGTCGAGGTTGCCAAGGCAGGACAGTGGTGTAATCATGGCTTTCTGTAGCCTCCATCACCTGGGCTTAAGCCATCCTCCTGTCTCAGCCTTCTAAGTAGCTGGGACTACAGGCACTACCATACCTGGATGATTTTTGACTTTTTTTAAATAGAGATTCAGTCTTGCTATGTTTCCCAGGCTAGTTTCAAACTCCTCAGCCCAAGCTATCCTTCTGCCTTGTGTTTGCTTTTGTTTTTACTTAAAGCAAACACATTATAACCCATAAATACATTCCAGCCTGGGTCAGGAAATCTGCCTTTATTTCTCACCTAGATCTTTCATCTTGTAACTAAAGGGTGACTGCTTTGTTAAAAGGTTAATCCTTCAACACACAGTTTCTCTGTAAAATAGCTCTTGAATCGATTTCCTTCCATTCTTACCGTCTGTGCCATAGGATGGACTCTTGTCACGTCTTCCTGTGCCCCAAGCCTAGTCTCCCAACTGCCTTTCCTCTCTGATCTCTTCTCCCTTCCAATTCAGCTTTCACATGGCTGCCACAGACGAGAAATAGAATGTCCTTATTTTTCAAGTACAACGAAGTATTTGTTTATTGACCACCTCGCCTTGCCTTAGAGTACAAGAAGAGACTTAGTTTCGTGTCCTGTGTGTCCTTAACACCCAGAACAGTCCTTGCCACATAGTAGGTACTGAGCAATGAATGGATTCCTTTGTGTGGGGCGACTGTTCCCTTTCCATCATTGATTGAAATCTTACTTTTCAAGTCACAGCTAAACCTCTGAGTCATTTCACCCTCAGAGCTTTTTTTCTGAGACAGAGTTTTCCTCTTGTTGCCCAGACTGGAGTGCAATGGTGCCATCTCAGCTCACTACAACCTCTGCCTCTCAGGTTCCAGTGATTCTCCTGCCTCAGTCTGCTGCGTAGTTGTGATTACAGCCATTCACCACCACTCTTGGCTAATTCTGTATTTTTAGTAGACACAGGGTTTCTCCATGCTGGTCAGACTGGTCTCAAACTCCCGACTTTAGGTGATCTGCCTGCCTCGGCCTCCCAAAGTGCTGGGATTAAAGGCATGAGCCTCTGTGCCCGGCCTCTCTGAGCATTTTTATTAATATCATAGCACTCATCAAATTTTGCTTTATATGAAATTATTTCCCAACAAATCTGTTACCCCACTGGATTATAACTACCTCAAATGCAGACTGTGTTCCACCCACCTGTTTCCCTACAATGTATGACACCTTAATAATCAGCATCAAGAATGTGAAAAGCCTTTCTTCAGCAGGTGACTATGATCATCCTAAATGGTCAATTCCAGAGACCTCACTACTTCAAAATAGGGGCCTTTTCAATCAACATGCACACTGAGCATACACATCACAGAATCTATGAGAGATACCTAGAGGGTATGCTGTTGGTCCTTAAGTGGCTTACTGTTTAATTGAAAATGTAAGATGATTCCACTTACCACAGCATCAGGACCACCTGGATGCTTGTCAAAAATTTCTGTACTCTACCCAAGACCTCCTGAATGAGAATTCATAGGGAAGAGTGCTGAGAATCTGCATAATTAGGAAGCTCCCCAGATAACTCTTATTCTCAGTAAAGTTTCATAAAGAAAGCCCTAGTCAGGCATGGTGGTTCATGCCTGTAATACCAGCACTTTGTGGGGCTGAAGTGGGTGGATCGCTTGAGGTCAGGAGTTGGAACCCAGCCTGGCCAACGTGGTGAAACCTCATCTCCCCTAAAAATACAAAAATTAACTGGGTGAGGTGATGCATGCCTGTAATTCCAGCTACTAAGGAGGCTAATACAGGAAAGTTGCTTGAACCCAGGAGACAGAGGTTGTGGTGAGTTGCAATTGTGCCACTGCACAGCAGCCTGGGCAACAGAGAAAGACTTTATCTCAACCAACCAACCAACCAATCAATCAATCAATCAATCAATAAGTAAGTAAGTAAGTAAGTAAAGCCCCAGTCCGCTTATTCCTCCTTCCATCTCCAAGATGGTATGTTTGATCTCTAATTATAGACCCAGCCAGAATTATAGACCCAGTTCCAAGAACTAACACTAAGTTCTTCCAGACCAATATCCAGTGGCTTCTATGAAATCACCTGCCCAATAAGCCTCGTATCATTCATTCATTCATCAAAATTAATTGAGAACTTGCTGGATTTTTTTTGTATACCCTTGAGTCCTGTGTTTTATTTGTAGATTTCTATCTTCATCCCGATTCCCAAATCCTCATCTGTTAATCTTTCTATTAGAGAAGTTTTCTTTTAGAGTAAAGTCTCATCTTACCCTTGGTCTTCCTTCCTGCAGAGAACAGAACTCTTTTCTGAGCTTTAGGCCAGTTTCTGTGGCCTGGCTGTTGGTGGAGGATGCTCCCAGAGGCTGAATGCTTACCCCTCTGGCTTCTGGATCTCACCTGGCCTGCTGAATGCCAGCTCTCATGCCTGCCCATCTGTCCTGGCTCATTTTAAGTAAATGGATGCCACTTTTATATGGCTAGCAAGTTCAAAAGATAAAGCATAAGAATAGGTAGCTTTTCCAATATAAAGCGTGTACAAATGCTAATTATCATCATGAAAGGATAGGGTCCCAGGCATAAATGTGGGATGTTATCAGCCTAGAGGTGCTGGAACCCAGCTGTGCGTTAAGCCCACTGAAAACACAGGCGACCACTAACAAACATCCTTCTTATAGTTCCAGAGTTAAATGAAAACAAGGCCTCATAAATGCACCATACTCAGAAGCACATGAATTGCAACCAACATCCCTACTTAAGGTTTGCTTGAAGCTATACAAAAAGCCTCTCTCTCTCTCTCTGTATAAAAGTAGAATAAACAAAAGGCAAGACTCTGAGCAGAAAGCACAAACTAGAGTAGACACTGTTGGCTGCCTACCTAACAGCCAAGCTATCATCCTCTATTTCTTTCTTGTTGGAAGAGCCGATTTTCATGTGAGAGGCTGAAATGTCAGAAAGACACCTGCCAGCAGTGGTCCTGGCAGCTAAGTCATTGGCCTGTGACCCAGTATGTCTTTGCCAATGGACCTTACGGGTAAGTCTGATGGTGAGGTATTCTGAAAAGTTTTCCTCCTTAGTGAAAAGAGAAACATAATAGGAAACATCATCCTTTCTGCCTTTGGGCATGGTTGTATGATAGCTTGATGTCTGGAGCCACAGCAGCAACCTTGCTACAATGAGGGGACAAGCCTGAGGATGACAGACACCACACGAAAGATCACTGAGAACTACAAAGAGTCTCGGTCATTGAGGTCATTGTTGAGCCACTGAATTAACCTTCCCCGTATCCTCCCTGTAGCTGCTACCTGTAAACCTCTTTTTTTTTTTAAGTTTTTGAGCCAGAGTCTTGCTCTGTCACCCAGGCTGCACTGGAGTGGTGAAATCTTGGTTCACTGCAACCTCCACCTCCTGAGTTCGAGCGATTCTCCTGCCTCAGCCTCCCAAGTAGCCAGGACCACAGGCATGTGTCACCACGACAGGCTAATTTTTTGTATTTTTAGTAGAGACAGGTTTTTGCCATGTTAGCCAGGATAGTCTCGATCTTCTGACTTCTTGATCTGCCTGCCTTGGCCTCCCAAAGTGCTGGGATTACAGGCGTGAGCCTGCACCCAGCCTAAATCTCTTTTTATGTGAGATAGTAAATATTCTTTTGTTTAAGTCATTTTTAGTTTGGTTTCTATATTTGAAGCTGAAATAAATCTACATTTAAACAATTTTTCAATTCAACTGTCTTGATTTGTTATGGCCCTGGGTATTTTTTTTTTTTTTTTTGACGGAGTTTCACTATTGTTGCCCAGGCTGGAGTGCAATGGCGTGATCTCGGTTCACCGCAACCTCCGCCTCCTGGAATCAGGCAATTCTCCTGCCTCAGCCTCCCGAGTGGCTGGGATTACAGGCACGTGCCACCATGCCCAGCTAAATTTTATATATTTAGCAGAGACAAGGTTTTGCCATGTTAAGTCTGGTCTCCAACTCCTGACCTCAGGTGAGCTGCCTGCCTCTGCGTCCCAAAGTGCTGGGATTACTACCTTGAGCCACTGTGCCGGGCTGGCCCTGGGTATTTATAAGACCAATGTCATTTGCTTGGCATCTATTTTTCTAATTGAGACTTTGGCTTGAGGACTACCTATAGTGTCGCTGAGGTGTTACTGATTTATTAACCCATACATATATTGTAAAACTTAATTTTTTTTTTTTGAGACTGAGTCTGTTGCCCAGGCTGGGGTATAGTGGCACAATCTCAGATCACTGCAACCTCCACCTCCAGGTGTCAAGTGATTCTCCTGCCTCAGCCTCCCAAGTAGCTGGGAGTACAGGCATGTGCCTCCATGCCTGGTTAATTTTTTTATATTTTTAGTAGAGACTGAGTTTGACTATGTTGGCCAGGCTGGTCTCAAACTCCTGACCAGAGGTGATCTGCCCACCTTGGCCTTCCAAAGTGCTGGGATTACAGGCATAAGCCACTGTGCCTAGCCATAAAAAATTTTTATAAGTCAAGCTCAATCAATATACCACACACTGTAGAATATTGATTCTGTTTTATATTTCTGATAAGTAAGGCAGAATGTGCTGAGAAAGTATTCGAATTCTGTATCTCTGACTCAATTCTGATCCCATGATACAACATTCTGACTTATGTAGTCAATAATACCGTCTATGGCCAGATGAAGTGTATCACGCCTGTAATCCTAGCACTTTGAAAGGCTGAGGTGGGTGGATCACTTGAGGTCAGGGGTTTGAGACCAGCCTGGACAACATGGTGAAACCCCATCTCTACTAAAAACACAAAAATCAGCCGGGAGTGGTGGTGTGCCTCTGTAGTCCCAGCTACTCGAGAGGCTGAGGCATGAGAATTGATTGAACTCAGGAGGCAGAGGTTGCAGTGAGCTGAGATCGTGCCACTGTACTTCAGCCTCGGTGATAGAATGAGACTCAATCTCAAAAACAAAACAAATAAACAAAAAACCCCCAAAATATATAAAAATATCCACCAAAATATAGTGACATGATTAAAGAAAATCCTTCTCACTCAAAGAATGCTGGGAATGTCTGTCTCCGTTAACTGGAGATATGGATATACATCCAGATTTGAAAAATTGCAAAGACTCACTGTTTTTTTTTTAGCTAAACTGACCCAGGAATGTTTTTCAAAGTTGGCATGCAAAAAGTTGTACTTACTTTATATTTCCAATGCTGTGTTCTACAATTGCAAATCTGCTTGTCCAAATCTGATGAAGAATCTCATTTTTTTTTTTTAGACGGAGTTTCGCTCTTGTTACCCAGGCTGGAGTGCAATGGCGCGATCTCGGCTCACCGCAACCTCCGCCTCCTGGGTTCAGGCAATTCTCCTGCCTCAGCCTCCCGAGTAGCTAGGATTACAGGCACGCGCCACCATGCCCAGCTGATTTTTTGCATTTTTTTAGTAGAGACGGGGTTTCACCATGTTGACCAGGATGGTCTCGATCTCTTGAACTCGTGATCCACCCACCTCGGCCTCCCAAAGTGCTGGGATTACAGGCGTGAGCCACCGCGCCCGGCGAGAATCTCATTTTTAATGTACAACTTGCAAACAGCATTTTCCAGGGCCTTATGGGGAGACCTCAGGCCAGTACATACATGTTTTGTCTTTGCAGATAATTAGAATGTTGAAAACATTTCATTTCACGAATATAATTTGACTCGAATCTCAGACTCTTTTAGCAAGAGTTTTCTAGACAAGAGATACTGTCTATTTCAGTCTTGAGAATATTACGATTTCAGTCTTGTCAGTATTTGTAATTATTCTCGGAAATGAAGTTTATAATAACACGATCTGAAATTAATTTCAAAAAGCAATAAAAAGATGCTGAAACCCACAATAGCAAAAGGCAATTATTTTATCATTTGTTTATTTAGATCAATAGTAATTAGAAGAGCTAATCTATTTTAAAGGTTCTATTATAAAATTAGAAAGGAAGTGATTCAATTACAGTAGATTTTTTTTAAAAAAGGAATATGATCAATGAACAGCAGGTTATCTAATAAGCAAAAAAGATAAATAGAATTTCCCAAATATGACCATTTCTCACATTTGAGGAATGGAAGGCATTCTTACAGACTTAGAGGCAGACTTAGAGGTACATTATATATTGCAGATGTTAACTGAATTAGAGATGAAACAATTAAGTTTTATAATATAATCTTATTTTGAGCCCTGAAATTACTACACTGCATGAACATACATCAAAAAACAAAAATTTTGGCTGAGTACGGTGGCTCACACCTGTAATCCCAGCACTCTGGGAGGCCGAGGCAGGCAGATCACCTGAGGTCAGGAGTTCAAGACCAGCCTGGCCAACATGGTGAAACCCCTTCTCTATTGAAAATACAAAGTTAGCCAGGTGTGGTGGCGTGTGCCTGTAACCCTAGCTACTCTGGAGGCTGAGGCAGGAGAATTGCCTGGAACCTGGGAGGTGGAGGTTGCACTGAGCCAAGATAGCACCAGCCTGGGTGACAGAGCAAGACTCTGTCTCAAAAAAAAAAAAATTGTTTTTTCATTGCAAAGAGAACACATACCCAATTTTTAACAACTAGAAAGTATAGATGAATAAAAATATAGTTAAAAACATAAATGTGAATGACCACAGCCCCAGCCTCACTTGGAGATAACCATATTTTGATGTATATTGTCGGACTTTTTTCCTACATATTACATATACTGTGATATAGTAATTCTACAAAGTGGGATTATAGTTTACATAAAACAGTATTGTTTCAGATCCTGATACTTTATTTTGAAATAATCTCAAATTTACAGAACTTTTGTTAGTACCAAAAAGGACCTAACACCATCACCCAAAGTCCCCTCTCCAAATGCTTCACCTGCTTCTATGTAGCCAATCTCCCAATCCTTTAAACATTTAAAAAGCATTCCTAAAAAGTCTATAGTTGAGAATTTCACTGATTCACAACATCTTCTCCATTATATTCCATAGTACATTTTTCTTGTCAAAACACTTAATATATTTTTAAAATTATTTGAAAAGATTTGTGTTTGCAGAACAACTGTATATCAATATATTATAATTTGATTTTTCCAAATTCTAGGACAGTCTAGTAACTTTTATTTATTTATTTATTTTTTTGAGACAGAGTTTCGCTCTTGTTACCCAGGCTGGAGTGCAATGGCGCGATCTCGGCTCACCGCAACCTCCGCCTCCTGGGTTCAGGCAATTCTCCTGCCTCAGCCTCCCGAGTAGCTAGGATTACAGGCACGCACCACTGTGCCCAGCTAATTTTTTATATTTTTAGTAGAGACGGGGTTTCACCATGTTGACCAGGATGGTCTCGATCTCTTGACCTCGTGATCCACCTGCCTCGGCCTCCCAAAGTGCTGGGATTACAGGCGTGAGCCACCGTGCCAGCCAACTTTTTATTTTTAAGAGACCATAGGCTTAGTATAAATACATACTTTGGCCCAGATGCAGTAATTGGCCTACTTAAGGCACATTATGCTTAAATATACAGACAGCAGACTGCTTTAGGGCTTGTGAAGCAGGGTGCTGAATGAGGCAGTCACTGGTTTTACTGGACTGGGTATCCACTACCCCTGAGACACCATGCCAGGTTCTGAAGATACCAAGATAGGTGAGTGTGGCTCTGCCTTCAAAGAAGTGGAAAGCAGGAAGGTAAACAAGGTAATACAACAAAGATCTCCTTTCCCTAAGTTAAGAAAATGATCGTTCAGTTTATGTGTTCCATCCCCAAGCAAGCTCTAAGTCATAAGTCCTTAGAAATGGAGTTTGGTGCTCAGTGCTCTCGAGTCTGATACAAGAAACAGCAGAACAGGGAGGTGACACAAGTTCCCAAGTTCCACGTGCTACAGCAGGTCTTTTTTTTTTTTTTTTTTTTTGAGACAGGGTCTGACTCTGTCACCCAGGCTGGAGTGCAGTGGTACAAACATACTCACTGCAACCTTGACCTCTGGGGCTCATCCAATCCTCCCATCTCAGCCTCCCAAGTAGCTAGGCCAAGGGTGCGTGCCACCACACTTCCCTATCTAAAATGTTTTTTTTGTAGAGATGTATTCTTGCTATGTTGCTCAGGCTGATCTCAAACTTCTGGGCTCAAGTGATCTTCTTGCCTTGACCTCCCAAAGTCCAAGGGTTTCAGGTGTGAGCCATTGTGCCTATCCCTACAGCAGATCTCAGGAGGACCACAGTCGTTGGCAAATGGGTTGATTTATTCATTATATCTACCACAATGTAGGCATAAAGTCACATTATTCTAACACTACTTTTTCCTTATTCCCCTTCAAGTTTTCTAAGGCTTTCTAATAAAGACTGGCTCTGAAGGGCTCCTGGAGGCACACTGATTCAGATTCATGAGTCGTGCTGACTCTTGGCCTAGGGATAAGACGATCCAATCCTTTGAAAAAGTCTTCTCATTTCTCCCATGAATAGCACAGCATCCTGTTTCTGCTGGGCCTCATTTATCATTCCTGAGAAAAACCTCTTGCAGCCAGACAGATTGTCTTTGAGGGACCATATCCTATTCTCTGTTTTTCACAGGCTGTCATACTGAAGGTACCCTCTAATTGCCTTTCTGGAAACTTTTAGAGGACTCAATAAATTCCTTAGAAGGCAGGGTTCTAGATTTTAGGGACTTAGTGAGATGGTGGCAAGTTCTTTTGGATCTGAGTGCCTGAAATACTGGTTGAGATTCTGAGCTTCTCTTGAATTCCCTGGGAGAGGGTGCTGTGGCTGAGTGCTGGTGTTTGAGAGAGACTTGGGAGAGGTGGCAGCCCTGTGCCACACAGTCCCATCTATAACTTAGTGACCTCTTTTTTTTTTTTTGAGACCGAGTTTCACTCTTGTTACCCAGGCTGGAATGCAATGGCACGATCTCGGCTTACCGCAACCTCCGCCTCCTGGGTTCAGGCAATTCTCCTGCCTCAGCCTCCCGAGTAGTTGGGATTACAGGCATGCGCCACCATGCCCAGCTAATTTTTTTATCTTTAGTAAAGACGGGGTTTCACCATATTGACCAGGATGGTCTCGATCTCTTGACCTCGTGATCCACCCGCCTCGGCCTCCCAAAGTGCTGGGATTACAGGCGTGAGCCACCGCGCCCGGTCAACTTAGTGACCTCTTAATGCTGCTTCCAGTCCTTCTTTGGACCAAGGATCATGCAGAAATGATTCCACATAACAGCCAGGAGTTTTTCATTTCTGTATCTGATTCCCATGTCACTCTGACTGCAGCAGGGTGGTGCTATGGTATGTTCATTTTCCAGAAGAGCAGGTGTCAGCCACACTCGGTCTTTAAAATTCAATCCCAGTGAATCCCTAAGAGTTTATCTTTCATCTCTTTTCTGCACGTGGGCCTCACACAGTGGCGGCTGGGGCATGGGGAGAAGAGGATATCTACTTTCATATGATCCGCACAGGATATTAACAGAGGAAAAATGTCCCATCACTGTCAATGGAATGAATATTCTATCAAAACAGCTCGCTCATTCTCCAGTATTGAGATTAAGTTTACCTGCTGAACACGATAAAATTTATTTCGGTAGCCTATGACCACCATTTATCAGCTCCCGACCCCTATCCGTATAAAACAATAAGCATGATCTTAAGGCACTCTTAGGGGCTGTCTAAGAGATGTATATTTGCTGACATACAACCTGACTGAAGCCAAACACCATTACCCCTGTGACTGATTAGAGGGCGGCCTTAAGTGAACAGCTTTATTTCCCTCCAGCAGCTGAGCTCCCTGACCAGGCGAGCTGAGCTGACACGGCATTTCAAGTCCTGTTACCAGCTCAATGGTTCTCCCGTAGGAAAAAAAAAAGCCCCTCTTCATTTAGCCTCTCCGTCTTGATCATTGCTGATGGGCTATCAATAATTTCAAGTTGGGTGAGCAGTTGGCTGAAGGTTAAATAAATTCTGCCGGCTCTTGGCATGATTGTACCCGAGCGGAAGGATTCCAATTTGAAGCGATTTTCTTGTAAGTGCTCCTTGGAAATGTTTCCAGAGTCAAAAAAAAGTTGAGAAATTCAGTTTTGGAGGCCCAAGTGCGCTTCAGATGGAAACGCAGACATCATAAGAACCTTGACGTTTTAAAAAGTGGGTTTTCCTCTGTATTAGTTTAGAACCCAAAGAGCCCCAGTTAATTATTAGCAGGGGAAATTCTCAATACACTGACGTGCTATTTTGGATATTGGTATTTGGTTTTTTTTTTAAATGAACAAAATTATATTTTCAGGAATTTCAGCCAATAGCAAGAAGTGTAGGAAGGTCTGTCGCGAACTGTATAGTCTTAACAAATACGGGTTTCAGTCGCTCAGTAGCGAGCTTTTAAGCACTTTCTTCACGTTCAGGAGATCATTTTCTTTAGAATGAAATTTGCTTTTGGTTTTTCTCCCCCCATTCCAAAAGTAATATATATCGGTTATGAAATTTGGAATGATTTCCAAATTTCATAACCAAAAGCACCACCCTGCTGCAGTCAGAGTGACGCGGGAATCAGATCCAGAAATGAACTGGAAATTATCTTAACAAAATAGAGTTAAGCAAAAAGGAGATCGAAGTCATCCATGAGCGTTAACTGTTCTCAGTATTTGGTTCCATACTTTCCTATTTTCTTCTGTGCACATGCGTGTATAATTTTTTCTCTTAATATAAAATGTTGTGGTTTCATATACACAGTGCTGTAGTCTGAATGTGTCCCCGCAAACTCACGTGTGGGAAGCTGAATCCCTGATGCACCGGTGTAGGTCAGCACCTGTTGGGAGGTGCTTAGGTCACGAGGTTTCTGCCTTCGTGTTACACTGTTTCTGCATTGTTAAAAGTCTGAGTCCGGGTAATTTATAAAGAGAAGAGGTTTAATTGGCTCAAGGTTCTGCAGGCTGTCCAGGAAGCATGGCACCAGCATCTGCTTAGCTACTGGGGAGGCCTCAGGGAGATTTAACTAACCGCAGAAGGTTAAGGGGGAGAAGGTACTTCCCATGGCCAGAGCAGAAGCAAGGGAGAGGGGAGGTGCTAGACACTATTCATATAAATATAAAAAAAGTTTATTTCACTTAGTGAAATATATACATTCCACTCTTCTCACCCAGGCTGGAGAACAATGGCACAATCTCAGCTCACTGCATCCTCCACCTCCTGGGTTCAACTGATTCTCCCACCTCAGCCTCCCAAGTAGTTGGAATTACAGGCACCTGCCATCACACCCAGCTAATATTTATATTTTTAGTAGAGACAGGGTTTTGGCATGCAGGTCATGCTAGTCTCGAACTGCTGGCCTTAGGTGATCTGCCCTCCTCGGCCTCCCAAAGTGCTGAAATTACAGGTGTGAGCCACCATGCCTGGCCGCCGGACACTTTTAAACAACCAGATCTCATGAAAACTCACTCATTATCTGAGGATAGCACCACGAGAGATCTGTGCCTCTGGTCTAAACACTTCCCACCAGGCCCCGTCTCCAAAACTGAGGATCAGAATTCAACATGAAATTTACAGGAAACAAATGTCCAAACTATATCCGCTTTCATGAATGGATGAATGGAGTCATGAAAGGACTTGATAGAGTTTGTCCCTTTTGCCTTTCTACTTTCTGCCATATGAGAAGACAGTATTCCTCCCCTCCAGAAAATGCCATTTTCAAGATGCCATCTTGGAAACAGAGGACGAATCTCCCCAGACAAGTGAACTTACTGGAGCCTCGATCTGGGACTTGCCAGCCTTCAGAACAGCAAGGAAATAAAATTTCTGTTTTTTAAGTTTCCCAGTCTCCACTATTCTGTTACAGCAGCACAAAATGGTTTAAGACGCAGGTTTTTAAAAA
This sequence comes from Leontopithecus rosalia, assembly GCA_028533165.1. NCBI lineage: Eukaryota > Metazoa > Chordata > Mammalia > Primates > Cebidae > Leontopithecus > Leontopithecus rosalia. Next base: position 3,169,478 of record CM052655.1, read on the forward strand.
GGCATATAGTTGTTGTTAAGAATGTATTTCCAACTTTGGGAAGCGATTTAAACTGTTTATGGTGTAAACTGACACTGCCAGCATCTTACAATGCTTACCCATGAAACTTCCGGCTTTTATTTCCACGATACCACATTCTCGATGTAGAAACTTCTAACCTCTGACAACAGAAACGTATATTCATTCATTGCCTGGGTTACAGCTATTACGGTAGATTTTAGCCAAGCTTACCTAGACTCTCAAAGGGTTTTAAAGTTATGATCTTTTTGACATTGCTTCACAAATATACACCCTTGCACTAACTTCTGAGTCATGTAGAAACTCTTTTACGTGTTTCATGTGATGTCACACACTTGTTGGTCTCCAAGGCTGATGGCATCCCTGTTTTACACTCAAGTGGCCTGTGCACCGGCCCTTCCACCTTTCACAAACATGAAGTATTTCTACATAAATGCGAGCTGCACTCTGTCCAATTCTCTGGACGTTCTGGCATGGTAGAATGTAACAACTGTGATAAAACTCGGTCCTTATATGCTTTCCCCTGGCTGTGCGTAGACATTTTATTATTGCCTTATAGTTGCAGTCACTGCCTTCATGAAAGATGATGGTTAGATTTTGTAGAAAATGTGAAGACTGGCCAGGCACAGTGACTCATGCCTGTAATCCCAGCACTTTGGGTAGGTCCCCTGAGGTCAGCCATCTGAGACCAAACTGGCCAACATGGCAAAGCCCTGTGTCTTCTAAAAACACAAAAAATCGGGCTGGTTGCGGTGGCTCACACCTGTAATCCCTGCACTTTGCGAGGCCGGGGAGGGTGGATCATGAGGTCAAGAGATCGAAACCATCCTGGTCATTTTAGTATAGACGTGGTGAAACCCCGTCTATACTAAAAGTACAAAAAATTAGCTGGGCATGGTGGCGTGTGCCTATAATCCCAGCTACTCAGGAGGCTGAGGCAGGAGAATTGCCTGAACCCAGGAGGCGGAGGTTGCGGTGAGCCGAGATCGCGCCATTGCACTCCAGCCTGGGTAACAAGAGCGAAACCCTGTCTCAAAAAAAAACCCAAAAAACAAAAAATCAGCCGGGCATGGTGGTGGGTGCCTGAAATCCCAGCTATTCAGGAGGCTGAGGGAGAAGAACTGCTTGAACCCAGGAGGCAGAGGTTGCAGTGAGCCCCACTGCACTCCAGCCTGCATGAGAAAGCAAGACTGTGTCTCAAAAAAAATTTTTTTTTCAACAGTATGTAAAGTATTATCTCAGTTCCTACGGCTTTTCTCTGACTTGTAATTAACTTACTATGCTCTGTTGAGGGACTGGGGAATAATAATAATAAAGTAGAAATGGATTTCATTGATTCACAGCGTTGCAACTCAAAGTGTGTTCTTTAAGCCAACAGCATTAGTCATTACTTGGGAACTTGTAACATACAGAAATCTCAGAAGCCACCCACAGCTACTGAATTGGGATTTGCATTTTAACAAGAGCCTTTGGTTATTTGAGGTTTATTGGGCTTATAGATCCACATGGCTGGGGAGGCTTCATAATCATGGAAGAAGGTGAAAGGCACATCTCACAAGGCGGCAAACGAGAGAAGAGAGCTTGCGCAGGCAAATACTCCTTTTTAAAACCATCAGATCCTGAGACTCATTTGCTATCACAAGAACAGCGCAGGAAAGACACGCCCCCATAATTCAATCACCTCCCACCGGCTTCCTCGTACAACAAGTGGGAATTGTGAGAGTTACAACTCAAGATGAGATTTAGGTGGGGACACAGCCAAACCCTATCACCCGTCTAGAAGAATAAATGTCATTGATATTGTCAAAATGTTGAAGGTGGTTTATAAGTGAGCATTTTCATGATGTAATCTGACACAAACACACTAAAGTTATTTTGATTTGTTTCAAAACAATTCTTTCAAAACACAGTACTAGGTTCTAAACTGTAAAATGTGGCTGCTGTCTACTCCTGTAGCTTGGTTGCTGATGTTGATCTCATGAGTTGGATTAGAATACACCCGGAATGGATTTAGAAAGGTGGGTCAGATGACTGATCAAAGTATCCTCAAGCTAATAATAAAAAAGCAGTAAGAACTTGTAGATGGCTTACTCTGGTTTTGGAGTAAGTGTTTAGAACACTGTTCTAAGTGTTTTATATGAGTGAATTTGCTTAATGTCATAAGAATGCATTAGAATAGATACCGTTACTGCTGCCTCCATTTACAGATAAGAAAGCTGAGACTTGGAAGGGCTGGGTACTTTGCTCAATATTATACACAGAGTGACTAGCAGAGCTGAGATTTGAAGTTAGGCTAATTGGCTCCAAGGTACATTCTCTTACCTGCTATGCATGCTGCTATACAAAAACACAGCACATTCACATTTTATGTGAACTTGAATGTGGTAATCTGAAATCACATGATAAAAATGTACAAATTGAATCGCTTTTTATTTTGAAACAGAGTCTAGCTCTGTCGCCCAGGCTGGAGTGCCAGTGGCACAATCCTGGCTCACTGCAACGTCCCCCTTCCCGGTTCAAGCAATTCTCCTGTTTCAGCCTCCTGAGTAGCTGGGATTACAGGCATGCACCACCATGCCCAGCTAAATATTGTATTTTAAGCAGAGATGGGGTTTCACGTTGGCCAGGCTGGTCTCAAACTCCTGACCTCAGGTGATCCACCTGCTTTGGCCTCCCAAAGTGCTGGGATAACAGGCGTGAGCCACCACGCCTTGGTTCACTCTTTATGCACAAAATTTGGAATAATACGAATGTTCCCAAATGAAAAAAAGTCAAAGACATAATTTTGAAACCACCTGGTTGAGTGAACTGTAAGCTGTGTCATGCTATTGCCACATGGTGGCGCCACTTCAACTGGGAAACAAATACCAATCTACCCTTTAGCAGCAATATTGGAAAACCACAGTCTTTAATTGTGTTTGAGCATAACCTTTAAATACAATGTAAGCCCTAAGCAGCTGACTTCTTACCTACTGCAGCCTCGATGAGACTGTTTGAGTTCACTTTAGATGATAAATTTTAGTTTTTTTTTTTTTTTTTTTTGAGGCGGAGTTTCGCTCTTGTTACCCAGGCTGGAGTGCAATGGCGCGATCTCGGCTCACTGCAACCTCCGCCTCCTGGGTTCAGGCAATTCTCCTGCCTCAGCCTCCCAGGTAGCTGGGATTACAGGTGCACACCACCATGCCCAGCTAATTTTTGTATTTTTAGTAGAGACGGGGTTTCACCATGTTGACCAGGATGGTCTCGATCTCTTGGCCTTGTGATCCACCCGCCTCGACCTCCCAAAGTGCTGGGATTATAGGCGTGAGCCACCGCGCCCGGCCCATTTTTTTTTCTATCTTTCTTTTTTTCTTTTTTTGTTTTTTAATAAGATGGGGTTTCACCATGATGGCCAGGCTGGTCTTGAACTCCTGACCTCAGGTGATCCACCCACCTCAGCCTCCCAAAGAAGCCGAAGAAATTTTAGCTTCTTATGTTATCTTCATGGTGACTTTGAGTGACATATTAATTTCAAAGTTTACCTTTCAAAAAGACAAGGAATTTGGGAAAAAAAGTCTAGGACATTTGATAACTGAGCAGTAACCGAATACGTTTTGCTTCTACCAACATCTCAACCAGACCTTGCCTGTGAAATACACAGATAAAAACCAGGGCACACCTGGCGCCCCCTTGTGGGGGAATGTTGTGAATTGTTTCAAATGAGGCTTCGGACTGTCCAGCTACTTTCCATTAACGTAAGACCCACATTGTTTATTTTATCAATATCTTATCTCACTCTAAATCTACTATATGCATTTTATTACAAATTAAAGAGTATTCCAATTAATTTTGCTGTGATGTATATGTCCATACATGTATTTAACACATCCTTCAAAATATTAGAAATATTGTGGGATGCTGTTAAACCAAGGTTGGAGATTACTGAAAAAGAAAACCAGCCGACCCTTAGTGAAGGTTTTTCCACTTGGAAAGTTTGTGGCTATAAAGCTGAGAGTCCCACTTGCTAGAGCATGAGATTTACTAAAAAAAAAACAACCTCATCCAAAGCATTACTTCATCAAGCAATGAAATCTGGACTTTCTATTGCAAAGGGATCGAAAAAACACTGGTCATAATTTACTGAACTAATAATCATTTAACTATCAGTTCAAGGCAAAAGTGAATTCCTCGTAAGAAAACAAGTTTATCTCATATCATTTAAGAACTGTCAGTTTATTCACAGGCCGGTATTAATATATGTGTCAATATACTAGAAATATACACCTAATAAAACTGGAGGTTATAGTGAGTCATTAATTAACACTGGTGGCTTTGACGAACTGTCTGAATTAATTTTACAGACTCATGTCAAAAGCGTTCTGTAATAGTATGAAGAGTTTCTTTTAAAGGGTGGCTCGCAGAGTAAAATAACAGTCACCGACCAAAGAGGATACATAAACATCAAAGCATGTATATTTAAATGTCTTCCCTGAAGCCCGAGGCTGTCCTGTTGGCACCATTTTGCTCACTGTAAATGGAAGGAGAATAAAAAGTGCTCTTTGTCCTTTTCTTTGACCTCCAGCAGGTCAAGCAAGGACAGATGATGGGATGGTGCTGCAAAGGCACCTCCATTACTGAGAGATGGCAGAGCAGGGGGAAGTTAGGCCAGCACCAGCATTTACTGAGGAGTTACCATGAATTCATATGGGGCCCGGGGCCCAGTGCCCAGGAGAGGAAACTTAGCAAGATGATTTTGAGCACAAACACTGAGGCCAAACTGCTGGGGATCTTATTCTGCTCCTGCCACTGTATGACCTCAGACAAGTTACTTACCCTCTCTGCCTCAGTTCCTTTGCCTGTAAAACGGGAGAACCAACTTCAGGGGGCTGTTGTGAGGATCAATGCATCCATGTGGGGAAAGCACTGAGAAGGGCATTTGGCCCAATTTACTTCTTACTGAACAAAAATAGGTTTGCCGTAGCCTCCTTCATTTCGCTTAATGACAGCAGTGACTCTACCTCCTGACTCTACGTGTGTGAAGTTATCTTTTAAAACTCTAAGTGGGTCAGCTTCACTGCATGCAGGATCACGTTCAAACTCTTTGGCCAACGACAGAGAACTTTTACAATGTCTTCCTTCTGTCTTCCCAGTGCTTGAACTAACTCCACAGCCCCCACATTCCAGACACAGAAAACGACTTGCTCTTCCCCAGATCTGGCAGGTTCTACACGTCCAAACTTCCCTTACACCCGTCCTTCTTCCTGACACATCCCTTCCCCCGTGACTAGCTGGTGAACCCCATCTAGACCTAGTTCAAATGCTGCATCCTCTAAAAGACCTGACCACTCTTCTGCCCGTCTGCCTCTCCCTTCTCCCCCACCATCACCCCATAATGATGAATAAATCATCATCACATCCGTTCTGTCACAGAAACATGTCATTATGCTGCAAGTAGCTCTAGATGACAAATCTCTAGAGGTCATCTGTTTCCCCAAACATCTGGGAAATAACTATTTGTGGAATGTAATTTGTTTATCATGTTTTAGTATACAGAATCA
>CM052655.1:3175132-3189996 GCA_028533165.1 Leontopithecus rosalia
TCTTTTTTTTTTGAGACGGAGTCTTGCTCTGTTGCCAGGCTAGAGTGCAGTGGTGCAATCTCAGCTCACTGCAACCTCGGCCACCTGGGTTCAAGCGATTCTTCCACCTCAGCCTCCCAAGTAGCTGGGACTACAGGTGCGTGCCACCACACCCGGCTAATTTTTGTATTTTTAGTAGAGACAGGGTTTCATCATGGCGAGGATGGTCTCGATCTCTTGACCTCGTGATCCGCCCGCCTCGGCCTCCCAAAGTGCTGGGATTCACCCCAGGTTTTGATCTCCTGAGGAGACCTAGGTTTTCTAATTAAGTCTTTATCTCGAATCACTTTCATTTGTTCAGACACCACGGCCAGAGCAGCCCAGGCCACGTCTTCCTGACAATTAGGAGCAGGTGGAAGCAGACAGTTAGAGACGGATAAGTAGAGATGGCAGGGGCAGCTTTCATGTTCTGTATTTAAACATATTTCTTAAATATAATATTCAAATCCAAAATCCAGTGATTGGTACTTATTCCTTTTTGTTTCCAGGGAAATAAAGGTGGTAACAGGCAGATGGCCCTCCTCAAATAGAAAAAGTACAGGAGGGGTCCAGAAGGGATAAAGCTGGAATCCAGCCTCAGCTGGGCATAACCAATGATTCTGTGCACTGTTTTGTGAGATGGACTTTCTCACACTAGTCTTCAAGGTGAGAGGCGTTCTTCCCATTTTACACATGAGGAAACCATGTCTCCTGGTCGTTATGCAGCAACATACTGTGGAGCAAGGATTAGGATCCTTGTCTCTCTATTGCTAAAGCCCAGGCTCCTTCTACTATTCTAGGGACTGGAAAACTATGATTCGTGGACTGCCTCCTGTCTTTGCAAAGTTTTACCAGGACACAGTCATGCACATTCATTTACCTATTGTCTATGTCTGGCTTTATGCTATAATGGCAAAGTTGAATGGCCACTTAGTCTATTTTCACACCACTATAAAGAACTACCTGAGACTGGGTAATTTATAAAGAAAAGAGGTTTAACTGACTCACAGTTACGCCCGGCTGGAGAGGCCTCAGGAAACTTACAAATCACGGTGTAAGGTGAAGGGGAAGCAAGGCACTTCCTTGTAAGGTGGCTGGAGGAAGAACAAACACCAGAGGAGCTACCACACACTTATAAAACCATCAGATCTCATGAAAACTCACTCACTATCACGAACAGACTGGGGGCATCCGCCCCATGATTCAATCACCTCCACCTGTCTCTCCCGTCACATGTAGAGATGATGGGGGTTATAACGCAAGGTGAGAGTTGGATGGGGACACAAAGCCTAAGCATGTCATTTGTAAAAGGATGCAAAGCCCAGAAGTCTACAATGTCACCATCTAGCCCTTTACAGAGAAAGCTGGCTGATTCTTGACAGAACACTATTTTCAAGAAGCCATCATTTGTGTATTTTAATGAGATCAGGAAACGAGTGAGGTTTTCTTTTTCCAAAATTGACCTTCCCATCCCAATTTCAACAAACTCTTGCGAAAAAATTCAGAACACTAGAAGGTAACAAAGAAGGAAATTATAACCACCGAGTATCCTGCTATCCAGAGATAGCTATGGCTGTCTTTCAAATTTTTTTCTGTATTCTTTTTCTTTTGAGATGGGGTCTTGCTCTGTTGCCCAGGCTGGAATGCAGTGGCATAATCAGGGCTCACTGCAACCTCAAATCTTTGGGCTCAGAAGATGCTCCCACCTTGGCCCCTGAAGCAGTCAGAACTGTAGGCCTGTACCAGCGTGCCCACAGTTTTTTATCGTTTTAGTTTTTGTAGAAATTGGGTTTTGCTATGTTGCTGAGGCTGGTTTCAAACTCCTGGCCTCAAGTGATCTTCCTACCTAAGCCTCTTCCAAGTGCTGGGATTATAACTGTGACCCACCCTATCTGGCCCAAAACTTCTTTCTTTGTGCTTATATGTACTTATGATTTTTTTTCCCCAAAATGAAATAATATTGCATATGTTGCTTTGTTATTTGATTTTTCACTTAATATATTTTGGACATTTTCCCATGCTAACAACTATATATCATTTTAACGACTGTTTATTTGATTTTTAAAATTTCCCATAATTTATTTAGCTGGTGAGTTTTTATTTATTTCCGGAATGGAGAAACTCAATGAATTGCTTACTGCTGGAATAAATTAAAACTAGAGCACTATCCAAAATTATTCTGAAATGTTTCTAAATTATGGTAAAATTACACGTTTATTTGTAACTTAATATAGTGCTGGGCTAATCTGAATGCAGATGTGTCTTGAGAAATGCATTTCACCCTGCGCACCTACAAGGACTATTTGAATATTTTCCAGCGATCCATGCTAAAGCGAGCATTTAAAAACTGAAGCCAGGGCCATTGATATATTGCTGCTTCCGTGCCTGGATGTTTTACTTCTTTTGTTACATTACAAGGGAGGCAGGCATGCTGTTTGATAACATGGCATAATTAGATTGTTATGCCAAATAACAGCCATGTCTACACTAGCATTTGGCCTGGAAGGAGGCAGTGTGAATTGTGGAATAGGCGAATGCCAGAGACTGTCAGGTGCAAACTCTTTATTTTATAAATGTGTACATGGGTCTCAGAGGGCTGAGTTCTAGAATAGTTCTCTTTTCACCATTAAGTGTTTTTGTAAAGTTTTAAAACTAGCCATTTCTCCTTTTTAAATAAATTATTACTGGGAACACCAATACAAAAATGGCTAAAAGGAGAGCTTCTCTGGCTGAAGCAGGGTGAAGGACTGAGGTATCTGCTTGGCCATCTTTCTCTCTGTGCAAATGTGGTTCCTTAGGTTCAAAATCATGGGTACTAGCCTTCTGCTTGGCTCCTTTGTGCTCTTCTTCCCTATCACAGCTTGCTATTTTAAGAAGAGTTTTCTACCTGGAAAGCCTTTTTTTTTTTTTTTTAGATGGAGTCTTGCTCTATCTCCCAGGCTGGAGTGCAGTGGCACGATCTCGGCTCACTGCATCCTCCGCCTTTTGGGTTCCAGTGATTCTCCTGCCTTAGCCTACTGACTAGCTGGCATTACAGGTGCCGGGCACTAAACCCAGCTAATTCTCATATTTTTTTGTAGAGATGAGGTTCTGCCATGTTGGCCGCTGGTCTTAAACCCCTGACTTCAAGTGATCTACCTGCCTAAGTCTCCCAGAGTATTGGGATTACAGGAACAAGCCATTGTGGCCAGCCTGGACAGCTCTTGATTGGGAGTTGTTTGATCTCTTATTCATCAGCCATCTCTAGCCAGGAATTTGAAGACAGACATTTGGAGTTAAATGCATAAAAGCCTTTGATTCATGTAGACCTAGTCTTAAAGGTCAGAAAAAAGACATATTCCAGTGATATTGTTCCAGCTTCAGAGCAGCATCATATTCAGATCAGAATATGATGTTAATGGTCAAATATATTCAATAAAACATTGATTTTTGCTATTTAATGGCATTCTGCACAAGAGTGATCACAGAGCCAGTAGATCACAAAAAATTTACTATAATTTTAGGGACGTTTTTATTCCAACATTTTATGAAAGGTGAACCTCCCTATTATCTAGTTCAGTGGTATAAATAAGAATTATTAAAACCCATCTAGATTATTACTTTATTGATATTTCTCGCCTGCACATGCTATAATATACAATGTTTATCTTGGAATGACAATACCTTGCTGCACAAAATGAAAATTGAAATGGAGATCTCCTCTAAGAGAAAAGCAAGATCATTATGTAAACAGCAGCCAGGTCTCATTCAGAATATGTCACATAAATATCACACCATCAAACAAGGAATATAAATTATTATACATACGCTGTAATTGAAAATTGTATTATACATTAGCGAAGTCACCCGTTTATCTAATCACAATCAGGTCCCATAAAATCTCATTTTGAAAAGTTGAGCACAATTCAGGGGAGGTGGCTAAGAGAATTTCAATCATGGAAATCTGTTTGGATTGAGATCTCAGCAAGGTCTGCAAGTCAGTTTTCGTTGCTCCTCAGACAGGCCTTTCAAATCTTCCCCCACCCTGCCCCGCCCCGAGACGGAGTTTCGCTCTTGTTACCCAGGCTGGAGTGCAATGGCGTGATCTCGGCTCACCTCAACCTCCGCCTCCTGGGTTCAGGCAATTCTCCTGCCTCAGCCTCCCGACTAGCTGGGATTACAGGCACGAACCACCATGCCCAGCTAATTTTTGTATTTTTAGTAGAGACGGGGTTTCACCATGTTGACCAGGATGATCTCGATCTCTTGACCTGCTGATCCACCCGCCTCGGCCTCCCAAAGTGCTGGGATTACAGGCTTGAGCCACCGCGCCCGGCCCACCTTTCAAATCTTTGAATTTACCTGTATGTGAACTGATCAGCCCAGCCTCGTGTCTGGGGAGAGGAGATCAGATCACCCAGCCCTGGCTCAAAAACAGCCTCCAACACATGATGCCGTCTGAATGTTTTCTGGGCTTTCTCATCCCTTTCTGACTAGACTGTAATCACTTACATTCATTCATTCATTTATATTTTTAAAATTCAACAAGTAGTTACTTAGCACCTTATGTATCTAGGCTTCGTGCTATGAACCGAGGACACAAAGGGAGTTGAAACACAGTTTCTGTCTTCAAAGTGTTGCCCGTCTAGTGGGGAATAATAGAACAACTGCACCAATCTATGTGCACTCTGAACTGTGATTGATGCAAATAAGAAAGAAGGTGCTATGAGAGCACAGAACACATCTAGTGCTACGGTTTAAATGTGTCTCTCAAAGTTCACGCGTTGGAAACCTGATGCATTCGTGTTGGGAGGTGAGAACGTTAAGAAGTGATTAGGGGCCGGGCGCGGTGGCTCACGCCTGTAATCCCAGCACTTTGGGAGGCCGAGGCGGGTGGATCGTGAAGTCAAGAGATCGACACCATCCTGGTCAACGTGGTGAAACCCCGTCTCTACTAAAAATACAAAAAATTAGCTGGGCACGGTGGCGCGTGCCTGTCATCCCAGTTACTCGGGAGGCTGAGGCAGGAGAATTGCCTGAACCCAGGAGGCGGAGGTTGCGGTGAGCCGAGATCGCGCCATTGCACTCCAGCCTGAGTAACAAGAGCGAAACTCCGTCTCAAAAAAAAAAAAAAAAGAAGTGATTAGGTCTCACGACTTTTGAGAGGGGATTAGGGCTTGTTACAGTGAGAGTGGGTTTGTTTTGAAAGTGAGTTTGACCCCCTCTTGCTCACTTGCACTCTCTTGACCTTCTGCCTCTCACCTTGGGATGATGTGGCAGGAAGGCCCTCAGCAGGTGAAAGCCCCTCAAGCTTGGACTTCCCAGCCCCTAGAACGGAAGGAAATAAGTATCCGTTCTTCGTTAATTAACCAGTCTCAGGTATTTTGTTATGGCAGCATAAAATAAACGAAGGCATCTACTTTGTGGGGAGGGGTACTCAGGAGAGAGTATGGGGGGGAAGGGACAAATAGAGGTATAAAGGCTCAGAGAGAAGAAGGAGCTCGGAGCACAGCAGATGTGGAAACAAAGCTGATGAGGTTGGATTCGAACAAGAGGCACCGGGTAAGGCTGGAAAGCAGACGAGACGGGGGAGCTGTATAGTCTACAAAGCCAGAGAGGCCCTGCTAAAGCTCTTGGATTGTATGTGAATGTGATTTTTAGGTTGGGGGTAGTGGTAGGGAGATGAGAGCTACGACATACCCAGTCTCATTTGCACTTTAAGGAGATCTCTCAAGCTGCAGACGAAGAGCAGATGGATGTGGGGTGTCACTGTCACAAGAAGGCCAGCTGAAGGCTGCTGAATTGAAGGGAAATACGACGGTAGCTTGTGTGAGGCTTGGCAGTGAAGGGAATCGAGAGAAGAGAGGGGATTTAAGAGACATGTAAGAATTAAAATTGAGGACTAGAGATGGATCAGGTGTTGGGGGTGGTGAGGGAGAGAAAAGTATCAGGGATGCTTCCTAGGATTGCGGCGTGAATATCTGGACCTGCGGCGTTACAAACAGCTAAGATGGGGAACAGGAGGGAGGACCAGCAGCCTCACTGTGCCACTCCACGTCTTCTTTGCTGTATTTACTGCCACAAACAAATGATAAGTTGTGGCCATAGCTCTTCCCTTTAATGATGACAAATGAAGGGGTCAAAGCTACTTCCCAGCACGCTCCGAGAGAACACCGTGAATTCCCTTTTTGAATTTATCAATATAGAATGTGCTAATAGATATTAATATTCAGTCGTGGCAAATATGAATTCAGTTGTATCTGAATCTCTCACTAACTGCCAGGAGGACTTTCACTATCCACCTCAGATTTTCAATGGATAAAACATAAAGAGTTTTTTTTTAATTTCCTGTATGCAATGTCTTGATTATGCATTCTGAGGAAAGAGAGTTTATCTTTGAAACATTCTGAACAATAATAATCCTAATGCATTTCTTTTTCTTTTCTCTTCTTTTTTCTTTTTTTTGAGATGGAGTCTCACTCTGTTGCTCAGGCCGGAGTGCAGTGGCATGATCTCTGCTCACTGCAATTCCACCTCCCAGGTTCAAGCGAGTCTACTGTCTCAGCTTCCCTACTAGCTGGGACTATAGGTGTGTGCCTCCACGCCTGGCTAATTTTTGTACTTTCAGAAAAGACAGGGTTTTACCATGTTGGCCAGGCTGGCCTTGAACTCCTGACCTAAAGTTATCCTGCAGCCTTGGCCTTCCAAACTGCTGGGATTACAGGCAGGAGCCACCATGCCCAGCCTCATAATCGATTTCAGTTTATGAACATCTATGCCTGAAAGAAAACCACCAAGAGAGTAACATAATCAAACAAGGTAATATGCTCAAATAAATACATCCTACAATTGCTTCATAAATAAACTTCTGCATCCAGGACTCAACATTAAAGCTATGTTACATATAAAACTGGAAAAAAACATATATATATATATATATATATATATTTTTACACAATGCCTGGCTCTGTTGCCCAGGCTGGAGAGCAGTGGCACGACCTCAGCCAACTACAACCTCCACCTCCTGGGTTCAAGACATCCTCCCACGTCAGCCTCCTAAGTAGCTGGACCACAGGCACACATGACCATGGCTGGCTGATCTCAGCCAACTACAACCTCCACCTCCTAGGCTCAAGAGGTCCTCCCACGTCAGACTCCTAAGTAGCTGGACCACAGGCACACATGACCATGGCTGGCTGACCTCAGCCAACTACAACCTCCACCTCCTGGGCTCAAGACGTCTTCCCACGTCAGACTCCTAAGTAGCTGGGTGACAGGCACACATGAGCATGGATGGCTGACCTCAGCCAACTACAACCTCCACCTCCTGGGCTCAAGACGTCCTCCCACGTCAGCCTCCTAAGTAGCTGGACCACAGGCACACATGACCATGGCCGGCTCATCTCTTCGTATTTTCTGTAGAGATGGGGTTTGCCATGTTGGCCAGGTTGGTCTCCAACTCCCGGGCTCAAGTTATCTGCCTGCCTTGGCCTCCCAAAGTGCTGGGATTACAGGCATGAAGGTAGAAATTCTTACACTGAAGCATGCTGCAGTCATATGAGATAGGTGCTTGAAGAGGGTCTGGACCCTGGACTATTTCACACGTGTCGTTTTTCTCCGCAGCTGACACCTATCATATTGAAGGTAACTGATCATCTTTTGTGAGCCTCACCAAGAAAAGCATCAATATGCCAATTTCTAGCTTACTGTGCAGCAAAGATGCCGGCCTGAGAACTAGGCTCCACCAGTCAGCTGTACCAGTGGGAGCCTTTGATTCAGCTTAGCCGCTGGAGAAAAAGGCTTTGTGCAGGGTTTCCATTTTTGCTGGTGGAGGAGACGACGCAGGTGTGCAGTGGTGCAGCAGAGGCAACAGCGGATTTCCCCGCAGAAGCGGCACTGGGGACAGAGGAGAGGCAGCGCTCTCTGGTATTTAGGGTAGGAACGCCGTGCTTTCACCTGGCCACTTGTGCAGGGTGATTTAAGCCTTGCTCCTGAAAGCTGAGCCTCAGTCCTGGTCCTGCAACCCTTTGCCCAGTTATCCAAGTTACTCAGTATTTTTCCCCACCCCTCTGTTGAACACGTGTCATCGCCACCTAGCTTCAACAACTGGAACCTTTTACTATATTTACTTTATCCCTCACTGCTTGCGTGTGTATATTTCTAATTCTTTTCTTATTTTTGAAATACCCGTTGAAAGTTGTTGATATCCAGGTACCTAGCTCCTAAATACTTCAAAATACGTCTCCTAAAAGTGTAATCTCTCACAAAATCACGACACTGCTATGAAATGTAAGAAAACGATCAGTATCATAACACTCTCTGGAGTACACCCGTATCTTAATTTTTCCAGCTGAAGAATAACTGTTACAACTATTCTTTTCAAGGCAGGATCCGACCCAGGTTCATTATTGCAGTTTCTTTTCTTTTTTTCTTTTTTTTTTTTTTGAGACGGAGTTTCGCTCTCGTTACCCAGGCTGGAGTGCAATGGCGCGATCTTGGCTCACCGCAACCTCCGCCTCCTGGGTTCAGGCAATTCTCCTGCCTCAGCCTCCCGAGTAGCTGGGATTACAGGCACACGCCACCATGCCCAGCTAATTTTTTAATCTTTAGTAGAGACGGGGTTTCACCAAGTCGACCAGGATGGTCTCGATCTCTTGACCTCGTGATCCACCCGCCTCGGCCTCCCAAAGTGCTGGGATTACAGGCGTGAGCCACCGCACCTGGCCGCAGTTTATTTTCTGTTAGTCTACAGTCTGTCTTTTAACAATTGATCCATGACACTGACGTTTTGAAGGGTAAATCAGTTGTCATCCGGGCTGCTCTACATTCCTGATCAGTCTAATGGTTTCCTGTTTAATTTATTCATCGCTCTCCTTGTATTTCCTGTAAGTCTTAAATGAGGACTAGACGCCTGATTAAATTCAAGTCAACACATTTTTGGAACCATATTTCGTAAGTGGGCTTGTATTAATGCACATCACATACTGACGGGGGTTTCACCTTTGGTGGTATTATGTTTGGTCACTTGGTTAGGATGATCACTGCCAGGTTTCTCCACTGTAAATGTATGCTTTTCATGTTTACAAGTAATCTTGTAGTACGTAATCTGTGCTTTGCCACCTGTGAATATCTTTAAATACTTTTTGGCTGGTTTTGGTGGCTCATGCCTGTAATCCCAGCATTCTGGGAGGCTGAGGCGGGTGGAACACATGAGGTTAGAAGTTCGAGACCAGCCTGACCAACATGGAGAAACCTCATCTCTACTAAAAAATACAAAATTAGCTGGGCATGGTGGTGCATGCCTGTAATCCCATCTCCTTTGGAGGCTGAGGCAGGAGAATCCCTTGAACCAGGGGTGGGGAAGAGGCTGCAGTACGTGGAGATTACACCATTGCACTTCAGCCTGGATGACAAGATCAAAACTCCGTCTCAGGAAAAAAAAAATCAAAAATTAATAAATACTTTTCACCATATGATTTTAATGTCTACCGGTGATTTTTGCCTGGCAATATCTTTTTAACAAACTCTTTCCTCTACATCAGCCCAAATTAGTACGCGTTGCTTGCAGCTAAGAACTCTGATTTAGGGAGCTATCTCTGTGAAAAAGAAACAGACTGCAAGTCGAAGACGTGAGGGCTACTTTGGGTTCATTAACTGACTGTGAGACCGTGAGCAGGTGCTGGACCCTGAGCGTGGTACTGGCAGAACCAGTCACAATACACTGTCCCGGATTTAGCAAGCTTTTTACTTCTGCTCACTTTATTTCTTCTCATTTATGTCCTTCTGTTTCTCTGTTCCATTCTCTTGTCCGTGGAATAATAGGACAATGGGTAAAGGGGGAAGGAAACATCATGGGCAGAGGGCCGAAGAGTTCTACTGCACCTCATACAACATTGCCCCAGATCAGTCTAAGAAATACAATCGTTCTGGTTCTCAAGCACCAACTGCTTCATGGAATTCAAAGACCGATGCAATGGGAGCCTATTCTTTGGGGAACTTGCAGCTTGGAGGACTATAGTGCATGCAGCTTTTGCTGGATGCCTGTGTGTGGATTTCTCATTTCCAATTCCAGCCTGTCTTCTTTTCTGCGTTATGAGCTCCTTCAGGGAAGTGAAGCCCTTCCACATAGTGGAAACACTGAATGGTCGTCAAATGGATGACGAAAAAATACCAATTCATATGTAATCACCCCTAAATGTCTATCTCTCTTGACCCACGTGTGTGTGTGTTTGTGTGTATGTATCTATGTGTGACGATGCTTCGGTGAGGTAGTAATGCCTGTGTTATAATCTTCGTGTAGCAGATACAGAAACTGTGACACCAAGTGGCACAGTTGGTGTCAGCTTGGCTGGCCAAGTTTCTAGTTAGTCAAAGGCAGAGGTAGAAGCAATTTTCCACTTTCTGGATCATTTCCCTTCATTATAACTAAGTTCTGTGAAAAGCCAGCATTGGCTTAAAGAAGAATACACCAGGCATGGCCCACGTAGACCTGAGTTGGCACCTTCGCCTAGACCACTGTGGGCATGAAACATTTCTTACTCTACAGTCACCCACTTACCTCTGAGCCATCACCCCACAGCTGGGCCAATGAATAGCAGCGCGTTCAGGCCTCGGACCTCACCCGGCTGGGTGTCGGTGACCCCGCAGGGCTTGCGCCCCGTTGCCAATGCCTGTAGGTGCCCTTAGTTTTTAGTGTAATTGAGGTGCCATTGGCTTCACCCTGTGATTTGTTACAGGCTCATTGATTAGCGGGAGTTTGGCAGAGCCCAGTGTTTTTCGGCTACCCTCTCTGGCGGGAGTGTTTGTTCAGCAAACAAGAAGGAAGCGGGTAGGGATGAAAGCACAGAGACTCTGTCTTCCCTTGTCTCTCTCCCCTCCAGGCATCACCGCATCAGCCAGGGTTGGATTAACCTGAGGGGGCCTGGTGACACGGCCTGGTGACGCGGGTTCCATCCTACTGGATCCTTTAGTGTCCCAGGGGAGCTGTAGTGGCCCCTCTGAGCCTTATAAGAAACTAGAGGCTTATGAGAATTTATGAAAAGTTGGTGGTATAGAAGACCTATCTGTTTTCCTAGAAAAACAAAACACAAGAAAACATAACGCAGCCTGTTGACAAAATGAATCAGTGGCGACCAAACTCAGAACAGTTATCTCTGGGGGTGTGGACTGACAGTGAAGAAGGCATAGAAATGGGCCTTCCGTGATGGAAACGTTGTATAGCGTGAGCTGTGTACTAGTTATGTGTGCCTGTAAGTATTTATATAGATGTACAGTTAAGATTTAGACACTTTGCTCCGTGTATATTATAATCTTATTCAGTTTCTTCTTAAAGCCTGCTCTAAGGGCAGGAACGCCACATTCAGGACCACCTTCTCACCATTCACGTTCTGCTTCTCTTCTTCAGAGATGCCTTTACTGACCACAGCCAGAGTAGCCCACCCTCCCCTCTGCATTCTGTCCAATTACCTGAGTTACCTCCATTGCACTTATCATCATCTGCAAATGGTATATTTGCTGACATATTTATTGGCTATCTCTTATCAACAGCATGTAAATTCTATGATGGCAGAGCTCTGACGGCCTCGGTTCCTGTGGAACCCCCAGCAGGAGACACATGGGCAGGGACACGTGAGCTGGCGTGAGGACTCTGGTGGGATGAGTGCTACCAAAATGAGATCATGAGCTTGCAGGATGCTCATGGTCAGACTTGGAGCTGTGGTCAAAGGCAAGAGTGAGAGTTAAGCAGGCCGAGGTCCAACACACTGGCCAGCAAACCAAGTGGAGGTCACAGTCAGGCACCAGGGGTCACCGGGCCAGCTGTGAGGGCAGCTTGTCTGCATGGCCAACACTGCCCTCTCCAGCCAAGGCCCGGCCCTGCTGGCAGGTCAGTTTAGAGGTTTGAACCTGCCTCCTGAGGCTGGAACAGACCAGAGGTTCTCAATCAGGAGTCATCTGACTTTCCAGAGGATAGATGACAGTATCTGACAACCTTTTTTGTTCTCACAGCTGGGGGAGGGGGCTACTGGCATTTAGTGATGAGAGGCCGGGGATGCTGCTAGATCCCCTACAATGCACTGGACGGCCCACCAACCCTCCATGGCCAAGAATCCTCTGGGCCAACATGTCAATATTGCCCAGGGTAAAAAACCTTGGACTTCAGGGTAGGGCAAACTCTACCTGGAGAAGGGAGAAATTGGGATCTGTACTTTGAAAGGGTATAAACACTGTGCTCTTATACTTTGGGAGGCAAAGGACATGATTTTCTTTTTTCCTTTGAGGCAGAGTCTGACTCTGTTGCCCAAGCTGGAGTGCAATGGTGCTATCTCAGCTCACTGCAACCTCCACTTTCCAGGTTCAAGTGATTCTCCGGCCTCCCATGCAGCTAGGATTACAGGTGTGAGCCACCATGCCCAGCTAATTTTTATATTTTTAGTAGAGATGGGGTTTCACTATGTTGGCCATGATTGTCTTGAACCCCTGACCTCACGTGATTCACCCGCCTCAGCCTCCCAAAGTGCTGGGATTACAGGTGTGAACCACTGTGCCCAGCAAGGACACAGATTTTCTGAGAAAAACAATTTCTATCCATGAGTCAGTTTTTATGGCTAACCCTTTCTTCACAAAGGCTGATCAATATTTAAACCTATTTTATAGTGGCATTCTGGAATATAAAACCTAAACCCAGTCTGCGTTTCCCTGACTGAATGAGCTCCTAATTCCTGGCAGCTCTTCCTGACAACCAGTCGTTCTTGGGCTCCAGGCCAATTTCTTTAATGAATCTCTCTAATTTAATTCATATTTCCCCACCTCTCTATTAAGTGCCACCCAGGCTCAATGAGCCTAATATCTGAACCAAACACATTTAATGACTGTCCCTTCGTTAAACATTACAAGCTCTTTAAGGCCTTGGCAGACGGGTGCCCCCTTGGATAACCTAGAGCCCCAGCAAAGTCAATAGTCAGACCAAGTTAATCCCTCTGCTCCCTTCCTCCCAGCTGGGGCTGGAGCCTCGTGGGTGAGACAGGCTTCATCACTGGGGAAGCGTCCGTTTTCCAGGCCAATGGATTCAGAGCTTCGGCTATATCTCATGCCTTGACACTAGATGTCAGCTAAGGGTAATTGTTGTCTCAATTTAGAGGCCAGCTTAGGTAGCTGCTGGCACCCTTGGTTCATGTTTTATAGCAAAGGTGAAGTATGGCTCCGTTCCCATCGCACACATATATTACAATAAAAGGGGGTGTCGGCGCCTAGTGTTTTTAAAGGCTAGTCATAAAAGATGAATAACGAGGCAGTTTAAAGCTAAAAGACAGCTGCCAAGCTCAATGGCCATGATGGATGCCAAACACCCAGCGTGGAGAAAACCCATTCCTCCGAGACCACCATCCAAAAAATTAATTACCACAATTCAGCATCTTTAAATGTGCCACTTAATATACTGCTCCCATAATTAAATTTCCAGCCCTGTGACCTTGAGACCATTTCCCGAGATAATAAATGAGATCAAGGTTTAAGCGATGCAGATGCAAGTAGAAACTGTCCAAGGATGCAAAGGACCGCTGCGCTCTGAGTCGAGGTTGCGGGGTGGGCCGGGGTGGCTGAGGTGGGACGGAGCTCTGCCTCAGGGTTGAGCTCATCCTTCTGTCAGAGGGATGTCCCCTAGAGTTGCCGTATCTGCCAACTAGGACGGCCCGGCGAGGCGGAAAGGAGCTGATTCCAGAGCCAAGGCCATGTTCTCGTCAGAGCTGTGCTTCTAAAATTCTGTTTGACCTCAGAGCAGTCGCCCCTCCCTGGGCATTGGAGACCGTTCTCATCTCTAGAAAGAAGACTAGAGAACACATCTTGCACGGTTCTTTCCAGCCCTAACATTCCATGATGTATTTTTAAATTTTTGGTCAAGCTTTATGAGAGCAATGTGCCTCTTTTCCTCCCAGCCCCAGCTATCCTGGTATCCATGGTACACAAATTTTCTATTAGCTACAGGGGGGTTATGACTAGTGGTGGTGGATGAATGGAGTTTGCTAGTGTCTTCTCCTGTAGAATGCCACTGTCTTACTAGCTACGTTCCTCAGCGGGCTGTTAACACTCCCTTGTCCAGCTAACCTTAGGGTGTACTTGGGGCATACATAGATCCTTACCGAGTGAAGAATTAATTCTCAAATAGAAGAGAACCGAAAACAGAAGGCCTTCAGAATGAATCTGGCTAAAACAAAAGCCAGAGGCAGGTTTAACGAGGGGAGCCCACGCAGTCAGGGAGCTGTGTGTGGAAGGAAGAGTGGGGTGATCCTATCCCCATGCCTTGGACACAGGATAGGGTAGTGCCCACATTCAGTGCCAGTTAAAAACTGCTGAACGCCAACTAGGCTCTAGGAACCGTGCCAGAGGGTGGTTCTTGCCCTTGAGTTGCTAATAGCATTTTACAGAAATGGGAAGAAATCACTCCACAACAATGTCGTGGTATGATAATGTATGTATATGGTACTTGCTGATCTGGGTGGGGCCTTCTTAGCTTTGCCTTTTCTTAGCCCCTTATTTCCAGATGCCCTCTGGAATCTCTGTGAATGGACTGGTCTTTGTAGCAGTGACACCCATCCTCAACATAAGCATAGAAACTAAAAGCTGTAATTCACTAGCCTAAGAGGGATTTGTTTAATGCTAGCCTTTTCCTCTCTATATCAATACTGAATAAATCTCTCAATCTATCTACCCGCATACACATGCATGCACGCACGCACACACACACACACGCACACACACACGTCTAAGGCAGTGGGTCTCAACTAGGAATGATTTTTTGGCAATGTCTAGAGACATTTTGATTATCACAACTGGGGCATTGGTAACTGCTGGCATCTCATAGGGAGAGGCCA
>CM052655.1:3190096-3219623 GCA_028533165.1 Leontopithecus rosalia
CTTCCCACGGTTCACAGGACAGCCCCGAACTTCCCACGGTTCACAGGACAGCCCCGAACTTCCCACGGTTCACAGGACAGCCCCGAACTTCCCACGGTTCACAGGACAGCCCCGAACTTCCCACGGTTCACAGGACAGCCCCGAACATTCCACGATTCACAGGACAGGCTTGAACTTCCCATGATTCACAGGACAGCCCTGAACTTCCCACGATTCACAGGACAGCCAGTGATTCTGACTCAAGGCAGTTACTACGAACTGAATGTTTCCGGCTCTCTAAAATTCATATGTTGAAATTCTAGTCCTCAATGCGATGGTCTTAGGAGGAGGGGTATTTGGGAAGTAATTAGGTCATGAGGTTGGAGCTCTCGTGAATGGGATTCATATCCTTATAAGAAAGACACAAGAGTGCTTGCTTTGTCTCTCTCTGCAACTGTCAGAACGCTTGCCTAGAAGCTAACGATCTGCCTCCAAGACAGCACACTCACACCAGTGGCAAGCTCACTGAGGACACAATGGAAGACGACCACCTGCAAACCAGGAAGTGAACCCTCCCAAGACACCAGATCTGCTGGTCCACTGAGCTTGGGCCTCTCAGTCTCCAGAACCGTGAAGAACAGATTTCTGTTACTTAAACCACTTAATCTATGGTATTTCTGTTACAGCAGCCTGAATGAAGACAGTAGTCCACCTATCATCAACTCAACCAGTTGAAAAAGAATAAAAACAATCTTACATCTGTTGTGACTGTGGTCTTAACGCATCAAAATCACTGATTTCACTAATTTTTTAAAGCAATAAATTACTTTGATGTGGACTGGCACAGACTAGGTGTGCTGCCAGTTGATTTGAGCAGGAACTGAGTGCTCAGCATCCTGACCCTGCGCGGGGGTGATGAGCAACATGGATCCGAGCAGTCACCACAGAAGGTAGTCACAATAACGGCAGGTGCCTTGGGAAAGAAAATCCACCTGTGGACTGAGCCCTGAAACACTGACCATTAGGGGTCAGGAAGATGAGAGAAAACCAGCAGAAAACCTGGGAAGGAATGCTCCGCAAAGCAGAAGGAGAGCCAAAAAGAGGAATGTCCCAGAAAGAAAGCAAAACAAGTATTTCATGGAGGAGGGAGTGATCAAAGATGTCAAATGCTGCTGAGCGGTTAAACAAAATGGGAACACCGACTCTTAGTGTTGAGATCTTCTGAGGGTTCAGTAGAGAACCAAAGAAGAGAAAGCAGAGACAGAAAGCATAAACTTCCATTTGAGGGATTTTGCTATGAAGAGGAATAAAGAAATAGGGCTTGCTGGAGCAACAAAGAAAAAAATATTTGGCCGGGCGTGGTGGCTCAAGCCTGTAATCCCAGCACTTTGGGAGGCCGAGGTAGGTGGATCACGAGGTCGAGAGATCGAGACCATCCTGGTCAACATGGTGAAACCCCGTCTCTACTAAAAATACAAAAAATTGGCTGGGCATGGTGGCGCGTGCCTGTAGTCCCAGCTACTCAGGAGGCTGAGGCAGGAGAATTGCCTGAACCCAGGAGGCGGAGGTTGCAGTGAGCCGAGATGGCGCCATTGCACTCCAGCCTGGGCAACAAGAGTGAAACTCTGTCTCAAAAAAAAGAAAAAAAGAAAAAAAATTAAAAAAAAGAAATTAAAAAAAGAAATAGGGCTATAGCTAGAAGGCAGTTGAAGCTAGAGGCAGCTTTTGATGGGATCCATTATACAGCATGTTGGCGCGCTGTTGGTAATGATCCACTAAAGAGGAAAATACTGGTGTGCAGGACTGAAAGGGGACAATTGCTTGAACAACGTTTTTGATTTGGTAAGAGGGGCTGGGACCTTGGGTACAAGCAAAGTGTCTGCCTATGGTGGAATCACAGACAATTCTTCTGTACTGTGTCAGTAATCTAGGGCCATATAACAAATAGCCCCCAAATTTAGTGGCTTGAAAAACCCACATTTCTTATTTCACACAGCATATGTTGGTCGGGAATTTACCAGCATCTAAGTTGGGTAGTTCTGACCCAACATCTCTTACGAGGTTGCAGTGAAGATGCTGGCCAAGGCACAATCTTTAGAAGGCTTGTCTGGGAGCGAAGGGTCTGCTTCCAAGACTGCGCACTCACGTGGCTGGAAAGCTCGTGTCGACCACTGGTGGGAAGCCTCCGCTCCTCACTGATGAACTCCTTCATAGGGCTATTTGAATGGATTCACGATATAGCACTTTTCCCCAGAGCAAGTAATCCAACAAAGAACAAGGCAGAAGCCTCAGTGCTTTTACAACCTAGCCTGGGAAGTCACACACCTTCAGCACCTTCACATTCTATTTTTTTAGGACTAAGTCATTGAGTCTCCAGTCCAGGGAAGGGATTTTAGGCTCCACTTTTTGAAGGAAGTAATGTCAAAGAGTTCGTGCACATATTCTTTTTTTTTTTTTTTGAGACGGAGTCTCGCCCTGTCACCAGGCTGAAGTGCAGTGGTGTGATCTCAGATCACTGTAACCTCCAACTCCCTTGTTCAAGCTATTCTTCACCTCAGCCTCCCAAGTAGCTGGGACGACAGGTACAGGCATGTGCCACCATGCCATGCCAAGATAATTTTTGTATTTTTAGTAGAGACAGGGTTTCACCATGTTGGCCAAGATGGTCTCGATCTCCTGACCTTGTGATCTGTCCCCCTCGGCCTCCCAAAGTGCTGGGATTACAGGTGTGAGCCACCATTCCTGACTGTATTCTTAAACCACCACATTATAGTAACAGGAAGAAAGCCAGGGGATGTGGGCACAGATGCCAGTAGGCTGGTGGATACAGTGATGGCAATTGGTGGACTTTTCTGAGTGCTTCTATGTCTTCAATAAAACAGGAAGCAAGGCCATCAGCTGAGTGGCCATGGGAGCAGGTGTTGGAATGGGAGAGTGAATGAGCTGGTAGGACTTTCAAGTCAACTAGGGGTTTCTTCAAGGTGAGTGGTCATAAACTGAAGCAAAGATAATCAGCAGTGTGGACGTTTTCCTCCCAGTGGGCTCAGGTAAAAGCATAGACTGTGAGAAAAAAATACTCTATGAAGTGAGACCGTGGCTTTTTGTTGTTGTTGTTGTTCAAGTATGAACAGACTTATTTTCCTTTTCCTTTTATTTATTTATATTTTTTGAGACAGGGTCTCACTCAGTTGCCCAGGCTGGAGTGCAGTGGCATGATCATGGCTCACCATAGCCTCAATCTCCCAGGCTCAGGTGATTTTTCCACCTGAGCCTCCCGAGTAGCCAGGACTATAGGCATGCACCACCACGCCCTGCTAATTTTTGTAGTTTTAATAGAGACAGGGTTTCACTATGTTGCCCAGGCTGGTCTTGAACTTGTGGCCTCTCAAAGTGCTGTGATTACAGGAATGCGTCACTACACCTGGCCTCCTTTTCTATTTTTAAAGAACACATTTGTTCGTATCAACACAGGAACTGTGCTTCATATCTCTTTCCAATTTAAATTATTCTGTCATGTTTTTCCAAATTAACTGCATGCAGGATTTCTCCTCCCTGTTGGCTTAACATCAGCAGTGTAGGTGTGGATAAGAGCTGCACTATGCTCACAGCTGGTTGAGCCCCACCAAGCTGTTGGGACCAAACTGGAAGTGATGGTAGAGCGACAGCAGGATAGATTTTTCTCTGTGTGAGGAAAGCATTCTCGTATGTAGAGCTACTTAAACACAAAAGGGGCTCCCTCCCAGGTAGCAGATGAGCCCCGCTTTTGGAGAAGTGTTGATGAGTCTCCAGGCTCCTTCAGAAGGAAAACCTACACCAGGTGGGAGGTTGGAGGAGCGGACTTCCAAGGACTCCTCCAGTTCTCTGATTTTGAGATCTAGTCACCTGGGGTCTTTTCATTGAACAAATATTTATTGAGCCCTTACTGTGTGACATGCTCTCTGTACTGAACACCTCTCGTGCACCACTTCAGGTCTTCCCTGACTCGCCTCTTGTGCTGGCCACAGCTGCGGCGCCCGGTTCCCTTCCCTGCAGACTTCAGCAAACTCTCCGCAGATGCAGCCTAATAGGGCTTCGTCTCCGACCTGCAGCCTGGGCCTCTTTGCTTCCTGTCCTGGCTTCCTTGCAGCTGTGTCATCTGTTGGATTCCCAGGGGAGTCTACTTGGCACTCATGCCTGTGCAACCTGGAAGGGTGGGGGAGTTAGAGCTCTGTGAGATACCACGGACCGGTGGAGCATGGGGCTCCTCTCCCTTTCTTCTTCTGAGAAGGGGGCCTGAGAGGCATTTCAGAAGCCTCCCCAGGGGGTCCTGCTGGACCCACCTGTCACTGCTGCAGCAGTCGACCTGATGGCGTGACCTTGCGCTGGTCCTCCCTCCTTCTCTCGTGCCCGCTGCGGCCACATCCTCAAATAACTACTCAGATATAGTCTTTGTCTTCCACTCCACTTGTGGGAAAATCTAGGCTAAGGTAATTGTAATAGGTGACAGAAATATGGTACTAATCAAAATCAGCGTGGCCTCTGCTGGCACAGGGTTTGCAGTCTTATGATGCGTGCTACCATGAAGCTCTATATTCCTATTTCATCCACAGGGAGAAAAAGAAATACAGGCGCTTGGTCACTGCATATTCATGGGGGGTTTGAAACTTATAGAATCTTTCAGAGGCACCTTTATCATATAATCTTGGCTGAAAATTTACTGACATTGTCATTCTGCGTTTATCATCACAAGCCCTGAGTAACAGAAGTGTGAACCAGCTGTCAAAGCCTACATTCATTTGATATGTAATACGATTTAAGAAATTGGAAAATAGGTTTACTAGAGTCCTTTTTAGATCAACGAATGATATGAGCCTCCGGGTTTTTAAATTCCTTCTTTATAATTTATTTTGGGATTACCTTCCTAATGCTATTATTTGATACTAAGTTGCTGGTTTGGAAGTTTATCTTTGGCATAAAATGGAATGTTCTGGCTGGGTGTGGTGGCTCACATCTGTAATCCTAGCACTTTGGGAGGCTGAGGCAGGTGGATCACTTGAGCTCAGGAGTTCCAGACCAGCTTGTGAGATCCTGTGTACAAAAAATACAAAAATCAGCCAGGCATGGTGGTGCAAGCCTGTAGTCCCAGCTATTTGGGAGGCTGAGGTAGGAGGATTGCTTGAGTCCAGGAGGTGGAGGTTGTAGCGAGACAAGATTGCACCACTACACTGCAGCCTGGGTGACAGACTGAGACCCTGTCTCAAAAAAACAAAAATAAAAATAAAATAAAATGTTCTTAAGTTTCTTATAAAGTATGACGTTTTACAGTTCAATTTTTTGACTGTATAATGTATTCATACGGTTAACACTTCTCTCTGCTGCCCTCCGTGTCCTCCAGTTCATATTTTCTCCAAGGTAACCAGTTATTAGTTGCTTATTTACTCTTTCAGAAACTTCGTATGCATATTAGAATCAACACATATATATTTTTTCCTATTTTTATTTTGTTTTTTAAATAGTTGTACACTCTGTATGTCATGAATCTTGCTGTTTTCTTTGAACATGTCTTTGAGATCTTTCCATTCTCTATATAAATAAATTCAATCATTTTATAGCTATCGAGTATTTTAGTGTTATATATATCGCAATAAGAAATCCTGTACAAATGTCGTATTTGCATGTTTAAGTATGTCTGTGGGGTAAATGTTTTAAAAGAGAAAATGCTGCGTTAAAGACATATGAACTTGTCATTTTGATAGCAATTGACATACGGCTCTTCAGTGGCATTGTAGCAGTTTGCATGTCCACCGACAATATGTAAAAATGCCTGTTTACTTTAAAAAATTAATAAATGATTTATATTCTACTATGAAGATACATACACACGTATGTTAACTGTAGCACTACTCACAATAGCAAAGACATGGAATCAACCCAAATCCATCAATGATAGCCTGGGTAATGAAAATGTGGTACATATACACCATGGAATACTATGCAGCCATAAAAAAGAACGAGATCATGTCCTTTGCAGGGACATGGATGAAGCTGGAAACCATTATTCTCAGCAAACTGACACAGGAACAGGAAACCCAACACCGAATGTTCTCACTCGTAAGTGGCAGCTGAACAATGAGAACACATGGACACAGGGAGAGAAATAGTACACCCTGGGGCCTGTCCGGGGAGAATGGGGGCAGGGAGAGCATTAGGGGAAAGAGCTAATGCATGCTGGGCTGAATACCTAGGTGACGGGTTGAAAGCTGCAGCAGACCACCATGGCACACGTTTACCTATGTAACAAACCTGCATGTCCTGCACATGTACCCAGGAACTTAAAAAATTAACATATGCCTTACAAGTTTTTAACAGAAGTCAAACAAGTGAATGAAACCACCTTCACCTACTGTGAAGCTTATGTTTTCAAGAAAAAATTGAAATCAATATTACTCTAAAACAAAAGTCTTGAGAGAACATTTCTTGATTTCAGCCCTAAGGTTAGAGTTCTATTCCCATCAGCCGTGGATTCAGAAGTTTCTCCTCCAAAGACTGAACTCTTAGGCTTCTGATCTTTTTCCCCTCCTCTCTTGTGGATCCGTTAAATGAGTTTCTCAGCTCCCCCGACTGCAAGGAAAGGAGGGTCTCTCTGTTGCATGTCAGGATGGGCTGCAGTTCAAATAGCTCCCTTGATACCACATGTAACGAAACCCTGAACTCTCCCTGAACTGACACGTTTCCTCTAGGACTTTGTCTCTGCCTGGACACATTCCTATCGGTGACTAGTTTTTTCAGTTCTTTCTCAGTGATTCTCCTCATAGTTAGTAAACTCTTGAAGTTGTTTAAATCTGCATATCCCATTTCTCCAAAGAGTTCTCTTGTTAGTTCTGATGCCTAACTCCTGCTTAGTTTACGTACGTGATGTTAATGATTACAAGTTGACCTAGCAGGTCCTGTTTCATTAATAATTAAATTAATGCCTATTTAATTAATAGGCATTAATTAAATAAATGCCTATTTAACTGTATCTCAACAAACCATATTTATGTGTGATCGTTCTTTCCTAAACCAGGAGCAACACGCATACGTGTTGAGAAGGGAGCTCATACTCCATGGCGGTGTGGGCTCGTAGGTACCTGGCATGGTAGGTTTTGGGGTCTTGGGGGCTCCATTACAGAGCAGTGGCCATTTGCCAGGCATTTCACACTCATTGGCTCATGTAATCCAGATAATAACTCATGAAGGAGATACTGTTAGTAATCCAGTTTTACAGATGAGGAATTTGGGACACAGAGAGGTTCGGTTACTTATCTAAGGTCACACAGCTCACACAGAGGAAAACTCAAAATGAGTCCCAACCTGCCTCATAAAGTTTAAGGGGAAACTGAACATGCATTAAGAGAGTCATATTTGAAGTTTCCCATCTCCTTACCCCTTAAATGCTATCTCCCTTCCACATATGGTCAAAGAAAAAAACCCATAATTTCTCCCCTGTTTTGCTTTTATTTATTTATTTTTGTAACAGAGTCTCGCTCGGTTGCCCAGGCTGAAGTGCAGAGGCATGATCATGGCTCACTGCAGCCTTGATCACCTGGGCTGAAGTGATCTTCCCACCACAGCCTCCTGAGGAGCTGGGACTGTAGGTGTTCACCACCACGCCTGGCTGATTCTTTTTCTTCTAAAGAACAATCATGGCTGGGCACAGTGGCTCATGCCTGTAATCCCAGCACTTTGGGAGGCTGAGGTGGGAGGACTGCCTGAGCTCAGGAGTTCAAGACCAGCCTGGCAACATGGTGAAATCCCGTATCTACTAAAATACAAAAAAATCAGCCGGGAGTGGTCATGGGCACGTGTAGTCACAGCTACTCAGGAGGCTACAGCAGGAGAATTGCTTGAATCTGGGAGGCAGAAGTTGCAGTGGGCTGAGATCAAGCCACTGCACTCCAGCCTGGGTGACAGAGTGAGCCTCCAACTCAAAAAAAAAAAAAAAAAAAGAACGATCATGCTGTTCTCTGCAGTAGAGAAGACAAAGGAAGAAGCAGTTAGTACCTGACTTGATTGGTGCTCGGCTTTCTCAACTCACCTGACTCTCACTTTCACGTCTCACAGATGCAGGCACAAAAACTGTTTCCCAATTCAAGGCGAGCATTCTAAAACTTTTAAGGAAAAGGACAAAGGGCAAATCTGACCTTTTAGACACAAGTTGCTGGACTCAACAAATGTTTACTGCTCTCTAATCCAATGCCAGATAGGAGACAGTGAGTCCTTATTTGAAGTCATTTAAAAAAACCTTCCTGGGGTTGGGCGAAGACAGTCACCTAAGCGACTGTGACCCAAGGCACACTGTAAACAAATTTGTTTACATCATGCAAATCCTTCTTCATCATCCTGCATCGCATCTCTCGTGCATAGAACTGCACCGGCAACCTATCCAGAGACATGTTTCACACTGAACAGGAAGAACTTGTGAAGAAAGGAAACACCAAAACTGAGGTCCCCAATTATTTGCACCCTTGACCGAATTTATTTCTCTTTAGTAAATACAGGTGAAATGCAGAAAGATAAATGAAAGATGCCTACCATAATAATTGCGTTTATCACTATCATTTAAAAAATAAAATTGAGTGTCTCATGCCTGTAATCCCAGCACTTTGGGAGGCTAAGGCGGGTGGATCGCCTGAAGTCAGGAGTTCAAGATCAGCCTCACCAACATAGCGGAACCCCATCTCTACTAAAAATAGGAGAATTAGCCAGGGGTGGTGGTTTGGGCCTGTAATCCCAGCTACTCAGGAGGCTGAGGCAGGAGAATCACCTGAACCCAGGAGGCGGAGGTCATAGTGAACCAAGATCATGTCACAGCACTCCAGCCTGGGTGACAGAGTAACACTTCATCTCAAAAAAATAAATAAATAAAATGAAATAAAATTGTGAGGAAAGAATTATGCAAATAAAAATATCATAAACGTGTCCTACCAAGGAATAAAATTCAACTCCAAGAAATCCTACTACTTTATAGTCGTACTTGGAAGCTGGTTCTATAAGCCATAAACCCCATTCCTCTCAAAATAAACAAAAACCTGAGAAATTCTGGGATTGCTTTCTTTTCATCTATATTGAAATAAACAGAAAGGGTGGGTGAAAATGGAAGCCATCAAATGACGTCCGTAAACACTGAGTCATCTTGTTAAGATCATGAAAAGTCAAGATCTTCAAGGAGGAGGCAAGAGCTGAGAGCGATTTAGCTAGAAGCTCAATATGCAGAAAGGCCAAGCCCCAGAATGGTAAATTAAGATGACTTTTTAATCGTTTAATCGGGGGGTTCCAACACTGAAATGTAGCCAACTAGCAACGGCCCTTAGGATCTAAGTCCACTGCTCCAGTGACATTGAATAACCTCTAGAACACAATCCTTTTCCCATCTGCTGCTAAGGTAGACTGTGCTGTCAGCTGAAACCCCAAGATGGCATTCTTGTCTTACTTTTCTGAATATTTCCTTCGGTTCAAAACCAAAACAAAACCTTCTGAAATCCTCATAAAGTTGGGTGATTTGATTTGAGGAGGAGAGGGAGGGCGTGGTATTCTTTATATTATCTAATACTCAGTGCTTTCTGAGGTCGGGAGGAGGCAGATGCCTACTGGCTGTGATTTTAGGTGTACTACCGAGAAAGGTCTTTGCTCAGGATGATCTCTGCCTGTTGCTCAGCCATGCGGGCTGCAATGGATTTTGAGATTCTCTGTGTATTATCACTGAAGCTATAGGAGACCTCCCTCCCACAGACCTCTAGGAGTAGCAGGATGGTAAGCCAGGATCAGCACAGATAAACGGGTGCATTAACTATCTACCCAGAGCCTGGAGGAAAAGGCCATGGGAAAGATAAGCTTCGGCTGAACCCCAGGTTGCACAGAAATAATAACCACTATGCCTTTTTAATTCAATTTAGAGCCTGGAGTTTCTGTCCCATGTTGTTTTATTTTAATCTTCTCAACAATCCTGTCTGATGTTACACTTCCCATTTTCTTTAAGATGGTGTTGAGGGAGAGGCTCTGAACTGTCTACCATTGTGCAGAACAGCACGGAGTGGTTCAGCCAGTGAGATGATGTCGGAGACAATCCGAATGGAAGTCCTCTCTTCTCTCTTATGTGTGTCTCTCCAAGCAGAGATCTAAGCAGAAGCTACCCACTGACATTTAAACATGTTGAAATTCTGCATCACTTGCCATGTTGTTAAGTCAAATGTACACGTTTCAGTCTCAATTCTCCTGATCGCTCATCAGAAATGGACACCACTGATCATTCCTTCCTTCTTAGCATGCTTCCCCCTTGATGCTGAGACACTAGACTTACTTGGTTCTCCTTCTAGTTAATCATTTCTGGCCTCTGATGGAGGCTTACTTGCCTCTGCTCAGCCATCACACAGAGAAGTTCCTTCTGGTTCTCTCCTAGTTTCCCCTTGTATCACTCCATATATCCCCACTGTTCAAATTACTGGGGACTTTCAAATTCACGTCTCTAGCCTAGACCCTCCTCTGAGCTTGACTATTTCGCAGACACCTCAGATTCAGCACGTCCAAGACCCAGAACCAAACCTGATCCTTTCATGTTTCCTAACTAGTTAAATAGTTAAACACTGTTTAAGCCAGAGACCTCAGATTTGTTCTCAATCGCTTTTCCTTCCTCGCCTTTGGTGGCCAATTCGTCGCCAAGGCTTCTCCATTTTATCTAAATATCTCTCAAATTTGTCAATTTTCACCCTCACTACTGCTGCTGCACTGAATCTAAGCCACCACCATCTCTTGTCCAGACTTCCCACTACACTCTCTGTATCCACTGTGAGTTCTTTTGAATCCATTCTCCACCGTAAAGTTAGCAGTTTTTTTTTCCCCAGAACGTAGGTCTGCTTATGTTCCTCCCTTGCTTTAAATTGTGTCAGTGGCTCTCTATTGCCCTTGTGATAAGGATCAAAATCTGCCATGCCCCAGTCAGTCTTCTGTTGCTGTAACAGCATACCTGAGACTCAGTAACTTAAAAAGAGCAGAAATTTATTTCTTACGTTTCTGGAGGCTTAGAAGTCCAGAATCAGGCGGCCATGTCTGGCTGGCTTCTGGGGACGGCCTTGTGTTGCATCATAACATGTCGGAAGGCATCTCAGGGTGAGATGGTGCATGAGAGACAGCTAGAATAGCTTTTATAAGACATCCACTTTCGTTATAACCCATCAAACCTTTAATCTATTAATCCTTAAATGGACTAATTAATTCATGAGAGCAGAACCCTTATGGCCCAAATACCTCTTAAAAGCTTTATCCCTTTGGCAAGGCGTGGTGGCTCACACCTGTAATCCTAGCCCTCTGAGGCAGGTAGATTGCTGAACCCAGGACTTTGAGACCAGCATGGACAACATAGTGAGGATCTGTCTCTATAAAAACTTTAAAAAGTTAGCTAGGCATGGTGGTGCACATCCGTGGTCCCAGCTACTCAGGAGGCTGAGGTGGGAGGATCACTTGAGTCCAGGAGGCCAAGGCTGCAGTAAGCCACATTTGTGCCACTGCACTCCAGCTTGGGTGAGTTGACATAGTGAGACCCTGTCTCAAAAAAAAAAAGCCACGTTTGGTGGCACATGACTGAAATGCCAGCTATTGGGAGACTGAGGCGAGAGGATCACTTGAGCCCAGGACGTTGAGGCTGCAGTGAGCTGTGATCATGCCACTGCGCTGTAGCCTGGGTGACAGAGTGAGACACTGTCTCAGAAATAAATAAATAAAACTCCGTGTGTTAATCTTGCTCCACTGGGGATTAAGTTTCAGCATGAGTTTTGAAGGGAACAAACACTGAAACTACAGCAACACGATTTTGGGACATGCCAGCATTTCCAGCCTGCTACTAGTCTAGCTCCTCCGTCCCAAACTCAACTTTTGCCATGTATTTCTTTTTCTTTTGTTCTTTTTTTGAGATGGAGTCCCTCTCTGTTGCCCAGGCTGGAGTGCAGTGGCATGATCTCAGCTCACTGCAACCTCCGCCTCCCAGGCTCAAGTGATTCTCCTGCCTCAGCCTCCTGAGTAGTTGGGATTACAGGCACGCGCCACCACACCCGGCTAATTTTTTTGTATTTTAGTAGAGACGGGGTTTCTGCTTGTTGCCCAGGCTGGTCTCAAACTCCTGACCTCAGATGATCCGCCTGCTTCGGCCTCCCAGTGTTGGGATTACAGGCCTGAGCCACCATGCCTGGCCTTTTGTTATATATTTCGACTCTCTATTCATTCTATCTTCTTCCCAAGCCCCTATTCTTACCTTTCTGTCTGTCATCTTCTCAGGGAAGGCTTCCCTGACCTCCTCCTCTCTCCTATTCCGAGTAAAGTTCCTTTGGTATCACCCACTTTGAAATAATGGTAATCCCTCGTCCTAGTACATTCTGTGTTGCTGTAACAGAATACCTGCGGCTGGGTAATTTGTAAGAAGAGAAGTTTCTTTAGCTCACGGTGCTGCAGGCTGGGAAGTACAAGAAGCACGGTGTTGACCTCTGCTCAGCTTCTAGTAAAGGTTGTCATGCTTTGTCACGACATAGCAAAAGGTCAAAGAAGTGGCCATGTTCCGAGGGGGCAAAACCTGAAGGGTGTCCTGGCTTTATCACAACCCACTCTCACGGGTGCCAATCCATTCCCACAAGCACTAATCCAGTGTGTCGAAAAGTTGAAACTCACTTTCTGTCTTTTTTTTTTTTTTTTTTTGAGACGGAGTTTCGCTCTTGTTACCCAGGCTGGAGTGCAATGGCGCGATCTCAGCTCACCGCAGCCTCCGCCTCCTGGGTTCAGGCAATTCTCCTGCCTCAGCCTCGCGAGTAGCTGGGATTACAGGCACGCGCCACCATGCCCAGTTAATTTTTTGTATTTTTAGTAGAGACGTTGTTTCACCATGTTGACCAGGATGGTCTCGATCTCTTGACCTCGTGATCCACCTGCCTCGGCCTCCCAAAGTGCTGGGATTACAGGCGTGAGCCACCGCACCCGGTCAAACTCACTTTCTACGGAGAGAACAGCATCAAGCCATCTGAGGGATCCACCTCCGTGATCCAAACACCTCCTCTTGGGCCTGACTTTTCGACACCACCACACTGAAGTCCACATTTCAGCAGGGGTTGGTGCGGACCAACGAACCACGTTGAAACCATAGCCCCACGCTTCAGAGCGTCACTCAGTGTGTCTCTGTGTCACTCCACGTTCCTTGACACGATTATTTGATCAATGTTTATCTTCCCCCTTATATTCTAAGCGTGGGTTTTGCTTGACATTTTCATACTAACGACATAAGCGTGGCATTTAATAAGCGCTCAAAAAGTATTTGTTGAGAGAGTGAATAGGAAGAGCTACCTCACGTAGGACTGTTTTACCTAGTTCAAACTAAGGACAGTATTGCAGGGAGAGTATAACATGTCACACTTCAGAGGTTTTAAGGAATACATTCTAATTTGGTTACCCTTTAATGTCATTAAACAAATCTCAGAGTTGTTTTTAAATGTAAAAACAAGGAGAGATAACCCTGAAACTAACATCTGTTTACTGGAACTCGTATCTCTCTTAAGAAGGCATTCAGGGCCGGGCGCGGTGGCTCACACCTGTAATCCCAGCACATTGGGAGGCTGAGGCAGGTGGATCACGAGGTCAAGAGATCGAGACCACCCTGGTCAACAGGGTGAAACCCCGTCTCTACTAAAAATACAAAAAATTAGCTGGGCATGGTGGTGCGTACCTGTAATCCCAGCTACTCGGGAGGCTGAGGCAGGAGAATTGCCTGAACCCAGGAGGCGGAGGTTGCAGTGAGCCGAGATCGCGCCATTGCACTCCAGCCTGGGTAACAAGAGCGAAACTCCGTCTCAAAAAAAAACAAAAACAAAAACAAGAAGGCATTCAGATATATTCCATAAGAGAGCAAGTTGGGGTTTTGTTATCAGGAAAAGCAGGAAATTCCACAGGTAGAAGCCCTTGATGGAAAACATGAATTTTCTTGCCCAAATTTTAATCAGAGCAGAGTTGACTCAGTGTCAGCTGCCGAGAATGTTCATGAAAATCTGCCTGCTAAAACGTCACTCCTGGAATGTGGATGGAGAAGAGGGAAACTGTGTAGAAGCAGGAAAATGGCCAAGTGAGATGGGGCTAAATGTATGTGCCTCCTCTACCTCAGAGACTCACCATGATGGTCAGAATAGACATATTATAATGATATGAAAATATTATACAAACATAAAACATCCCGTGGATTTTCCTTAGGGCCAATCCAATGAAAAGCTTTCAAAGTGAAGGAAGCTAATTTGGTAAGTATATTCTTCACACTAAGTCTAATAATACCTAAATCCAATACTCGCACTTAAAAAATGACATGGTTCCTCTGAAAATAAATTTCTACTTAAGAAAAGGTGACATTTCAGTGGACTGTAATTTTTATGATAAGCTTATACATTGTGTTTTTATCTCCAATAGTACCTTATGGGTATATTTATACACACTGGCTTTCAGGAAATATGCCACTTAATTTACTCAAGCTACTTGTCAGTAGCTGAATGTTTCCAAAGAATTTACCATTTTGGTGGAATTCAACAGCGAACTGGTGAATTATTTTCTAAACCAATTTGTTTGGACAAAAATTCAACTGATATCTTTTAAAGCCCTGAATTGTATAGGAAAATTAATTCCTAATTACAAACATGGAAACTTATGACGCTTAACTCATCTTTCACATTTACTTGCCATGTCTAGCCATCAAAATCCACCCATAACAAAGAAAATTAAATAAATATTACAATTCTCTCTTAAATGTTAAATAACTCTAACTTTTGATTAATCTGCTAGACCAGTTGAGGACAGATGCAAAATCTGACATGTATTTTTAGAGATAGAGTTCTTGTCCTCAGTCTAATTTAAGATTGCTGGGATAAACAAGATATTTTACATAGACCTCTAGAAATAATTGATTGTTCAAGCTTCTGTGTGTTATACTTGTTAAAATATTTGCATTCACAAGCAAAGTCAGAATTGTAGCTCAAGGCGATATGTATATCTTTCCTAAGAAATATAAGACACAAGTAGCTTTTTGAATTATAACTATTTTGAAATCATACATTTAAAGATACAGACCTGCCTTTTTAAAAAATAGGGCTAGGTACGGTGGCTCACGCCGGTCATCCCAGCACTTCGGGAGGCTGAGGCGGGTGGCTCAGCTGCAGTCAGGAGTTTGAGACCAGCAAGGTCAACATCGTGAAACTCCATCTCTACCAAAACACACAAAAATTAGCGGGGTGTGGTGGCACACGCCTGTAGTCCCAGTTACTAGGGAGCTTGAGGTGGAAGAATCTCTTGAACCTGGGACACGAAGGATGCAGTGACCCAAGATCGTGCCACTGCACTCCAGCCTGGGTGACAGAGTGAGACCCTGTCTCAAAAAAAAAAAAAAAAAAAAGGCATCAGCATTGTCCTCTTCATTCAAGCGTTTCCTCTGAGTGTATGTATCTGCCACATAAGGTTGAATGTTTACCATGCAGAAGCTTGGGATCCTGTAGGGGAACACTGACTAATAATTGGGTAACTGGAATACAGTTCAAAAAGTGCTGCAGTTGTGATAAGTACTGGGATTCTATAAGAGCAGCAAACTGTAAGATCTCTGTGCTGTGATCATAGCTTACTGCAGCCTCTAGCTCCTGGGCTTAAGTGATCCTCCTGCCTCAGCCTCCCCAGTAGCTGAGACTATAGGTGCCTACCATCATGCCTGGATAATATTTTATTTTTTATAGGAGTGGGTTTTGTTCTCTTGCCCAGGTCTTGAGCTCCTGGATTCAAGTGATCCTCTTGCCTCAGCCTCCTGAAATGCTGGGATTACAGGTGTGAGCCACTGCACCCGGATGATACTCAATTTTTTAGCTGTTTTCTTAAACACACAATCCTAGCCCAATAACATTTCTCCCTGGGGTCACTGTCATGTTCCACTCAGCTCGCCACAGGATTAACCCTTTTCTAGAACCAGTGGACGGTCCATGAGCCAAGCATCCAGATTCAGCAGTTGACTAAGCTTCCCCTCATACACAATCTCTGTGTTCCGCTCTTCACAAAGCAGCAAAAGTGAGCTGTTTGCTAGCCCCTTTGCTTGATTTATTTGCGATTATTCTGCTTCAGCCTCCCAAGTAGCTGGGATTACTGGCATCTGCTACCATGCCTGGCTAATTTTTTGTATTTTTAGTAGAGACCGGGTTTCACCACATTGGCTAAGACGGTCTTGATCTCTTCACCTGGGATCCGCCTGCCTTGGCCTCCCAAAGTGCTGGGATTACAGGCTTGAGCCCTGCACCCAGCCTTTGCTTTCATTTTGGGTGTGGTTTGTGCACAGCGGCATCAGCATCATCTGAGAGTTGGTTAGAAGTGCAGACTCTCAGGCCCCACCCAGAATGACTGAATTAGAGCTGCAATTAACAAGATCCCCTGGTGATTCCGGCGCACTTTAAAGTTTTCAAGTGGCACGGGGTTAGAAAGTCTAAATACCACCTGATACCAGGTGCCAAAGGGAATCAGTCTTTAGGATTTACTGGGGAAAAAATTTGCAAGTCTTTTCACCAAAATTCTTAAACTCGACACGTTTTTCAAAGCACTGGATTCTCTGTTCTTCTACGCATGCGTACCACTGCAAGTGCAATAAAGATATTTCTTCACTTTCTCACAAAGGATTTTTAAATTTTGAGAGTTGTATAAAATCATATAGCTAGGCAGTTGCTAAAATGTAAAATAACCTTCTTTTACTATAACTATTGGTTTTGGCTGATAGAAGTCATGCATATAGTCATATTTCAGAGAAATTACCATGCCTTAATGAGAACTTTAGGTTGAAAGAAGACATTTCAATGAAATGATAGTGGAATTGATATGATCAAAATGAAATATGTGGCATATTTATCTAATCAGCTAGAGCTGCAATCTCTAACCATAGTCATTTATAGCTCAATCGACTCATCTAGTCATTATCAGTTAATGATACAATGAGTGATTACCCTCACACTGAGATAATAAGTGAGTTCATGAAAATCAGCACTTCTATTATAAAGTGTGACAGGTAGGACTGAAAATAAAGTCTCTGAATACAGTTAGTGCTTGGCTTACATGATAAAAATTTTATAGGAAAAAACAGAAGTGCATCATTGTAAGACGAGGTACCACCCTTTTGGAAAGCAACTTAGCAATGTGTTTCAAGAATCATTAAAATGTTCACACCTTTGTAACATGTAAATTTTGTCATAAACAATAACATATCTCCAAAAATTGCAGTTGGAGGACAGAGTGTTCTCCATACCATTTGAGAGTAAGTGGCTGATAAGGTGCTCTAATCCCTGAATACTTCAGGTGTATTTTCCACAAACGAATACATTTCCCTACGTAACCACAATACCACCATCACAATGAGGAAATTAACAATGATCCATCACTATCAGTTTGTCCTCACACTCTATTAAGGTTTCACCAATGCCTCAATAATGTCTCTATAGTGAAAGGATCCAGCTAAGAGCTACACGTTACGTTTAGCTGCCATGTTTCTTTAGTTGACTTCAATATGGATCAGTTTCTCGCTTTTCATGGTCATGCTGCTTTTGAAGATGACAGACTGATTATTTTATAGATGGCCCTTCCATTTGGATTTGTTTGAGTTCCCTTAGACTGCAGTCTGACTTGCGTGTCTGCAGTAAGAATACCACGGAAGTGATGCTGTGTTCTTCTCATTGAATCTTCTCAGGTGGCACATAATTTTGACTAGCCCTATTACTGCTCGTATGAACTTCAGTCACTCCATTAAGATGTTTAACATGAGGTTTCTCCACTGCAAAGTTGCTCTGTCTCTGTTTGTAGTTAGTAGCCATTATGTAAGGAGTTAACTTTGAGATGCTGTAAATACTCTTTATTTCACCAAACTTTCAATTATTATTTATCATTTCTTGATTTAAATTAGCATGAATGATTTTATTCAGCGATTTTTAAGCTATTACTTCATAATTTAACATAAATTATGTTAATAACGTGCTGCTCAAATAGTCTAAGATTTGGCCAGTGGGAAGTCCTTCAAGTTGGGTTCTGTGTTTTGGTTTTGACATGCCCCTCATTCTTGGCATACTTTCTCTCCTTCTGGCACAAGATGTTTCAGGCTCATCTTGCGCCTTCCTGGCACCAGCATTGGATTCTCCCATTGTTTAAAGAAGTCTCAGTTCCTTCTTGTGGAGAATATTTAGAAACCAAAATCTGAGGGCTAAATGTGCTCACTGCACGGTGACACTGAGTATGACTCCCTGTTTTCAGCAGACAGAGCTTGGGAATGAATATGTATCTACAGATAGAGTCATGCACAAAGGTATTTATATCTTTAATTAAACCATGAATATAAACTGATTCTTTCAATTTGAATCCAACACCCCATGGTTGCCTGCAGCTTTCTTCATAGGTTAAACTTGATTCATAGGTTAAAAGTAAAGACAGCAGCATAAAAACTCACAGGCCAGGTATCACAGATCTGTACGCTTTCCTGGTGAGGATACTATCTTCAAATGATCTGAGCTCAAAATGGACAAACAAACAAGACTAACAACCTGAATTCTCTATCCTTTTGCCCAATAAAGAATAGGTCTCTATGGTCTTTTAATTCATTTATCCAAATTACCAAATAGCATATAAAGTCAAATTCCACTACTTATTACTGCCCCCATAACTTATCCTTCATGCACGAACCAGAAACAAAAGCAAAATGCAAAATTAGTCAACAGTGAGAGAGAAAAAAATACCTAGAGAAACACAGAGACAGAACAGTTAAAGTTCTAGTGCTGCCTGAGAATGACTTTCAGAAGCCAAGAAAAAAATGTGCCTCATGTTAAGCCACCTCTGATCTCCTGTCACTCTCCCCAACAGGTGCAGTTCTCGAGCAGTGCAGTGTGACTGTGTCAGGACCCCGCGGTGGATGATCTCCAAAACTGTGAGAGGACAATTAAAAACAGAAGTGAAATCATGACTCCTCTACAAATATAAATGGACACGTGTCAAGGATTTCAACTTGTTAACTAAGGAAGAAACAATAAGTTATCATAACCAGTTGCTATAATGACTTTTAAGAAAAGGGAAAGGAGAAGGATAGAAAGAGAAAGAGACAGAGACAGAGGAAGAAAAGGAAGAAGAGTTTACTGTATAGTTTCAATTCTAGGACCTAGTCCAAAGGGAAAATCTAAGTTAAGGATGTAGTTTTATGCATAAAGATGTTCCTTTCAGCATTTCTGCACTACAACAATAAATTTGAGGAGACGATGGACCATTTGCTACCAGAGGCTTGAATGAAAAAGACTGTGATCCGAGAACCCTGTATCCGGTGTCAAATCCTCAGAAAGAAATATTCAGAAATGCAAGAATTTTAAAATAATTTACATTTTTTATGCTGACAAATACAAATCGTGTACATTTATCACGTACTACATGTTGTTGTGAAATATGTATACATTCTGGAATGACTAAATCAAGGTAATTCACATATGCATTACCTCACACACTTTTTTTTTGTGGTAAGAAGACAACAGCTACTCTTAGCAATTTTCAGGAATATGATATAGTGTTATTAACAATAGTAACTGTGTTATACTATAGAACTCTTGACCTTGTTCTTCCTATTAACTGAAATTTTGTAGCCTTTGATCAATATCTCTTCTAAGCTCCTACCCTTGAGTGCCTTGTAACCACCATTCTTTCTATTTCTATGAGTTCAACTTTTTTAGTTTCCACTATAAGTAAGATCAGGTGTGATTTATCCTTTTGTGCCTGGCTTTTTTCACTTAATACAATGTCCTTCAACTTCATCCATGTTATTGCAAATGGCAGGATTTCCTTCTTTTTAAAGGTGGAATGGTGCTTCATTATGTAAAAACACCAGTGTGTATATGGTGTATATTTATACCACATTTTCTTTATCCACTCAGGCAATGATGCACCCTTAGGCTGACTTCACATTTTGGGTATTGTGAATAGTGCTGCAGTAAACTATAAAAGTGCAGATAACTCTTTGACATAAAGATTTCGTTTCTTTTGAATATATTGGGATTACTGAATTGAAATGCAAGTATTTTGAACATACGAATTGCATATCTCTAATTTAAAAATAAAAATATTTTGATTTAAAAAAGTGAGTCTAAATTAAGAACTCAATAATAGATAAGATGTAGTCGAAATGGTAGAATGAATAGAGACAATGCAAATGTTAGCATCACACTGTAAAATTATCAGTAATAAGCATCTAGGTTAAAAGTCTCTGATCATACCAAGAAAAGAAGCAAGATGGAGAGAAGGAAAGTAAAATTATGATAAATTTCCCAAGTTTTATAGGAAGAAGTTGATAGAAAATTTTAATGACATTGATATTGATAAAGAAATACACAGTCAAGTACATCTTTCAAAATTTTAAGATGTGATTACAGAAACAAAGAAAAAGACACTATTAGAAAAATCAAGAAAAATTAAGACAAGAGAATAGAAGAAAGCCCAATTGTATTTGTCACAGTAACTTTTTTCTTTTCATTTCTTTTCTTTTAATTTGAGACGGAGTCTCCCTCTGTCTCCCATGCTGGAGTGAAGTGGCGTGATCTTGGCTCACTGCAACCTTCACCTCCCAGGTTCAAGTGATTCTCCTGCCTGGGCCTCCCAAGTAGCTGCGATTACAGACACTCACCACCGTGCCCAACTAATTTTTTGTATTTCTTTAGTAGAAATGGGGTCTCACCATGTTGGCCAGGCTGATCTCAAACTCCTGACCTCAGGTGATCTGCCCACCTCGCCTCCCAAAGTGCTGGGATTATAGGCGTAAGCCACAGCACCTGACCATAATAATTTTTCTTTAAAAAATAAAGTGAGTTCAAGTAAAATTTGAAAATTAAAGAGAAATACCATGTTGCTGAATGGAAATATTTTACCTCATACAAAGAAAAATTGTTTCCAAATGAAGCAATAAAATTATTATAATTACAGTAAAAATACTACAGGAATTTTGGGAGACCTCAACTGTCTTATTCTGAAGTTGATCTGTACATATAAGTGAGACCAGTTGAGTATATTTTCAAAAGTGACAAAAATAAGTAGATAAAAATAGGTAGTTTCAAAGGCAAATTATTTGATGAAAAACATCTGACTCATGATATATATATATATATGTGTGTGTGTGTGTGTGTGTGTGTGTGGAAAAGTTAAATGTATCTCAAATGTATGTGGACATTATAAGACACAAGCCTTTCTTGTGACCACTGAGTAGACGATTCACAGCTGATGCTCAGTGAATGGTCAGCGGCAACACTTAATGTACAAGCATTAGTTACTCATTCATCCCACTTCCTGGCATTCTCAAGTATAGCAGATTATATCTTCAAAACAAGTATCATGTAGTAACTACTATTTATATTTGCTTAATATTTTTTCTTGCATATATATTTAAATGTTTTAGTAAATGGTATCACTGGTATCAATTTTTTTCATTTTTTATTTTATTTATTTATTATTATTATCTTTGAGACGGAGTCTCACTGTATCGCCAGGCTGGAGTGCAGTGGCGGGATCCCGGCTCACTGCAGCCTCCGTTTTCTGGTTTCAAGCAATTCTCCTGCCTCAGCCTCCCAAGTAGCTGGGACTACAGGCGCGCACCACCACGCCTGGCTAATTGTTTGTATTTTTAGTAGAGACGGGGTTTCACCACGTTGGCCAGGATGGTCTTGATCTCTTTACCTCATTATCCGCCCACCTCAGACTTCCAAAATATTGGGATAACAGGCATGAGCCACCAGGCCTGGCCAATTTTTTTCATTTTTAATGAAAATTTACTATCATTTCATGGGTTATTAATTTCCTATTGAACACAGTTCAAGCAACGCCATTTAAATATACTGGAAGATCTCATAAACTAACAGGAGAATGATGGATATTACCATGGAAAAGTGGTCAAAGAACACCAATAAGTAGTTACTAAAAAAATTAAATTGGTCAATAAACATGAACATATGAAACATATTCACCATATTACCAAGAAAACATAAAATTAAATTGAAATTTAAAAAAATTTTTACTTATTAAATGTACAATCATTGTGTGTTATTCTCATCACTAGTAAAGGCACATGCTCTTAC
The DNA here is from genome assembly GCA_028533165.1 of Leontopithecus rosalia. Lineage (NCBI taxonomy): Eukaryota > Metazoa > Chordata > Mammalia > Primates > Cebidae > Leontopithecus > Leontopithecus rosalia. The sequence goes on from CM052655.1 coordinate 3,212,209, forward strand.
ATGTTGATGAGACTTTCAGAGGACAATTTAATCATATGTGTTAAAATCATAGAAGATATGCCAACATTTTGGCATAAGAATTCTGCGTGTTTATAATTGGAAGTAAAACACTCCTCAGCAAATGTAAAAGAATGGAAATTGTAACAAACAGTCTCTCAGACCACAGTGCAATCAAATTAAAACTCAGGATTAAGGAACTCACTCAAAACCACACAGCTGCATGGAAACTGAACAACCAGCTCCTGAATGACTACTGGATAATAATGAAATGAAGGTGGAAATAAAGATGTTCTTTGAAACCAATGAGAACAAACACACAACGTACCAGAATCTCTGGGACACATGTAAAGCAGTGTGTAGGGGAAATTCATAGCATTAAATGCCCACAAGAGAAACAAGGCAATATCTAAAATTGCTAACCTGATGTCACCATTAAAAGAACTAGAGGAGCAAGAATAAACAAATTCAAAGGCTAGCATAAGACAAGAAATAACTAAGATTATAGCAAAACTGAAGGAGATAGAGACACACACACACAAAACAACCTTCAAAAAAATCAGTGAATACAGAATATGGTTTTTTAAAAAGATCGACAAAGTAGACCACTAGCCAGACTAATAAAGAGGAAAAGAAAGAAGAATCAAATAGATGCAGTAAAAAATAACAAGGGGGAGATGACCACCGATCTCACAGAAACAGAAACTACAATCAGAAAATACTATAAATGCCACCATGCAAATAAACCAGTAAATCTAGAAGAAATGGATAAATTCCTGGACACTCACAATTTCCCAAGATTAAACCAGGAATCAAATCCCTGAAGAAACCAGTGACAAGGTCTGAAATTGAGGCAGCAATTAATAGACTACCAACCCAAAAAAGTCCAGAACCAGATGGGTTCACAGTCGGATTCTACCAGAGGTACGGAGAGGGGCAGTAGCATTCCTTCTGAAACTGTTCCAAGCAATACATAAAGAGGGAATCTTTACTAACTCATTTTATGAGGCCAACATCATCCTGATACCAAAACCCAACAGAGACACAACTGAAAAAGAAAATTTCAGGCCAATATCCCTGATGAACAGTGATGCAAAAATCCTCAGTAAAATACTGGCAAACCAAACCCAACAGCACATCAAAAGCTTATCCACCACTATCAATCATCACTTGCTTATCCATCACTTGCTGCCCTGGGATGCAAGGCTGGTTTAATATAGGCAAATCTATAAATGCTATTAATCACGCAAGTAGAACCAAAGACAAAAACCACATGATTATCTCAATAGATGCAGAGAAGGCCTTTGACAAGATACAACAGCACTTTATGCTAAAAACTCTCAATAAACTAGGTGTTGAAGGAATGTATCTCAAAATAATAAGAGCTCTTTATGACAAACCCACAGCCAATATCATACTGAATGGGCAAAAACTGGAAGCACTCCCTTTGAAAACAGGTACAAGACAGGGATGCCCTCTCTTACCACTCCTATTCAATAAAGTACTGGAGGTTCTGGCCAGGGCAATCAGGCAAGAAAAAGAAATATAGAGTATTCAATTAGGAAAAGAGGAAGTCAAATTGTCTCTATTGGCAGATGACATGATTGTATATCTAGAAGACCCCATCATATCAGCTCAAAATCTCCTTAAGCTGATAAGCAACTTCAGCAATCTCAGGATACAAAATCAATGTGCAAAAATCACAAGCATTGCTAAACACCAGTAACAGACAAACAGAGCCAAATCATGAGTGAACTCCCATTCACAACTGCCACAAAAAGAATAAAATACCTAGGAGTACTACTAAGAAGAGACGTGAATAACCTCTTCAAGGAAAACTACAAACCACTGCTCAAAGAAATAAGAGAGGACACAAACAGATGGAAAGACATTCCATGCTCATGGTTAGGAAGAATCAGTATCGTGGAAATGGCTATACAGCCCAAAGTAATTTATAGATTCCATGCTATCCCCATCATGCTATCATCAACTTTCTTCACAGAATTGTAAAAAAAAAAACCACCTTCAACTTCATATGGAATCAAAAAAGGGCCGCATAGCTGACAAATCTAAGCAAAAAGAAAAAAAAATCTGGAGGCACCATGGTACCTGTATTCAAACTATACTATAATCCTACAGTAATCAAAACAGCATGGTACTAGTACCAAAACGAGAAACAGACCAATGGAACAGAACAGAGGCCTCAGAAATAATGCCGCACATCTACAACCATCTGATCTTTAGCAAACCTGACAAAAACAAGCAATGGGGAAAGGATTCCCTATTTAACAAATGGTGTTGAGAAAATTGAATAGCCATACACAGAAAGCTGAAACTGGATCCCTTCCTTACACCTTATACAGAAATTAATTCGAGACAGATTAAAGATTTAAATGTAAGACCTAATACCATAAAAACCCTAGAAGAAAACCTAGACAATACCATTCAGGACATAGGCATGGGCAAGGACTTCATGACTAAAACACCAAAAGCAACAGCAACAAAAGCCAAAATAGACAAATGGGATCTAATTAAACTACAGTGTTTCTGCACAGCAAAAGAAACTATCATCAGAGTGACCAGGTAACCTACAGAATGGGAAAAGATCTTTACAATCTGTCAATCTGACAAAGGGCTAATACCCAGAATCTACGAAGGACTTAAATTTACAGGAAAAAAACAACCCTATCAAAAAGTGGACAAACAATAAGAGCAGACACTTCTCAAAAGAAGACATTTATACAGACAACAAACATATGAATAAAAGCTCATCATCACTGGTCATTAGAGAAATGCAAATGAAAATCATATTGGATACCATCTCGTGCCAGTTAGAATGGCGATCATTAAAAAATCAGGAGACAACAGCTGCTGGAGAGGATGTGGAGAAACAGAAACCCTTTTACACTACTGGTGGGAGTGTAAATGAGTTCAACCATTGTGGAAGACAGTGTGGTGATTCCTCAAGGATCTAAAAATAGAAATACCATTTGACCCAGCAATCCCATTACTGGGTATATACCCAAAGGATTATAAATCATTCTATTAAGAAGACACATGCACACCTATGTTCACTGTGGTACTTTTCACAATAGCAAAGACTTGGAACCCAAATGCCCATCAATGATAGACTGGATAAAGGAAATGTGGCACATATACACCATGGAATATTATGCAGCCATACAAAAGGATGAGTTTGTGTCATTGGCAAGGACACAGATGAAGCTAGAAACTATTGTTCTCAGCAAACTGGTACAAGAATAGAAAACCAAACACTGCATGTTCTCACTCATAAGTGGGCGTTGAACAATGAGAACACATGCACACGGGGAGGGGAACATCACATGCGGGGCCTGTCAGCGGGTGGGGGGCTAGGGGAGGGATAGCATCAGAAGAAATACCCAATGCAGATGACAAGGTGTTGGATGCAGCCAACCACCATGGCATATATACACCTATGTAACAAACCTAAACATTCTGCACATGTACCCCAGAACTTAAAGTATTACAATAATTTAAAGAAAAAGAATTCTGCATGTTTAGTTTTATCTAACTTTTAAAAGAGAAGAAAATAAGTCTGTAAATAACTAGTTAACTAAATTATAACACGTCCATGCAACAGAACACAATGCAGCCTTTAAAATGAGATTATGTAATTTCATTTAAAAATTCACAAATCTTATAATGAAGCAACAGTCTTTAAAATAATACAATTTTATTCAGAAAATTAACAATGGCTATTTTAGGTGGTTGAATAAAACTGCTTCTTTGTATCGCGCTTATTTTTATTTTTAAATATTATTTTTAAAAGCAATGAATAACCATTATTGATTCTGGAAATAATTTAGTACTATATATGAATATAAAAATATTTTAATATTTAATATTTAAATTAATTGATCTTGCAGCAACCTGGCCTAAAACAAATGTGATAGGTATACAGATGTTTATAGGTCACAATATTACTTAAACTATTATTCATAATAGTGAAAAACTGGAAACAACTCAAATTTCCAACACTATGAGTTTGGTTAAAGAAATCGTGATGCTATGATGCTGTAATTTATTAGACAGTTGTTACAATATGTTGTCAAATAATCATAACATCATTGAGGAAACAGGACACAATACTAAAAGTTGGCAATAAAATTCATATAATATTCTGTAAGAGTATATTTTACATATACCGTACAGAAATGCATTGAAAAATATTGAAAGAAAATGCGGCAAAATTTAATAGTGATTCTATCTAGGTGATTTTAAATTTCCTTCACTATACTTCCCTGAGTTTACCCAGAGTTTAAGGATTAAAAGAAATAGGTTTGGAAAAGTGAAAAGCTGGTTATGGAGACTGTGTGCCAAAATGTCTAAGATCATGCGCTATGAATGAAAAAGTAGAAGACCGAACTGGAGAGGTACCCTCAATACATGGATCGAAAATATGTGTTCCCCAAAATTCATGTTTAAGTTCTAATGCCCAGTGTGCTTGTGGAGACGGGGCCTTTGGAAGTAATTAAGATTAAATGAGGCCATTCTGGTAGAAACATGATCAAATAGGGAGAGTGTCTTATAAGACAAGACACCAGAGAACTTGCTCTTCCTCCCTTTCTGTGTGTAAGCGCTGAGGAAAGGCCAGGTGAGGACACATCAAGATGGCAGCCATCTGGAAACCAGGCAAAGAGCCCTCACCAGGAACGCACCTGGTTGGAACTTTGATGTTAAGCTTCCTGGGCTCCAGAACTGGGAGAAAATAAATTTCTGTTGTTTACGGGTGATAGATGGCAGGTCATGAGAACAAGTCCTAATGCTTCTGGCGGAGCACATGCCCAAGATGGGCCACCCATGTGTGTCTTCCCTGCTTGTGGGGTGTTGGTGCCTGATTTTAAAAGGAGACTGCTGGCCCGTCGGAGGAGATTAGCAAGGCCTGTGAAAGCTCTTTCAGAAGCAGTATCTGGGCTGGTCTCCAGGTAATCACCCTCAACACATTCGGCGCTCTCTTTTGCCTCTAAGATTCTCTTAGAAATTCCTGTTAAATTTTGAAGTAACAGATCGGCATTTTAGTGATTATATATCAGACTTCAGCTTTGTTTATCCTGTACCATTCTGAGTTAAAGAAAGAACAGAGGGTTTCATCTTCCATTGTTGTAATAAAGGGGGGCAGGAAAGGAGCTAACAGCGTTACACCCAATCTTACTACCTGGCCCAGCATGCAAACCAGTGTAGATTCAGAGGCTCCCGGGAGCGAGTGCAAGGGGGTGTGAGGGAGGAAAGGTGACGGATGTCGGCACTTTCGAGAGTGGGCTGCTTCCCAGCCTCCCGTGGTATCCACATTAATGTGTCCTTCCCCAAAATCTCACAGCTCGTTCATTAAGTGGATAACCCCTCATAACAATCTATCTGTACTTCTGCAAATTAGCCACTCACCACCACTTTCTCACCAATTACTTAATATTTTTATCTGCCTCTAAATGTTACTGACCTAAAAAAATTCTCATCAAAGGCTGCGGAAATTTGAACCCCTGAAGCAGGTATTAAATTGGTCCACTGTGTGTCCTATGCGGACAAATTGTTATACTACTCTAGAGCTTGACGACCCATGAGTGTCTCAATGATAGGCATGGATGTAGCAGCAGTTTTAAGACACTGGAGCAGCAGGGTCTACACTGGACTTAATTCCTTTAAAACAGCAATCAACCTGCCCAGCTTCCCAAAATCTCCCCAAACCTATTAAATAGAAATATATTTCCTTCTGTACTCTAGAGCTGACGTGAGGGTGACTGCACCGCCTGGTGAGTCGTGTTACAGGAGGATATGCACCTTTGTGGAAGAAATTCCTTTCTTATAAGCTTCTTCTGCAATCAGGTTTATCTTTACCTTGTGAAGATCCGTGCATTGGCCTTTTAACTCTTCATCTGCCCTACCCTTTCCTCAGCCCATAACAGGCCCTGGTACACTGGACCTTACTGGCTGCATTGAGGGGGGCTTACAGTGAAGAGCATGATACCGGAGGTCCAACCCTGCCAAAGGAGAGGAAACGGAACCCCCTGACATCTCCTAAGCCATGGAATTGACTAGTTCAATGAACATTCGAAATGGAATGTTTTGGCAAAAGTGATTTGGCACTTGGGAAAACTTAGCAGTGTTTTGAGAAGCCGTCTGTTTGATGTGACAAACAGTTCGCTTTCACGAAAGATTAAAGACTATTTTATGCATTCCTGCCATACATACTGTCACACCAAGCACTGTGTGGGACACAACATAAATGACATCTTACTCATCTGGTCGAAAAGAACTACTTTCTGTCTGATTCAATAGAATACATTATATTCCTATTTTTGCCCAGTGAATTCAATGAACAAACAGAGGGAACTGGTGGTTTTGGTACAATGCAGACTCTTTTATTTTTTCTTCTTTTTGAGACTCTGTTGCCCAGTCTGGTGTGCAGTGGCGTGATCACAGCTCACTGCAGCTTCAGCATCCTGGGTTCAAATGATCTTTCTTCTTCAGCCTACAGAGTAGCTGGGACTGCAGGCACACACTACCACACCTGGCCTGACTTTTCCTTTGTTTGCCCTCTGTATGCTTCTTAGAAACGTGTGTATGTGTGTGCATGACTGCACATGCACACACAGGGTCAACTTTCTGAGAATCGAATCTGCAGGACTATTCTGACAACTAGTTTCTCTGACAGCCAATATCTGTAACAATCAGCTGCAATTTACCTGTATAACAGAGTTCCGACTGCTCACTGCTTTGATAACCGTTAGGAGAGGCTGTTTTGCTTGATCAAAAGTTAAATCATTTGTTTAATATCTATGGCGTTCCCACCTGGGGAACAGTGAGACCTAGTTTCCCGTGCCTGCAACAGTGCTGTTAACAGCCTCCACCCCACCCAATGGGCTCTCTAAAACACTGCATCCAACCCTTTCATTCTGGCTCCATGGTGAATCCCTCTGGAGGGAATCTGAGCCACTCATATTTCTCTGTGCTGGTTCTAAGTCTCTTTTGTTGCTGCCTTTTCATCACTCTGTTGGCACAACCCGACACTTACTTTGGGATGTGGTTTCTCAGAAGCTCACTCCTTGTCCTGCTAGATCAGGGTCTCAGAGGACATCAGAGCCCCGACCCGAGCTTCTGAATACCTCGGAAGGGAAGATCAGATGTTGAAATGCACTCTAGTCCTGACGGTCCCACAGCCTACAAACGTGAGTGAGTTTCCACCGTCTTTAGTAGGGACATGGTGGAAACCACGGTGAAACCCCATCTCTACAAAAAATACAAAAATTAGCCAGGCATGGTGGCGTGCGCCTGTAGTCCCAGCTACTCGGGAGGCTGAGGTAGGAGAATCACGTGAACCCAGGAGGTGGAGGTTGCGGTGAGCAGAGATGGTGCCACTGCACTCCAGCCTGGGTGACAGA
>CM052655.1:3219723-3248124 GCA_028533165.1 Leontopithecus rosalia
TGGTGGCGCGTGCCTGTAATCCCAGCTACTCAGGAGGCTGAGGCAGGAGAATTGCCTGAACCCAGGAGGCGGAGGTTGCGGTGAGCCGAGATCGCGCCATTGCACTCCAGCCTGGGTAACAAGAGCGAAACTCCATCTCAAAAAAAAAAAAAAATAGAGTATATACAGGAAGAAAATAGAAGCAGGGCCATTTTCTTTAGCATTTTTGGCAATCAGGAAAGCTAATCCTTAACTCTCAAGTACACACCTCTGTGCCGTGTTTAGCGGTTCTCCTGGCGGCTGTGTCACCTCCTCTCACCTTGCTGGTTTCTGTGGCATTGTTTGCTGCAGAGGCATGGAAAATAGAAGGCCCTCATGGCCTTATCTCTTTTGGTAACTATCTGCCAAATCACTAGCGTTAGGCTTTATGACCAACAGGTTGTTGAGAGCATTAAAGGAAACAGTTATGTGAAAGACACTGAGCACATTAGCTGCCACATAGTAAGACTCAATACATTCTGCTTATGTATGGATTTGTTTATTTGCTTGTACATGTCTATATTCCTAATATAATTCCAGGGAGAATGTAAGGCAGTGTATCAAAATAATCACTAACAGTCTAATGTGAGATAAGATTCTGAGCACTAGAGTCAAAATACACAGAAGATTCTCCCTATATTTTCCCCACATCTTACCATTCAGCACCACCAATTTCTGCTCATAAATGTGTCTTGCAAAGCACTTGCTATTTAATACATCTGTCTATACAAGAATGGCTCTGAGAGAAGCCGTCTGCACACTGCATAATAGTTCCAAGTAGCAACCCATTGAGTCTGTAACTATTTATGGGATTTAAGTCCTCAGAGACGATTAACACCACCATGGAGAAGGCAGACTCAACAAATATTAAAAGATCACCAAAGGATACCTGCATCCAAGCAGACAGTGCATGCGTGGAAAATAGAATGTAAATATTGAGATAATCCAAGTATTGTGTCTGAGAACCCAATCAGACATACGAAGCAGAACTTCCAGACATATGAGCTGCGGAACAGAACAGTGGTCCCCTGAGATGGAAGGAGATGATGAGATAGCCTCCTCTTCACATGGCCAGTCTATTCTGCAATGCAGCCATAGAGAAGTAGGCCCAGATCATGAATATGGGGGTGCGTTTGGCTCCCCCTAAACATACTCATTCCAGGAAGGGAATCTTAGACACAGAGCAGTAGGCCAGGCCCTTTGCTAATTCTGCACTGAGTGATTAAGACTGGGTACCAATTTTTAAATGAGACTTTATTTGAAGGTTCAGTGATGACGGAAAAAAACATTTAACACGGAAAATCACTTATACTAAGACACAGGCTCGAACCTGCCCTAGATGACCAGGTGGGGCTCACTTCCAGTCTCATTCCCAGCCTGCCAAGTGGCTCTAGAAGCCGATCCTCTAATGCAGCTTCTTTGAGTTTCTTCGAGCCCTTGGAGATTCAGCGGTATTACCTGCCAGTTGCAGAAAGAGAAGAATTTTTTTTTTTTTGAGACACAGTCTTACTCTGTCACCCAGGCTCTAGTGCAGTGCCATGATCTCGGCTCACTGCAACCTCCACCTCCAGGGCTCAAGCAGTCCATCTTTCTCAGCCTCCCAAATAGCTGCAATTACAGGTGCCCTCCACCATGGCTGGCTAATTTTTGTATTTTTAGTAGAGATGGGGTTTCACCATGTTGGCCAGGCTGGTCTCGAACTCCTACCAAGTCATTCTCCCACCTTGGCCTCCCAAAGGGTGGGGATTACAGGCATCAGCAACCATGCCAGGCCAGAGGAGAATTTTTTTCTCATGCTCATTTGCTGCTTCAGGTTTAAGCTCTCTCCAGGATTATTTTTCCCAAGATAACTTAGAGCACCCATCCCTTTCAGGGGAGACTCCACGCCCAACCATGTGGCTTTGATTTCTTTAATTATGCTAAAAGGATCACACCTAGCCTGGTCATTTCCCAAAGGGAATTTGGTGGTCTCTGTGGTTCTACTGTATTATACCAACTCTTTATTCTTGACCTTGGAGTAATTCTTGTTTAACATTTCATAATCGCTTGTGTTGAACAGTAAATAGACCGTTCACAAGCATTCTCTCATGTGATCCTTCCCGACAATACTGTGAGGCATGCGTTGTCCTCATTTTATAGATGGGCAAACAGAAGCTGAGAGAATTTAAGCAGCCTGTCTCGCTGCTCTGGAACAGATGTAGTGGGGTTTCCTTTTCATCACAGTGGACTACTGCATTGTGAGGAGATGACAGTGACATACTTCTTTTATTTTTTTTCTGGGAGGCTGAGGCGGGTGGATCACGAGGTCAAGAGATCGAGACCATCCTGGTCAACATGGTGAAACCCCGTCTCTACTAAAAATACAAAAAATTAGCTGGGCATGGTGGCACGTGCCTGTAATCCCATCTACTCGGGAGGCTGAGGCAGGAGAATTGCCTGAACCCAGGAGGCGGAGGTTGAGGTAAGCCGAGATTGCGCCATTGCACTCCAGCCTGGGTAACAAGAGCGAAACTCCATCTAAAAAAAAAAAGAAAAAAAAAGAAAATCATATACTTGTTAGAATAAATTACTGAAGTACACTTAGTAGAAAATGAAACACCTTTGTCTCCCAGCTCATTTCTCTTCTCTCCAGAGGTCAGTCCTGTTAACAACTGGGAATCTTGGGAATCTATTCATTCCAATATTTTTCTCTTCACTTAAAAACACAGAATATATGCATATATATATTTTAAATATGTACATAGGGATCACATTATATAAATATTTCTACCACCTGCTTTTTTCACTTAAAATGTATCAGAAAAATTATTCTTGGACTCTGTGGTTGGACCTACTTTTTGTAAAAGAAATCTATGTATTTCACAGTGTAAATGTATCATGATTTACATGACCATTTTCCTACAGATGAAATGTTAGGTCGTCACTAGTGTTTCGGAATACAAATACAAAATGCAAATCCTGCTCCAAAAACAACCCGGAATCGAAATCGCTGTGCCTGGGTGTACGCAGAATGTCTTGGTCAAAAGGCAAGCACAATTTTTTTTTTTGAAAAAAAAAAAAGGTGTTGCTCTGCTGCTCAGGCTGGAGTGTGGTAGAGTGACCACGGCCCACTGTAGCCTTGACCTCCCTCAAGGAATCCCTCCACCTCAGCCTGTAGTCAGGGACCACAGAGGCACACCACTGCCTGGCTAGTTTTTGTGTTTTTTGTAGAGATGGGGGTCTCACCATGTTCCCAGGCTGGTCTCAAACTCCTGAGCTCAAGTGATCCTCTTGTCTCAGCCTCCCAAAGTGCTGGGATTACAGGAGGTCACCGTGCCTGGCCTGGGCTCACACATTTTATGGTACTCAGTAGATACCACCAACTTGCCTTGCAACATAAAGCTCAACAACCTGTGCAAGAGACGACTTGTTCCTAAAACCTTGTGAAGCTGAGACATCATCCATCTTTATTTATTTATTTATTTGGTCATTTTTTACAGGCAAAGAAAGCCAATGCATTGTTGCAGCCGCATTTCTCAGTTCCAGCTCTTAGTCATTTGCTTGATCCGAGCACGTTTTTGGAAGTAACAACACGGTAAGAACAGGGATTGCCGTGGTGGCCTCAGATTTCCTATACAGGAAACTCTTAAGCTGGTCAAGCTACTTGACATGGGCTTGTGGCGAGGGGGCAGCACTAGAGCTGTGCTTGCTAAGAAGCAAGTTTGTTCTTTATATTGTATGATTTGTGAGTTGACTTTGGGGCCATTGATGGAGATTCTGGACAGTTCAAGCCTCCCCCAGTTTCCATTCTCCTTCCAGTTAGGCAGACATGAAGGTTTTAGGAGGGTGGCTGCCACCAAGCACGTCAGTCTCTAAAACAGAAAGTCTTGGTGATGAAAAGAATAACTTTCATATCTGCCTTTATTCATACCACAGTAGTTCCCATTTCCAGACAAAATGATTTAAGACGGGGTGTCCAAAACACCCCAAGCGTTCTATCTTTCATTTTAGTTTCATTTTTTGGGGGGGGTTTGGCAACGTTCTGATATTACTTGTAAACACTGGTTCCTTCTCAACCACCGTATTCTGATTGGGTCTGTAAGTAGCACCTAGTCCCCACCACGGCATCCTTCTGGGGCCTGGGAGACCGCCTTCATGGCTGTGCTGGCCCCGCCTGTGTACGGGCCTGGGGCTGGGCCCTCCAAAGTGCCTGTGGAGCTCATACCCCCATGGCGCTCTTCTCGCCCTCTTTGGGGCTGGGCTCCTCTGGAGTCTTCTTCATCTCCCGGCCCCTGACCCAGGTGTAGGCGGAGGAGCCGCCCAGCACCATCATGTTGCTCATCCACCAGAGGAAGCTCTTGGTCTCCTCATAGTAGAGCACGGCCAGCACCGTCTGGGCACAGGCCTTGGCCGTGCCTGACACGCTGTGGGTCAGGGGACTGGTGAACTTGATCTGCAGTCCTGTCACATAGCCGATGGCGAAGCCAAACAGGCCGCCCAGTGTCATCATCCCCCAGAAGTGGGCACTGCCCAGCTGGGCAAAGTCACGCAGGGCCTGAAGCTCCCCGAGCGGCAGGAGCAGGGGCAGGAAGAGGATGCAGGCATTGGCATTGTTGTAGAAGGTCAGGCGCCAGATGCTGCCGTCCACCGCTGGGAGAACCTTCTTGGTGTAGATGGCATTTAGCGAGACGCAGAGGCTGGCCAGCACGCCGAAGACAGTGCCCAGCCACGACAGGGTGCTCTCTGCCCCCTCCTGGTCCACACCAAGCCAGAAGCCCCCGATGATGATGCCGCAGGTGAGCAGGGCATAGAAGGAGGTGGTCTGCTTGAGCAGCAGGTAGGAGAGCAGCACGTTGAAGATGGTGGTGAGCGAGCGGCTCACACCGTAGAAGGCCACCTAGAGGTGGCCGATGCCGGAGTAGTTTCATGTCAATTAGTTCCTACTGGGGACACAATTTTGCATTTGTAGAAAGAACTGTGGACTATGATACCCCTGCACAGCCTGGTGAACACCGCAGTTCCGGAAAGGGGCTTTGAGGTTTGATGTGGCACTCACTATATTTAGGTTGGAGCAGGGATAATCACTAGGAGAGGCCTACTTCACTAGTAGTTTGGGAAATTTACCAGCCAGCTTGAACCAAAGGATTTGGGGAGCATCAGAAAGAGGACATCTGGGGTTTCCCTTACTGTGAAATCAAAACAACTTCCAAGTACTTCTTCTTTTAATCCTGAACACGAACTTCATTCTAATTACCCTACTAGTGATAACTGAACAGTGTGAGATCCACTGTGGAATGAACATTACTGATGGAAAAAGAAGAACCCAGCACATCCATCTTGAAAAATTTAGCATCTTAATATGATCCATGACTTAGTCACCTTTTGTACTGCTTTCTGTTTGATTATAATTTTACCTATTAATCATGCTAATCCAATAGACTCTGCCTTAATCAAATGTGAGTCAATTACCCAGTTCTTCAAATTATATTTTTTAATGAAAGACATTTTTTAAAATTGAATGCCAATTAGAGCCAAGCCAAACTTCTTCAGGAAAGTTTGGGTTATGACAGAACAGTATGAGCCCTTGCCCGTACCTGAATTTCCAGCTCCTTCTGATGAGGGCGTGCTGTGTGCTTTTAGACACAGCCATTAACCTCTCTGTAATTCCTGGTTTTTCACCTGTGAAATGAGGATAATGATATTTCTGGCTTGGGAAATGATTTTATGAATCTTAGTTGAAAAATGTAACTAGAATACCAATTTTTTTTAAAAAAGCCTTATGTAATTTTGCTCTTAATTTCTCACCATAGGTGGTTTTGTTTTTCCTTAGCACCAAACTGCTTTTCCACATCATTAGAGAACCGTACATAAATCCAGCGAGGAGGAAGTCAGGCTGAGAAGGGTTTCTCTGAAACAGATTTTTGTTTTTTGTACCATGAATGTTATGGACAGAGTGACAAACATGTTTTATCCACAGGCTTGTGGAAATTAATTCTGAGTGGCTTCTAGGAGCTCTGTGGCAGAAAACATTGTAACATCGCTTCCATGCACTGTTAAAGAGGCCTGAGACAGACACAAGACGGGGAGCAGTGGCAGGAGCGGAGAGGGAACTGGCTGATAGCTTAAGGGGCTCCACGAAGGGGCCTCTGGAAGTCTATGTAGTTCACTGATATCGTGTATGTGGCAGAAGCCTGTGCATATGCACATTTCTCTAGAATAAAAGTTCATAGGTACTAATTATCAGTGAGATTCTAAATGGAGTCTACAAATCACTCTTTTAGAATAAAATCCACTATGAGGTCAGGGGCCCAAACCATGGACTGGGACTGATGCTGTAAGATCATCTTCACCTGTTCAGAGGGAGAGGAAAGACATCTCATCAGTAGACAAGTACCTGTACCTCTGCCGTGCAAAGCCGGCTGCCATTACACTGTCTGAAATTGGGGATCTGGACTACTCAGGAAGAGGGCACTTCGTGCTTGTTGAAATTTCGGGAGGTAATGATAGCTATTTCATTCTCTTTCTTCTCTGCTCCAAGTGCCCTACTCCTCTGGTATTTAGCCCTGTAGTTTAGTTGAAATCACGTCAGTGTATTACAGGCTGATTCGGATGAGTGCATTCTGCAAAGAAATGACAAGTGGCCTGTGGTGGTAAGTTTTCGTAAAGGCAGGTGGCCACATGGTGTATTAGTGCTTCTTGATGGACAGATAGGTTTCCACTGTCAGTTTCCAGGTTCTGTATCACCATGCTTCCAGAAAATCATCTGTATTAACTATCGCCAAGGAGAAGCTACCTGGGCAGAGAGCTGCTGTTCTGCAAAGCGGCCTGGACACCCAACTTTGCATTTCCCTGATCATTGCTGATGTTGAACATTTTTTTTTTTTGAGACAGAGTTTCGTTCTTGTTACCCAGGCTGGAGTGCAATGGCGCGATCTCGGCTCACCGCAACCTCCGCCTCCTGGGTTCAGGCAATTCTCCTGCCTCAGCCTCCTGAGTAGCTGGGACTACAGGCGCACGCCACCATGCCCAGCTAATTTTTTTAAATTTTTAGTAGAGAAGGGGTTTCACTATGTTGACCAGGACGGTCTCGATCTCTTGACCTCGTGATCCATCCGCCTCAGCCTCCCAAAGTGCTGGGATTATAGGCATGAGGAATATTTTAAAATATGTTTGTCGGTCATTTGTATATCTTCTTTTTGAGAATTGTCTACTCATGTCCTTAGGCCACTTTTTGATGGGATTGTTTTTTTCTTACTGATTTGTTTGAGTTTGTTGTAGATTCTGGATATTAGTCTTTTGTCCGATATACAGATTGTGAGGATTTTCTCCTACTCTGTGGGTTATCTGTCTACTCTTCTGACTGTTCCTTTTACCATGCAAAGCTCTTCAGTTTAATTAGGCCCCAGCTATTTATCTTCGCTTTTATTTCATTTTCTTTTGGATTCTTGGTCACGAAATCCTTGCCTGAGTCAAGGTCTAGAAGGGTTTTTCCAATGTTATCTTCTAGAATTTTTATAGTTTCAGGTCTTAGGTTTAAGTCTTTAATCCATCTTGACTTGAAATTTGTATAAGGTGAGAGATGAGGATCTAGTTTCCTGCACGTGGCTAGCCAATTATTCCAGCACCACTTGTTGAAAAGGGTGTCCTTCCACCTTATGTTTTTGTTTGCTATGTCAAAGACCAGTTGACTCTAAGTATGTGGGTTTATTCTGGGTTCTCTATTCTGTTCCATTGGTCTATGGGCCTATTTTAACGCCAATACCATGCTATTTTGGTGACTATGGTCTTATACTATAGTTTATTTTTGGAAATAAATGTCATTTGGTATATTCAAACTTAAAGGAGAAAGTCACAAGAGTCTCTCAGGAGTTGCAGAAAAATCATCTGATATAATTCAGTATCCAGTGATGGAATCATTCTTAGCAAACTAGAAAAAGCAAAACTTCTTTAACTTGATAAAGGGTATCTATAAAGAACCTAAAGTATAATTCTTTTCAAAAATATTTTTATGGTGTATATTTAAGGAAAACGTGTATAGTACATATTTAGTATGGACTATGACATATATATATAGGAAAATGGTCACCATAGTGAAATCAATGAGAATATCTATCATTTCATATATTTATGCATTTCCCCCAACTTCCCTGTGGAAAGGGCAGCAAAAATCTACTTATTTAGCAAAAATCCTAAATACAATATACTATTATTAATTATAGTTCTCATGGTGTACGTTAGCCCTTTAGTCTTGTTTATCTGAAAATATAATTCTTAATGAGAAACCGTTGAAGTCATTCTTTTAAAAATATAACATAACAAAAGCATCCACTATCATTTCTTCAAATAAATAGTACTGGGGGGTCTTAGCCACAGAGAAGACAAAGAAAAGAACTTAGGGTATAAGGATGGGAAGGGAGAAATGAAGATTATTTATGGATTATATGATTGGTTGCCCAGATTAACCTAAAGAATTGACAACATATTAGAAATAAGAGAATTTAGCAAGGTTGTAGGAAACAAGGTACAAAAATCAATAATCTTTTGCTATATCAACAAGTAGAAACATACTTTGAGAAAAGATTCTATTTACAATAGCAAAACAACCACAAACAACCCTACACAGTACTTAGGAATAAATCTAGTAATATATTAGCAGTACCAATATGCAGATAATTAAAACATTAGATCTAAATAAATGGAGAGCTATTCTATGCTCAAGGACAGGAATGCCCAGTATCACAAAGATACTGGTGTTGTTTGGCTCTGTGTCTCCATCCAAATCCTTGAATTGTAATAACCCCATGTGTCACTGGGGGAGCCTGATGGAAACTAAATCATGTGGGTGAGTTTTTCCCACGTTGTTCCCATGAATAGAGAATAAGTCTAATGAGACCTGATGGTGGTTTTTTTTTTTTTTTTTTTGAGACAGAGTTTCGCTCCTGTTACCCAGGCTGGAGTGCAATGGCGAGATCTCGGCTCACCGCAACCTCCACCTCCTGGGTTCAGGCAATTCTCCTGCCTCGGCCTCCCTAGTAGCTGGGACTACAGGCGCACACCACCATGCCCAGCTAATTTTTGTATTTTTAGTAGAGACGGGGTTTCACCATGTTGACCAGGATGGTCTCGATCTCTTGACGTCGTGATCCACCCGCCTCGGCTTCCCAAAGTGCTGGGATTACAGGCATGAGCCACCGCGCCCGGCCCGACCTGATGGTTTTATGTAGGGGAGTTCCCCTGCACATGCCCTCTTGCTTGCCACCATGTAAGACATCACTTTGCCACTCCAGACGGCATGCCACTGCCATCATTATCTGGATGAGAAGTATACAATGGGAAGAAATGGGAAATGAAGATAGAAGAGGAGAGGATGCACGTTAATACAAAACTCCAAGTCCAGGCGTTTTCTTTCTCCTTAAGATATTTGATACATATTTATTTTTAACATTCTGTGTTGGATGACAAATTTTAATTTTAATCCCTCCAGAATTTCTTTAAGTGTACAATGTGAGACAAATACACACACCCACACAAACCCACACATGTACTTCCTACAGTTCTCTTACCATGGCCTGCATTTGATAAACCTTCCCCTGTAATGAAGTTAAAGATTTTATCAGCAGGAATTTTTATTACCACATGCTGACTCAGTGATGTTAGGTGTATCCCTGTTAAACACAGATAAAAACAGATTTTCATGCTGACACTAAGAAAAATTAAATAGTGAGAAAGAGAGAGAGAGAGAGAGAAAGAGAGAGAGAGACAGAGAGAGAGAGAGAGAGAGAGAGAGAGAGAGAGGCAGGCAATCATTCAATTTAAGTTAAATTTAGGTTTAAAATGAGCCCATTTTATTTAAAGAGCTTGTGTCAATAACTTACTATTCACTATCTTTTTAATGACCGTAGTGACAGTTTAATTACCATGGACAATTAAAACAGTTAGTATTATTTTGAGTTTTTTATGTTACAGTAGATTTCACATTAAATGTTAAATACCTATCAGTTTTCATTTCCTGTTAATAAATTCCTACATTCATCAACCTTAAATAGTATAACATTTTCTAACACTCACACACACATACAATCGCACACACACAGGGAGGGGGAGAGAGAGAGAGAGAGAGAAAGCATACAAGCAAACTCTTTCAGGTTTTTGCAGGAAAATGATTCAGGCAGCTGGTGTCTTATTGGCAGCTTAGGTTCTGACTGATGACAGACAACATAATAAATAATCTATTCACTAACTCTAACAGCTAAACAATGCCCTTATTTTTCACCGTAACTGAATTGCCAATACCATATTGGCAAAGTGTCATAGGATTGCAGCTAAACTGACCTCTTGTCACCATTTTTCTTCCTACAGAATCAGTGAAGCCCCCAGAAAGAAACCCTTATTACTCTGATTAATGCAAGGTACTAAAGATTACCCATGAACTTGGTTGTATTTATTTATTTACACTTAATTCACTGGTAAGGGGCAGATGGATGGAATTCGCTGGGTAATGAAAAACACAGTAATTTTTTTCTTCTCTCCCACACAGGCTACGTAAATGACTGCTTTGCCTATGCAGGATGCTTACTGGTGCAGGCAGCTTCTAACTCCCATTCCAAATGGCTGAAATGGAGTTTGCGCAACACAGAAATCGAATCTTCCCAGGAGTGAGCATAGGTGTCTTGCTCCATAAATATTTGCTGATTTGACTTGGTAACCATAAACCCTGCAAAGCCGATGGTGCCACGGAGTAATCTTCCATAATTTGGGAGAAAGCAACCACTTAGAACCTCTCCTGCTGTTCCTTCCAAAACAACTGTTCAAAACCAGTTAAAAGAAAAAAGTCCCTAGTCTAGGTTGATGCAGTGGCAAGGAGATCTTCTGGCCTTCGCCTCTGCAGCAACTGCTTTAGTTCTGGTCCTGTCATTTGTGACACTTCTGAAGTCATCCTCCTGTCTGTGATACAATCCTTCTCTGGATTCCACATTCACCGAGTCTTCCCAAAACTCAGCTCTGACCATGTCCTCCTCTTACTGAACAACCTTCATGGCTCCAGTGATTTGCAAGCAAAGTCCAAACTTCTCGGCCCTTTAAACCACTGTCGGCCTTTGCCTTGTGCACAATGCCCTCCTTTTCCTTCTTGACAAACTCTTTGTCTTTTAAAACTAATCTCAACAAACATATGAAAGAGAGCTCATCATCACCAGTCATTAGAGAAATGCAAATCAAAACCACATTGAGATACCATCTCACGGCAGTTAGAACAGGGTTCATTAAAAAATCAGGAGACAACAGATTCTGGAGAGGATGTGGAGAAACAGGAACACTTTTACACTGCTGGTGGGAGTGTAAATTAGTTCAACCACTGTGGAAGACAGTGTGGCGATTCCTCAAGGACCTAGAAATAGAGATTCCATTTGACCCAGCAATCCCATTACTGGGTATATACCCAAAGGATTATAAATCATTCTATTATGAAGACACATGCATACATATGTTCACTGTGGCACTGTTCACAATAGCAAAGACTTGGAACCAACCCAAACGCCCATCAATGATAGACTGGATAAAGAAAATGTGGCACATATACACCATGGAATACTATGCAGCCATAAAAAGGAATGCGTACATGTCCTTTGCAGGGACATGGATAAAGCTGGAAACCATCATTCTTGGCAAACTGAAACAAGAACAGAAAGCCAAACACCTCATGTTCTCACTCATAAGTGGGTGTTGAATAATGAGAACACATGGACACAGGGAGGCGAACATCACACAACGGGGTCTGTAGGGGCGTGGGGGCTAGGGGAGGCATAGCATCAGGAGAAATACCTAATGTAGATGACGTGGTGATGGATGTAGAAACCACCATGGCATGTGTATGCCTACGTAACAAACCTGCATGTTCTGCACATGTACCCCAGGACTTAAAATATAACAATTAAAAAAACTAATCGCAGACGTCATGCTCTTAGTGAAGCCTTCCCTGTCTCCCCTGGCGTGAGTTACACATTGCTTGCTTTGTATTTCCCACGTCTGGTACGTGACTCCACCACAGCACTCATCACACCATTGTAATCACTCAAATGTTTAATTCTTTCCATCGCCACAGACTAACTTCCTCCTTGAAACCCAAGAACTCACTAATCTGGCTCCAGAGCCCAGTGTATTTTGGGACCTGATTCAGTTCTATCTTCTTTAATTGCTAAAGATCTTCAAAATCTTGTCTCCTTAATCACTAATAAGAAACGTAATTGGGCTAGTATGATTAGTGATTATTCCTATAGGGCTTCAAAGAGGTTGTCATTCATTCTTTTTTTGTGTGTGTGTCAAAAGAGTTTGTCATTCCTTTTTTTTTTTTTTTTTTGGAGACGGAGTTTCACTCTCGTTACCCAGGCTGGAGTGCAATGGCTCAATCTTGGCTCATTGCAACCTCCGCCTCCTGGGTTCAGGCAACTCTCCTGCCTCAGCCTCCTGAGTAGCTGGGATTACAGGCACGTGCCACCATGCCCAGCTCATTTTTGTATTTTTAGTAGAGACAGGGTTTCACCATGTTGACCAGGATGGTCTCGATCTCTTGACCTCGTGATCCACCCGCCTCAGCCTCCCAAAGTGCTGGGATTACAGGTGTGAGCCACCGTGCCCGGCCTGTCGTTCTTATGAATTATTTTTCTGCAGCAATACGACCTGCAAAAAGGCGTGTATTTCTAGGGAGGACACTAGGATGAATAAATATGAACTTGCTGTAAATTTCTCTGCCATATTCTTAATCTAGCAAGTTCTTGGGCTTAGTGTAATCCCTCATTAAGAGTCTGAAATTGAATAAACTTGAAGGTGAGTACAAATCTAACTTTAAAGTGTGTGTTTGTAAGCGTGTGAGAGATAAAGAGAGAGAAAGTTCATATTTATTCATCAGTGTCTGGTGTCCTCCCTAGAAATACGCATCTTTTGGCAGGTTGCATTGCTGCAAAAAGACAATTCATAAGAATGATAAACTCTTTGAAGCACTATAGGAATAATCACTAATCAAACTAGCCCAATCACACTTCTTACTACTGATTAAGATTCATCTGGACCTGCAAAAATGTGGTTGCTGGGGTGGGATTTTATAGCTGTACCACTGTAAATTTATACCCACCGTGTAAAAATTGTCAATGTGTATAATTAACTGCCAACATATTCCCTAGGGTTGTCAACTGAATTAACTAAGTGATACAGTTAAGTTTTAATTAGCCATTTTTGGAGCCTGAAGAATCAGGTGCAGATAGCAGGGTGATAGCTTCATATTTAAAAAACCTCTTCCCAACTTTAGGAAGAGTGTTTAGTTTCATGTGAAACCCTACATACATAGATGTATATTTCCCAATGGAATCTTCCTTCTTTCCTTTCTCCCTTTTTCTCTTCCTTCCTTCTTGTAGTTTTGCTTAGATATTTCTTTTAACAGTAGAAAGCGAACACTTCTTAGAAAGGAGTGTTTGTCAAGGAGAGATAACCAGCTAATCCAAAGCCTAGAATCTGCAATATTATTATTAAAATGTTTATTGGAGAATATCTGTCTGCCATCAGTGATTGGAGTTCTTGACTTATCTTAAAAATAATCTTATTGAAATCGTCCTGAGTTCATAAACGAATGAGAGCAATAGGTTATGGTTGTTACATGGTCTGGCTCACAGCAACCTCCACCTCCCAGGTTCAAGTTATTCTCCTGCCACAGTCTCCCAAGTAGCTGGGGCCACAGGCATGCACCACCACGCCAGCTAATTAATTTTTTGTATTTTTAGTAGAGATGGGGTTTCACCATGTTGGCCAAGCTTGTCTCAAACTCCTGACCTCAGGTGATCTGCCTGCCTTGGCCTCCCAAAGCGTCACAGGAATAAGCCACCGTGCCTAGCCAAAAATGTTCTTTATACATCTTTTGAAATCTTTGAGTACAGTTTTTCCTTTTTTAAAAAATTCTGTTTGAGCACAATCTATTCATAATTCTCTCATGTCTTCCCCAACACACACACACACACACACACACACACACGCACGCACACACGCATTCTGACTGTATTAATAAATCAATAAAACCGCACCCACTTGGTTATGCCTAAGCTATGTTTAAAAGTGACAGAAAATTTAATTATTTTATTGCATAGCATCTGGCCACCAAGCATCAGAATAAATTATGGGAGAGGCAGTTTATTTCAAAAGAATGAAGCTATTCTGACATTTTAGTGACAGTTATTTGATGTACTCTCAAATCGTAATTGACTTGATCCCAAGCCACTGGTCATCTGAACACTGAATAAGTTAAAATAAAATATGTAATATCTCATTCTAAAGTCCTAGTTACCTGCCTTGAATACACTGATCAAATAAACTGAAGGCCAAATATATCTCTTCTTTCTTTGTGCTGTGGAGTCAATCTAAGAAATTTTTAAAAGATTTTCTCAAGTATGTCAAAAAATTGGCATATCTCTCTGCTTTTATCTGATTTAAAAAGCAAGAACTCAGGATTAATGTGTTTTTATCAGGACAGCTCTGTGACTTGGCAGCTTCTTAAGTATAGGATCTGCTTTGTATGGGTCCACAGCCCACCAAGAGATATTATCACTCCCTGAATTTCAAGCAACGATTGAAGACTCCGGTGACCAGGATTTGACATTATTGAATCGCTTAACCTCTGTGAGCCTTAGGTTTTGTATTTATGAAAAGGACGTAATGATATCTTCTTTAATGGGTCATTTGGAAGATCAAATCAAATATGTGAAGTGCTTTGTCAAACATTATACTATCTAACAGCAAAACTATCAAAAGTAGGTTATGATTACTTTCCTTTCAGGTATTGCTTCTCAAACCATTTCCCCCCACAGTGCACATTGCTGAAATAGTATGTGATAATTATCTAGGCTTATTAGAAGAAGGAGATATTACTTTTCTCTGGACAAGCAGCCTTATCTATTTTTAGAATAGCATTTAATACGCTCAGTTTTCTTGACTTCAGTATTCTCTAAACATTTTTGGCCAATTATAAATAAAAACTTGGAGGGGACATACAATCTAATAGAGTATATATTACAAATCTCTATATAAATATCAGACATTTATATATAAATTTTATACATGTTTTAATATATGATGAGCATCATAAATTGTATCTAAACAATAGTCAATTTAAAAGGATAGAAGAAACTTCAGGTTTCTAGATAGAAACATAAAGTCAGCTCTCTTTTTCTTCTTGGAAACGACTCAAAAGCAATAAGGAGAATGAGAGAGAGAAAAAACAAACAAGCTCCACTTCTGATAAAACAAAAAAAGTAGCGAGACTCCCCAACTCTAAAATAAGTGGAAGCATTACCGAAGTAGTGGAGATGATTTGGGAACTCACTAAGAGAGGAGACACTGCTGCACAGATTTTGGAAAAAGACAAAATACACTTCTCAAAGGCAGGGGTGTACCCTGAGGTGCAGCCCTTACCACTGGTGGGCAGCAGGAGAAACAGAATGTACATCCTGGCAGAAGGAATACCCTTATACCTAGTTTTATTCCAGAAAACGCAAAAGTAAGGCTAAAAGAGAAATCACAGACATAAGTCATGCTTGCAGGAAACAGCTGTCTCTGTGAGAGGGGATAAAAGTAACTTGGCTTTAGAAAAAACTCATAGGTACTTGACCCCATTAACTCAAGAGAAACCAACTTACACAGCAAACTCTGCAACATAAGACTAGTTTTAGTTGGCTCTAGTTCTTCCCCAACATGACTTTTTGCAAATAATGGATCCAGGAAAGAGTCATCTTACACAGACGAAAAGTCAAAAAGAAACCATTACATTCTTTTCTTGATATAATGACAGAAAAAGAATAAAACAAGTAGTAGGCAAGCACCAGAAAAGTATCTCCATAAGATAGATGAAAATTTTTGCTATTAATTTAAAGGATGAAGCAATTGATTCTATGTAGAAAGAACATGAATCAGAGATACAAGAAGTCAAAAGAAGCCAGGCACAGTGGCTCGCACCTGTAATCCTAGCAAGTTGAGAAACCAAGGTGAGAGAATTGCCTGAGACCAGGAGTTTGAAACTAGCCTGGGAAACATAGTGAGACCCCATCTCTACAAAAACATTAACAAAACAAAAACCAACCAACAATTAGCTGGCCTGTGCCTGTGGTACCAGCTACTCAGGAGGACAGCTTGAGCTCATGAGGTCAAAGTTGTGAGCTGTGATCACAATGCTGCACTGCAACCTGGGTGACAAAGTGAGACCCTATCTCAAAAAAATAAAAAGCTCAAGAGAAACATCATGAAGCAACAGAGGGGCAGGTGAAATGTGATCTAGCAGAACTCACGAGAAAGACTGAAGGAAAAAACTAAAATCCGACAGAAATGAAAGTGAAATTGGAAGAAGCACCAGGATGACTAGATGCCTCTAAAAACACAGTAGGGAACGCAAAGCACAGGCCGGGGATGGTGGTTCACACCTGTAATCCCAGCACTTTAGGGGGTCAAGGCGGGAGGCTCACTTGAGCCCAGGACTTCAAGACCAGCCTGGCCAACACAGTGAAACTCCATCGCTACAAAAAATTTTAAAAAAAGGGTTTTTTTTTGGTTGTTGCTGCATTTTAAGTTTTGGGGTACATGTGCAGAACTTGCAAGATAGTTGCATAGGTACACACATGGCAGTGTGTTTTGCTGTCTTCCGCCCTTTCACCCACATTTGGCATTTCTCCCCAGGCTATCCCTCCCCAGCACCCCCCCACCGCACTGTCCCTCCTCTATTCCCCCCAATAGACCCCAGTGTGTAGTGCTCCCTTCCCTGTGTCCATGTGTTCTCATTGTTCATCACCCGCCTATGAGCGAGAATGTGCGGTATTTCATTTTCTGTTCTTGTGTCAGTTTGCTGAGAATGATGTTCTCCAGATTCATCCATGTCCCTACAAAGGACACGAAGATGTGGTAGTGCACAGCTGCAGTCACAGCTGCTCGAGAGGCTGAAGCAGGGCTGTTTGCTCCCCGGTGCTCGAGTTTACAGCGAGCTGCGATGACGCTACTGTACTCCAGCCTTGGTGACCGAGCGAGACCCTGCCTCAAAGAAAGAAAAGAAAAAGAAAAAAAGGAAATGGGGAAAAGATGAGACGTGAAGTAAAAATTGAAGACAAATGAAGCAATAATGAAGGAGTTAAAAAGATTAAAAGGAAGAAGACAGGATGATAAGCAAAAGGAGGTTATACACACACACGTTTCAGGTTGCTTAGAAGGAAGTGTTGAATTATAACTAAATACTTAAAAACATAGTTTTTAAAACTTCCCCCAAATGAAGGAAGACTTGTACTACGTAAGAAAGAGTATACTGCATTCTAAGGAAACTGGCTCAGAACGGCCAACTGAGACGTATCCTAGGAAAGTGACTGGCCTTCAGAACAACAACTCAACATTTTTTGGCATGTAGGCAGAGTCATTTATAAAAGAAAAAGGAGTGTGCTGGCCCCAGAGTTCTCTGCAGCAGCAATCAATGCTGAAGTCAGTGAAATAACACCTACAGCATTTTCAGGGAAGGAATGTGCAACCTAAATAAGTTATTTGGGGATAAGAAAAAGAGTCAAATGCTTTTCAGTATCCAAGAATTCAAAGAATATACTCTTATCCTAGAGGCCAAACTTCAACCAATCAAGACAGAAGAGGAAAGGAACCTACAGGAGCCCCAACTGCGTCAGTTCTAAGACAAAAACAAATGTGTGGTTAGAATTACGTAACAGAAAATAAGCATTAGATGCCCTAAAAATGGAGACAAAGCTTAAGTAATGTAAGTTGGGAGGGTAAGTGTGAAACCAGCTAGAAAGTAAAGGCTCAGCAAATTTATATCCAGAAACCCGTGATGTGATCTTCTCATCTTCAGTAGCTGCAAGTTAATCATTTGAATACTGAAAAATCAATATGGAACAGAGTAAATCTACGAGTACAAAAAAAGAACATTAAGAAGATCAAATAGGATTTTTCACCAAGATGGACAAATACGAACATCTCCAGAGCACAGTTCCCAGTGAGAGAGACACAGAAGGCGAGTGAGCTCTGCATTTCCGACTGAGGTACCAGGTTCATCTCACCGGGACTGGTTAGACAGTGGGTGCAGCCCAACCAAAAGCGGATGACATAATGATAGGAAAAGAATACAACAAGTAGCAGGCAAGCAAGGTGGAGCGTCCCCTCACCTGGCAAGCATAAGGGGCCGGAGAACTTCCTCTCCTAGCCAAGGGAAGCCATCAGGGACTTTTCCCGACACCCTGGCACTCTGGCTCAGATCCTATGCTTTTCCCACCATCTTCACAACCTGCAGGCAAGGAGAGATGCCCTCTGGTGCTTATAACATCAGTGTCCTGGGTTTCCAGCACAAAAGTGGGGAGCTGTTTTAGCTGCAGCAGGTTTTTTTTTTCTTTCTTATACCCCAGTGCTGCCTGAAACGTGAGTGAGATAGAACTGCTCAATCCCCTGGAAAAAGGGGGCTGAAGCCAGGGAGCCAAGTGATGTGGCTTAGAGGGTCCCAACCCCACAAAGACCAGCAAGCTAAGATCCACTGGCTCGAAATTCTCGTAGCCAGCACAGCAGTATGAGCCTTACCTGGGATGTTCAGTTCGGTGTGGGGAGGGGCATCTGCCATTGCTAAGGCTCAGGTAGGCAGTTTTAACCTTGCCAGTGTAAACAAAGTTGCCAGGAAGTTTACACAGTAGCCGGGTGTAGCCACAGCGACTCAGCAAGACCTCTGCAGGCAGACTGTCACTAGACTCCCTTCTTGCTGGGCAGGGCATCTCTGAAAAAAGGCAGCAGCCCATCAGGGCCTTATAAATAAAGCCCCCACCTTACAGGGACAGAGCACCTGGGAAAAGGGGTGGTTGTGTGTTCACCTTCAACAAACTTAAACTTCCCTGCCTGGCAGCTCTGAAGGGAGCAATGGGTCTCCCAGCACAGCACTCGAGTTCTGATAAGGGACAGACTGCCTCCTCAAGAAGCTTCCTAACTCCTGTGTATCCTGACTGGGAGACACCTCAAACATGAGAACTCTGGTATCTGGCGGGTACCCTTCTGGGATGAAGCTACCAGTGGAGGGAACAGGCAGCCATCTTTGCTGTTCTGCAGCCCCTGCAGGTGATTCCCAGGAAAGCAGAGTCTGAGGTGGAGCTCTAGCAAACTCCAGCAGCCCTGCAGCAGAGAGGCCTGCCTGTTATAAGGAAAACTAACAAACAGAAAGAAATAGTTTCAACATTAACAGGAGGGATATCCACTCAGAGACCCCATTCAAAGGTTACCCACTTCAAAGACCAAAGGAAGATAAATTTGCAAAGATGGGAGGAAACCAGTGCAAAAAGGCTGAAATCTCCAAAAACCAGAAAGCTGCTTCTCCTCCAAGGGATCACAACTCCTCACCAGCAAGGAAACAAAACTGGACGGAGAATGAGTTTCACAAATGGACAGAAGCAGACTTCAGAAGGTAGGTATTAACAAACTTCTCTGAGCTAAAGGAGCAAGCTCTAACCTAATGCAAGGAAGCTAAGAACCTTGAAAAAAGATTAGCTAAAATGATAACTAGAATAACCAGCATGAAGAAGAACAGAAACAACTTGATGGAGCTGAAAAACACAGCATAAGAACTTTGTGAAACATATACAAGTTTCAATAGCCAAATCGATCAAGCAGAAGAAAGGATATCAGAGATTGAAGATCCACTCAATGAAATAAAGTGAGAAGGCAAGATTAGAAAAAAAGAGTGAAAAGAAATGAACTAAGCCTCCAAGAAATATGGGATTATGTGAAAAGACCTAATCTACATTTGATCAGTTGATTTGACAGGGAGAATGAAACCAAGTTGGAAAACACTCTTCAGGATATTATCCAGGAAAACTCCCCCAACCTAGCAAGGTAGGCTAACATTCAAATTCAGGAAATACAGAGAACACCACAAACATATTCCTTGAGAACAGCACCAAGACACATAATTGTCAGATTCACCAGGGTTGAAATGAAGGAAAGAATGCCAAAGGCAGCCAGAGAGAAAGGTTGGGTTACCCACAAAAAGAAGCCTATAAGACTCAGTGGATCTCTTGGCAGAAGCCCTACAAGCCAGAAGAGAGTGGGGGCCAATATTCAACATCCTCAAAGAAAAGAACTTTTCAAACTAAAAATTCATATCCAGACAAACTAAGCTTCATATGCAAATGAGAAATAAAATCCTTTACAGACAAGTAACTGCTGAGAGATTTTGTTACCACCAGGCCTTCCTTACAAGAGCTCCTGAAGGAAGCACTAAACATGGAAAGGAACAACCAGTACCAGCCACTGCACAAACATACCAAATTGTAAAGTCCATCAACACTATGAAGAATCTGCATCAACTAACGGGCAAAACAGCCAGCTAGCTTCAAAATGGCAGGATCAAATTCACATATAGCAATATTAACCTTAAATGTAAATGGGCTAAATGCCCCAATCAAAAGACACAGACTGGCAAATTAGATTAAAAAGTCAAGACCCACTGGTGTGCTGTATCCAGGAGACCCATTTCACGTGCAAAGACACACATAGGCTCAAAATAAAGGGATAGAGGAAGATTTACCAAGCAAATGGAGAGCAAAGAAAAAGCAGGGGTTGCAGTTCTAGTCTCTGATAAAATGGACTTTAAACCAACAAAGGTCAAAAGAGACAAAGAAGGACATTACATAATGGTAAAGAGATCAATACAACAAGAATTGCTAATGATCCTAAATATACATGCACCAAGTACAGGAGCACCCAGATAAATAAAACAAGTGCTTAATGACCTACAAAGAGACTTTGGCTCCCACACAGTAATAGTGGGAGACTTTAACACCTCACTGTCAATATCAGATCAACAAAACAGAAAATTAACAAGGATATCCAGGACTTGAACTCAGATCTAGACCAAGTGGACCTAACAGACATCTACAGAATGCTTCATCCCAAATCCACAGAATATACATTCTTCTCAGCACCACATCACACTTAGTCTAAAACTGACCACATAGTTGGAAGTAAATCACTCCTCAGCAAATCCAAAGGAACGGAAATCATAACAGTCTCTCAGAGCACAGGGTAATCAAATTAGAATTCAGGATGAAGAAACTCAAAACCACCCAACTACTTGGAAACTGAACAACTGGCTCCTGAATGACTAATAATGAAATGAAGGCAGAAATAAAGAGGTTCTTTGAAACCAATGAGAAAGAAGTCAAAACGTACCAGAATCTCTGGGACACATTTAAAGCACTGTATAGAGGGAAATTTGTAGCACAAAATGCCCACAAAAGAAATGTGGAAAGATAAAAAATTGACGCCCCAACGTCACAATTAAAAGAACTAGAGGAGCAATATCAAACAAATTCAAAAGCTAGCAGAAGGCAAGAATAAGATCAGAGCAGAACTGAAGGAGAGAAAGACACAAAAAAACCATTAAAAAAATCAGTAAATCCAGGAGCTAGTTTTTGAAAAGATCACCAAAATAGATGTATCACTAGCCAGATTAATGAAGAAGAAAAGAGAGAAGAATCAAATCGATGCAATAAAAAATGATAAAGGGGATATTACCATCAATATCACAGAAATACAAACTACCATCAGAGTATACTACAAACACCTTTATGCAAATAAACCAGTAAATCTAGAAGAAATGGATAAATTCCTGGACACATACTTTCCCAAGATTAAACTAGGAAGAATTTGAATCCCTGAAGAGACCAATAACAAGTCTGAAACTGAGGCAGCAATTAGTAGCCTACCAACCAAAAAAAGTCCAGGACCAGATGGATTCACGGCCGAATTGAACCAGAGGTACACTGGGAGAATGGAACCATTCCTTCTGAAACTATTCCAAACAAACAAAAAGAGGGTATCCTCCCTAACTCATTTTATGAGACCAACATCATCCTTATACAAAAACCTGGCAGAGACACAACTAAAAACAAAATTTCAGACCAATATCCATGATGAACATTGATGCAAAATTTCTCAATAAAATACCGGCAAGCAAATCCAACAGCACATCAAAAAGCTTATCCATCGTGATCAAGTCACCTTCATCGCCGGGATGCAAGGCTGGTTCAACATATGCAAATCTATAAACGTAATCCATCACATAAACAGAACCAAAGACAAAAACCACATGATCACCTCAATAGATGCAGAAAAGGCCTTTGGCAAGATTCAACAGTCCTTTGTGCTAAAAATTCTCAATAAACTAGGTATTGACAGAATGTATCTCAAAATAATAAGAGCTATTCATGACAAACCCTCAGCCAATATCATACTGAATGCACAAAAACTAGAAGCATTCCCTTTGAAAACTGGCACAAGACAAGGATGCCCTTTCTCACCTTGTCTTATTCAACAGACTATTCAACATACTATTGGAAGTCTTGGCCAGGGCAATCAGGCAAGAAAAAGAAATAAAGGGTATTCAAATAGGAAGAGAGGAAGTCAAATTGTCTCTGTTTGCAGATGACATGATTGTGTATTTATAAGACCCCATCATCTCAGCCCAAAATCTCCTTAAGCTGATAAGCAACTTCAGCAAAGTCTCAGGATCAATCTCAATGCACAAAAATCACAAGCATTCCTATACATCAATAATAGGGAGCCAAATCATGAGTGAACTCTTATTCACAATTGCTACAAATAGAATAACATACCTAGAAATACAACTAGCAAGGGATGTGAAGGACCTCTTCAAGGAAAACTACAAACCACTGCTCAAGGATGTAAGAGAGGACACAAACAGATGGAAAAACATTCCATGCTCACGGTTAGGAAAAATCAATATCGTGAAAATGGCCATACTCCCCAAAGTAATGTATAGATTCAGTGGTATTCCCATCAAGCTACCATTGACTTTCTTTGCAGAATTGGAAAGAAGAAAACCTAGGCAATACCATTCAGGACATAGCCACGGGCAAGGACTTCATGACTAAAACACCAAAAGCAACAGCAACAAAAGCCAAAATAGACAAATGGAATCTAATTAAACTAAAGAG
Organism: Leontopithecus rosalia; assembly: GCA_028533165.1. Lineage (NCBI taxonomy): Eukaryota > Metazoa > Chordata > Mammalia > Primates > Cebidae > Leontopithecus > Leontopithecus rosalia. The sequence continues at coordinate 3,242,727 of CM052655.1, forward strand.
CTTCTGCACAGCAAAAGAAACTATCATCACAGTGAACAGGCAATCTACAGAATGGGAAAAGATCTTTCCAATCTATCCATCTGACAAAAGACTAATATCCAGAATCTACAAAGAAATTTACCAGAAAAAAACAACCCTATCAAAAAGTGGACAAATGATATGAGCAGACACTTCTCAAAAGAAGACATTTATACAGACAACAAACATATGAGAAAAAGTTCATCACTGGTCATAAGAGAAACGAAAACCAAAAAAACCACAGGGAGATGCCATCTCGTGCCAGTTACAATGATAATCATTGAAAAATCAGGAGACAACAGATGCTGGAGAGGATGTGGAGAAATAGGACCACTTTAACACTGTTGGCAGGAGTGTAAATTAGTTCAACCATTGTGGAAGACAGTGTGGCGATTCCTTAAGGGTCCAGAAATAGAAATGCCATTTGACCCAGTAATTCCATTACTAGGTATATACCCAAAGGATTATAAACCATTTTGTTATGAAGACACATGCACACGTATGTTTACTCATGGCGTAAGCTACCATGCCCAGCCTGGGGTTCGTTTTTGGAAAGAAAAAAATAATAAAATTCAGGACACATAAAGAATGTAAATCTGATTAACGCATTATAAAGGGCACTTTTCAAAAAGCAACCATATAGTGCTTGCCCATAGTAAGTACTCAACAGATGTCTGCTGAAGAATAAATCTACCTGGTCTTGTGTGACATGTGGGGAAACTGTCTCCATTTAAAGTGTGTATTATTTTAATTGGAGTGATTTCCTGGATGCACAAAGTAGGGCCACCACCCCTTCTACCCTATAACAAAAAATCAGAAATGTTACATTTGTCAAAATACAACAAAACCATTCAGGCAATATAAATAATTACAAATGCCAGTAAAGTCACTTTTCTGTTTTGCTTTTGATCTGTAAGCTTACCAGTGGATGAGATTATCTTTTATTTATATTGGATGTGGTAAAATTTTGAAGCAAGACTATTGTGCTCATCACACCCTCCTTCCATAATTAAGCCTGGAGGGCTGGCCGGCTGGCTGCTATTTTTTTTAACGCAGAGCTTGTCAATTTCTGTTAACACTAATTTAGAGTTCATAGCTCCATATATCACGGAAATGTGTGGGCAAAACAATTCATATAAAAAATATTTTCAGAGGAGTTGAACAAATGGAGGATCACTTCTGCACTGCCTAGCGAGTGTTTCTGTTCTGATCACAGCACCAATCTATGTACAGTGGCCGGGGAACTCGCCTTTCAAGGCTTCCGCATTTGATTTTGCCAGGTTCCTTTCTACATACACTCCCACTATAAATAAAAGCTTTCCCCCCTCTCTTTGCCATGTGTTGTCTTTTTAATTATTCCCCAAACTGTAATACGGTCCGTCTAGATCTTGTTTTGCCATTAACTCAGGAAGAAAAGAGGCTGCCTCCTGCATTTCACACAAAACATTACAAGGGCAAGCCGGGGGCTTTCGTCTCTTCCCACCTTCAACAGACAGAACAATAGGCAGCTATAATCTTGTGACACCCATAACTAATTTATCCAACCAGAAGACAGGTAGCACTCGGCTCTGCCGCTCCTGTCTGAATAGGTGCAGTAAATACTCAGCTTAATAGAAGCTTCTCAGGCAGGAGGGCAACATATCACAGCATGGCTTTCTTGTAATCTTCCTGGCATGCCGACAGCCAGGAGCACCGGCCAGCGCATGTTTCTCCTCAGTGGGGCTTAGGATGCATGTAACTGTTAGATGGTGACACATTGTGCCTTTAAGCAAGTTTAACTATTTTATATCCCCTCTGATCTGCAGCTTTGTACATCTGTTAAGCTGCCTCTTAAACTTCAGTGGGCACATCTGTGGATTTGCTCCTTGAAGTTGGGCGTGTGGTGCAGGCCGTGCGGGATTTCTTTGTGACTGCCTCCTGTTTATCTGTGAAGAGTTTCTCTGTAATACTGAAAGGCCACAGTTAAATACAGTGTCTTGGCCAAGATAATAACCTTGTGACAGTCAGGAGGAATGCACTTAGCAAAGGCTGAACAAAAATCTTGTCTGGAGTAGCACTGATTAAAAAACAAATTAAAAAAGCAAACTTTTTTTTTGAGACGGAGTTTTGCTCTTGTTGCCCAGGCTGGAGTGCAAGGGCAGGATCTTGGCTCATTGCAACTTCTGCCTCCTGGGATTAAGCAATTCTCTTGCCTCAGACTCCTAAGTAGCTGGGATTACAGGCATGAGCCACCACGGGCAGCTAATTTTTTTATTTTTAGTAGAGACGGGGTTTCTCCATGTTGGTCAGGCTGGTCTCCAATTCCCAAACTCCAGGTGATCCAGCCACCCTGGCCTCCCAAAGTGCTGGCATCACAGGCACCAGCTGCTGAGCCTGGATCTTTTACTAGTTATTTTTTACATATCTGTGGGTCAGCTGCTTTGGCTCCAAGCCAGATCTAGGATGTACTTCTCTGCCTGTCTCCTCATTAAACAAAAGGTTACTCAAGGCTTGTTCTTGCTCTAGTGAAGCTAGTGCAACCTCCTTTCAAGGCTTGCATGGTATCTGCCAACACCCCGGCCAGAGCAACTCATATGATGGCTGAACCCAGGTGGAGAGACAGGATAGCACGCTCTACCTACTACGAGGCCAAAACAGGTCACAGAACCAAGCTCAGCATCAAAGGGACAGGGAAGCACATTCTTTCCAGGAACCTAGGCGTGGGAGAGGAGGTGAGTATTTGCTGGACTGTAATCTAACCTACAACCCTGCTTCTATCTGCAAAATGAAGAAAGCACAGCTATCTGGTGTAGTAGAATTTTACATACATTGAATCCATCATTACGGGTTCCATTTCTGAAAGATGCCCACTTCTGTTGCACCTTTCAGATGCAACAGAAATTTTTTATTTTTAGCACTTGAAGAAAATAGATGTGCATGAAGATATCTGGGCTTCTATCCGGACTGGTATCCATCCACACACACCAGCATAATATGCTACAAGCATCCGTTCTGATCGCCAAGCGACCGCTCAGATAGGTTGGTGCCCTTGCTGGATGGTTGGTTACATATTTTGAGTATCACCATTGGCTGACGTATTCACAGTTCTGTGATTCTGGCTCTTTGTTAGGCATGTACATTATAATTCCCTATTTGGGTTCATCAATTCTTCTAAGAGAAACAGCCTCACCCACAGCTCTTGCAGAACATCAGCCTTCGGTTCAATCACAGAGCTCTGTGTCTCAACCATCCTCCCCGCCCTGGCCATCGTTGATTAGACTGAGGATGGGGACCTGACCCAGAGAGAGCCAATGACCATGATCAGGCTGAAGTGTCATGTTACTAGGTTCTTATTTAAATATGTCGAACCAGTTAGATTTTCTCTCTGAAGATAATGAATTGGGAAATATGGAGGTGTTATCAGTGGCTAAAAATTTATCAGGAAGAATGACATTTTGCACTTTATTTATTTTTATTTATATTTTATTTTTTTATAATAGGGAACACTTCAAGAATTTGAATCAATTTGTATTATCTATTGTGGCATAGCAAAATACCCCAGAACTTAGTGGCTATAAATAACAGTAAACATTATGTCACCGTTTCCAGTCATGCACAGCAGGGTCCTCGGCTTTAGGGTCTCTCATGATGCTGCAGTCAGGTATTGGCTGAAGCCATAGTCATTTCAAGGCTTGACTGGAGTAGAATCCACTTCTTAGCTCACTCACGTGGTTACTGGCAGACTGAAGTTCCTCACAGGCTGTTGGATGGACGACCTCAGTTCCTTGCTGGCTCTTCACTGGAGGGTCCCCCAGTGTATTGCAAGGCGGCCCTCTCTGTCAGAGCAGGCATGCCAGAAAAGCCAGGGAGACAACGCAAGCAAGTTGAAAGTCACAGTCTTTTATCACTTCATCTCAGAAGTGACATCTGTATTATGAGCCAGGGCTCAACCAGAGGAGGAGGAGCAGCAGGAGATACATGTGAAGAGTTTTTTTTTTTAATACTGCAAATGACGCATTTTTATTCTTTTTTATGACTGAATAGTATTCCATTGTGTATATATACCACATTTTTATGCACTAATCCATTTTTGGACACTTAGAATAATTCCATATCTTGGCTGCTGTAAATAATGCTATAAGAAACATGAGAGTACAGGTATCTTTTTGACATATTGACTTCATTTCCTTTAGATATATATCCAGTAGTGGGATTGCTGGATCATATGGTAGTTCTATTTTTTATTCTTTAAGGAACTTCCATCCGATTGTCCATAATGGCTGGACTAATTTACATCCCACAAACAGTGTATGAGTTCCCCATTGTTGCCAGCATTTGTTAGTTTTGTCTTTTTGATAATAGCCTTTCCAAATGGAGTCATATAACATCTCATTGTGCTTTTTATTTGCACTTCCATGATGATTAGTGGTGATGAGCATTTTTTCATATGCCTGTTCGTCTTCTTTTGAGAAATATTTATTCATATTTTTGCCCATTTTAAAATCAGCTTATTTGTGGGGTTTGGTTTGTTGCTTTGGTTGTTGCTATTGAGTTGTTCAAGTTCCTTATATATTCTGGATATTGGCCTCTACCCAGATGAATAGGTCAGAAATATTTTCTCCCATTCTGTAGGCTATCTTCACACTCTGCTGATGGCTTCCTTTGTGGTGCAAAAGCTTTTTAGTTTGACATAATTCTATTTGTCTATTTTTAGTTTTGTTGCCTTTGCTTTTTAGACCTTCTTCAAAAAATCCTTGCCCAGACTGACATTAGAAGTGTTTCCTCTATGTTTTCTTCTAGTAATTTCACAGTTTGGGGTCTTACATTTAAGTCTTCAATCAATTCGAGTTGATTTTTTTTTATTGCATTTTAGCTTTTGGGGGACATGTGCAGAACATGCAAGAGAGTTGCAGAGGTACACACGTGGCAGTGTGATTTGCTGTCTTCCTCTCCTTCACCTATATCTGGCATTTCTCCCCATGCTGTCCCTCCCCTATTCCCCCCAATAGACCCCAGTGTGTAGTGCTCCCCTCCCTGTGTCCATGTGTTCTCATTGTTCATCAGCTGCCTATTTCATTTCAATGCGGTATTTCATTTTCTGTTCTTGTGTCAGTTTGCTGAGAATGATGTTCTCCAGATTCATCCACGTCCCTACAGAGGACACGAACCCATCGTTTTTGATTGCTGCATAATATTCCATGGTGTATATGTGCCACATTTTCCCAGTCCAGTCTATCATCGATGGGCATTTGGGTTGGTTCCAGGTCTTTGCTATTGTAAACAGTGCTGCAATGAACATTTGTGTGCATGTGTCCTTAGAGTAGAATGATTTATAGTCCTTTGGATATATACCCAGTAATGGGATTGCTGGGTCAAATGGGATTTCTATTTCTAGGTCCTT
>CM052655.1:3254907-3344765 GCA_028533165.1 Leontopithecus rosalia
TGAGACGGAGTTTCGCTCTTGTTACCCAGACTGGAGTGCAATGGCGCCATCTCGGCTCACTGCAACCTCCGCCTCCTGGGTTCAGGCAATTCTCCTGCCTCAGCCTCCCGAGTAGCTGGGATTACAGACACACGCCACCATGCCCAGTTAATTTTTTGCATTTTTAGTAGAGACGGGGTTTCACCATGTTAACCAGATGGTCTCGATCTCTTGACCTTGTGATCCACCCACCTCAGCTTCCCAAAGTGCTGGGATTATAGGCGTGAGCCACCGCGCCCGGCCTGAATGGACTTTTTTTTTTTTTTTTTTTTTAAGAACTTTTAAGTTTTATTGTGCATGCAAAAGAATCATTTGTGAACTAGGAGACCTGGAATTGAACACAGTAAGAGGAGACCCAGCAGTTACAGTGCAGCTTGCAAAGCATGAATGAGGAGGCATGCTCATCTCTAGCATGCAAACAGAGCTGCACAATCTTTTTTTTTTTTTTTTTTTGACTTCTTAATGCAGTCATCATCAGTGTCTTGTTTAGCTTCCGGCGAGCCAGGGACTTGGTTGAGCTCACAGCAGACTTTTCACTTCAACAAGTCGCACCACTATAATGGAAATCCAAAAGCCCGGACACAAAGTACATAACTTCCCTGACTAATTTTATTATGCAGACACACTTAATGGCTCCTATTACAATCACAGCTGGGGTGGGAAACAGTACTGTATTGTGACAATCACACTAAATCGACAAGGATTATCAGTCATTAAAAAGGGACCAAATTAGCTTCGAGCAGTAATATTTTATACTTATCAAATCTTCTGCTGGTCAAGGTTCATTACTGTATGACACTATAAAGGCAGAAGCCATCAGCTCATTCTCCAGAACATTTAAATCTCCATTGTATTTGTGTAGGATATAATTTCTGGTTACAATAAGGCCTAATAAAGGTTACACCCCAATGAATAAAGTGTTAATAAATTGACCCATGACATCTAAATGGATAATTATATTTGAGATAAAGGAAGAATCTCTCCTTTCAGTAAAGGGTTTCAACTTGTGCCCAACCCAAGATAACTTCAACTACAGGGTGGTTTTACACAGCTTTACAGTGACATAAAATATTAATATCACAGGTTGCCATTGTAGTAGATTAATTATTCATCAGGCTTCCCACCAACTCCTGTCTATCAGAATCATCAATACTAAATTGAAAATGTTTCCACATGCTAAGGAATTTTATAGAAGTTAACTCCTCTCTGGATTTGTAAGCATAGGTTAGAAGCATTAGGATTTCTCTTTCCCTCGGCCCCTACACCTGCCACAGTGTGTCAGCCTGTCACTAGACTTCATCTTCACACGGCAGAGCAGTGTAAAACAGAATCAGGAAGTGATTAGGAGACGGAAAGAGTTGTTACTGCATGTGATCAATTAGATCCAACGGGAACAGCTGAACATATGTCATGTGCTGGTGCCTCTCAGTTCTCCTACGGAACCGGCGCCACAGACAGCTAACACAGCCTAACAAAACCAAACAGAACAGAAGTGCTGCAGGGGGTTGTAAACACAGCTCCCTTCCAGTCACTTGGAAAGCTTCTCCGTTCTATTTCTCATACTGCATTAGGCTCAGTAAAAGAAGGCTCAAGTACCACACAACCAACACTAACTTGTTTCATCAATCAATACTGAATGCATGCATGTATTCAACAAACACGCACTTATTTTATGTAACCACTACAGTCTCTTCTGAGAGAATATTGGTTATATTTGCTCACATACATTGAATAGATAAAATACTATGAATTCCTAAAAAGAGATCCTAGAGAACAGGCCACCAAGGCTGTCCTTTTCTTTTTTAAAGCACGGACTGGATTCTGCTATTTTTTTATATGCCAGTGCTTAACTATGAATCTCCAGTGTGTAAGTAAATAGAATTTGTGTTTGAAGGACTTTCTTTTCCAATATGGTGGAGTAGAAACCCTGAGCAGATCACCTTGTGTCAATTACCAAGAGCCTGCTTAAAAATGCATTATTGAGCTGGATAGAAAGAAAGGAATCTTCGGATCCTCCCAATACAGTGGAACTGGGACCTCATAGAGCAATGAGCTCCCTTTTCTTTCTGGGGAGCTTCTGATGTATTTTGGTGACTGTGAACTTTCTTTTTGACCACTGCATGAAAAAAGAGGAAGAGGAAATAAAATTCATAGCTCACCTAGGATGAGAGTCTAGGAGGAAGCCCTTGTATAAATCTGTTATAATTATCAGAGAAACAGTGAACTACTAATAGGCCCTGCAGAGGGGACAGAAAGAAAATCACCTTTCTGGACCTTAACAGCAGTCAGGAAAGAGGGTTTAAAAAAAGGTCCATAACCATAAATCAGCCCGCATGCAACCCAAATGACACTTTCAGAATATTCCCAAAAAGATCAAGTCTAAAATTTAATTTAAAATTGTCTAAGCCTTCTGGGCACAGTGGCTCATGCTTGTAATCTTAACAATTTGGAAGGTTGAGGCAGGAGGACCACTTGAGCCCAGGCATTCAAGACCAGCCTGGGCAATATGGCAAAACCCCATCTCTCTCTTTTTTTTTGAGACGGAGTTTTGCTCTCGTTACCCAGGCTGGAGCGCAATGGCGAGATCTTGGCTCACTGCAACCTCCGCCTTCCAGATTCAAGCGATTCTCCTGCCTCAGCCTCCCGAGTAGCTGGGATTACAGGCACGTGCCACCATGCCCAACTGATTTTTGTATTTTTAGTAGAGATGGGGTTTCACCTTGTTGACCAGATGGTCTCGATCTCTTGACCTCGATCTCTTGACCTTGTGATCCACCTGCCTCAGCCTCCCAAAGTACTGGGATTACAGGCTTGAGCCACCGCGCCCGGCCCTCAAAACCCCATCTCTGTAAAAATTGGCCAGCTATAGCGGTCCGTGCTTGTAGTCTCGGCTACTCGGGAGGCTGAAGGTGGCAGGATCTCTTGAGTTCAAGAGATCAAGGCTGCAGTGAGTCAAGATCATGCCACTGCACTCAAACCTGGGTGACAGAGCAAGACCCTGTCTCAGTAACAATAAACAAAATAAAATGGTGTACGGCAACTGGATGAAGCGAACGTTAAGCCCTTGTAGAAGAACATACCTTAAAACCAAGGCTTTCAAACTCTCCGTAAAATCTGAGCTCACAGTAAGAAGATAATAATAATATGCAAAGAAACAAGATATTGTGATGACAGCTAAGAAAAAATAAAGATCAACAGAAGGCTGGAATTTCAGATTCCAAATAAAAATAATTACCTTTTAATATGTTTAGTATAAAAATGAGGCACATGGAATCTTGAAGATAATCATGTAGACTTGAAAAAGAACCAAATGGAATTTGTAGAATATGTCAAATAATTGAAAATAAAAACTGAGTGGGTAAATTAGATACAGCTAAAGAGAGAACTCAGGCAATGACAGAGTTAAATAAAATTATTCGCAATGCAGCACAGATGAGCAAAATGATTTTAAAGGATTAAAAATATTAAAGCGAAAGTGACACAGAATATGGAATGAAAAGATTTTACTTATACCTAATCAGAGTTATGGCAAGACAGGTGAAAGAAAGGTGTGAGGAATTCAAGACAGAATGGCTGAAACTTTTTCAGAACTGACAAAATATACCATCAACTGTCGTATTCCAAGAGCCTAAGGAATATCAAGCAGGATAAACCAGAGGAAACTTGTATCTGGATAACAAAACAAAATTACCTAACATTGAAGACAAGGAGTCTTTAAAACCAGCCATGAAAAGCATTCCCAAAGGAATGACACTTAGATTAGAAGCTGACTTTCCTATCCGTAATACAATCCAGAAGACAATAAAATGATCTAATGCTCTGAGAGGAAAAAAACATATTAAAACAGAATTGTATACCCGATGAAATTGTCTTCCAGGAGTAGAGTAAAGGTGTTTTCATTCCAGCAAACTCAGAGTTTTTTATTAAAAGATCATCATGAAAGAAAATTCCAAGTGATATCCTTCAGGCAGAGAAAACAAATGATCCCATATAAAAGTACAGTTTTCAAGGAGAAAAAAAAACAAAAAAGCCCTAATAAATACACAGTCAAAACTCAGTGGAAACTTACTTTAAAAAGTGTCTTATCTGTGGGATCAGTAAGAAAACAAGACACAATGAAAATGTGAGGCAGGAGGGTTGCTTGAGCCCAGGAGTTCAAAACCAGCCTGGGAAACATCATCAGCCCCTGACTCTGGTTTTTTTTAGTGAAAAAAAATTTTTTTTTAAATTAAAATATGGAAAGAAAATAGGAAATAAGTTAGGTCTGAAATGATCCAAATTAAAATATTCTAATTCCTTATATTATTTTTGAGAAAGGTAAAAACCTTAACTTTACATTTTAAAAATTAATTTTTATTAAAATGTTTAGAGTGATTACTAAAAGGATATGGAGTACAAAGCTTCCAACTTAGAAGACAGTAAAAAGAGAATGAACAAAAGAGAAACGTGATTAAAGCCTTAAGGCAAGGAAAGAGGAAAAAAAGCAAATAGAATGAGAAGGGCCGATGTAAAGTACAAAATAAGGAAGCATAAATAAATCCAAACCGAATAGTAACCTCAGTAAGTACGGAAGACTAAACTACTCCATTGAAGAACAAAGATTTTTAGAGTGGATTAAAAAGTATGATAGCTGTAACAATTCTTAATAACTGCTTATTAATAATGTGGCTTCAAGACATACACAACAAAAACTGGCAGACTTACAGAGAGAGAAAAAACAATCCACTTACATCTTTTTTTCAGTTAGTCATAAGACAATCAGTAACTGCACAGCTGATCTTCCAGTTGTAATTAACTTTATCCAGTGGGTAAACAATACACTGCACCCAATACTTGGAAAACACCCATCCTTTTTTAGTATTTATAGCGGCCTTAACGAATTACCACCAGTTCAGCAGCTTAAAACAACACAAACTAAATATCTCATAGTTTTATAGGTCAGAAATCCATACAGATCTCAGCAGGCTAAAGCCAAGGTGCCAGGACTGTCTTCCTTATTGAAATCTGCTCCTAGCCTCACATAGACGGTTGGCAGAGTTTGGTTCCACCCAGCTGTAGGACTGGTATCCCTGCTTCCTGCTGGCTGTTGGCCCGAGGTTGTTCTGAGCTTCTAGAGGTCACTTCCCATTCCCATTCCTTGGCTCATAGGGCCCTATGTCTTCAAAGGCAGCAGTGGCGTTTGAGTTCATATACTCATCTCTCTAACAGAAGACATTTCTCCATTTTTACTGGCTCATGTGTTTAGATTGGGCACATCTGTAAAATCTGTGATAATCTCCCTACTTCAAGCCCAGTAATCTTAACACGTCCACGAAGTTTCGTGTATGTGGCAGGCATCATCATTACATATTCCAGGCATTGGGGCACAGGCATCTTTGGGAGATCATTATTCTGGCAACCATACTTTCCAAACTTAAATTCAACATGCAAAATCATACTTACACATGATCATAAACAAATGTCTATACGATTTATGTGCTGTGAGCAAAATGTAGTGTTGTTAAAAATAACAAAAGGAGGCCGGGCGCGGTGGCTCAAGCCTGTAATCCCAGCACTTTGGGAGGCCGAGGCAGGTGAATCACGAGGTCAACATATCGAGACCATCCTGGTCAACATAGTGAAACCCCGTCTCTACTAAAGATACAAAAAGTTAGCTGGGCCCGGTGGCGCGTGCCTGTAATCCCAGCTACTCGGGAGGCTGAGGCAGGAGAATTGCCTGAACCCAGGAGGCGGAGGTTGCGGTGAGCCGAGATCGCGCCATTGCACTCCAGCCTGGGTAACAAGAGCGAAATTCCGTCTCAAAAAAAAAAATTAAATAAAATAAAAAAATAACAAAAGGATAATTAGCCCCAAAAGTTTGAAAATTAAGAAATATACTTCTGAATACTCACTGGGCAATTAACACATCGATTATAAGTGGAATAAAGAAAAGCAACCCATATCAAAACTTGTGAAGTACAGCCAAAGAACTACTCAGGGGCAAATTTATATAGCTGCATACGGTCAGAGGTAGGTTTGAAAATATCTCACGTTGTTATGTCTCTCAAGCTGTTAGAAAAAGAACAGAATGAACACCAGCTAAATAAAAAAAAATATGGAAGATGCTAGTGAAAATGAATGAACAGAAGGTAAATGTTCAACGAAGAAGATCAACGAAGATTGGTTCTTTGAAGATAACTAAAAATACTGAAAATCTTTAGCAGCACTGACCATGAAAAACGGAGAGATGGAACAAATAAACCCCATTAGGAATAAAAATGGAGACCTAAATACAGGAGCAGCAGAAACGTCAAAGACAGTCAACAACTCATGATTAAATGCATGTCAATCAAATTGCAAACTTAGATAAAATGGACAAACTTCCAGAAAAATAAACTTACCAAAACCAAAAACAAACTCCAAAAAATATCTTAAGTGGTTCTGTAAACCTTCCAGAAACTCAACTGAGAGCTAAGGTCTATATGAAGAACACACCAGACCCAGTTGTTATTCAGAGAAGTTCTGACAATTATTTAAGGTTCAACTAAGTACAGTTTTACAGAAATAGAAAATAGAGCAAAATAAATATAGATGGGAAATTCCTTAATACTGCAAGGAGTACTTATATATAATTTACAGTAAATATCACACTTATTTGGGAAAGATCACGAGCAAACAGTGATATCCTTTTCTGTACCATCTTCATATAACATGTCCCAGCTAACAAGGTCAGAGAAAAGTATACTAAATGTTTAAGAATGAAAAAATGCTCATAAATGATATTAGGTTTTATACACAAAAAGTTTTCTAAGAAACTATTAATATTAACAAAAAACATAGTGGGTGTCTACCAAATCAATGTGGAAGTCAATTTTATTCCTCTATATAAGCAACAAATTTAGAAAATACAATTTTAAAAATATAAAATCTGCAAAAACAGCCAAGATATAAAGGTTGTAGAAATGAATTTTTTTTTTAAAAATAGTGTTTGGTAAGCCCTTTATACTAATCAGTATTAAACATTACTGAAAGATAATTTAAAATAAATATGGGCTATTCTATATATGTGAATCAGAAAATTCATGTACATGTCAATGCTCCCAAATTGATCTACGTAGATGCGATACAATTCCGATAAAAAAGTAACTCACAGAAAAGGTACTGGGATAAATGATTATCCATATGGAAAAAAATTAATTTGGATCCTTGCTTCATAGCATACACAAAATAAATCCCAGGTGGATTAAATATTTAAATATGAAAGGCAAAACTGATTATTTTAGAAAACAACACAGCGCAAGATCTTTACAAATCAGAGAAAGGAAATATTTCTTATACGAAACTCTAAAAACATACATTCCATAGTGGAAAATATATATTCGCATCACTTCAAATTAAAAAGTTTTCATCAAAGCCACTATAAAGAAAGTCAAAGTCAATTTACATAGGATTTGAATCCAGACTCCAGGAAAATCACAATGAAATATCATTTTACACTCTCGGGATCAAGAAACATTAAAAATTTTGAGTTATTGGCAAGAATGTGAAACAATGGAAACTTGTATCTTTTCGGTGGCAGTATAAGTGGTACAACCACTTTAAAAGACAGTTTTGAATTTCAAAGTGAAGTTAAAGATCGCACACCCTGCAATCTGGCATTGTACCCCTCAGTATGTACATCAGCAGTGGTTCTCAAAGGAAAGGTCAGTGGACCACGGGCATCAGCATCAATGGGGAGGTTGCAAGAATTCCCGGACTCCACCTCTGAAGGAGTCCTAGAATCCTCAGGGCTGAGTCTGCGAGGTTTGTAGGTGTTCCAGAAAACTAAAAATCATGCTGAAATTTCAGATCTACTTCCCTAAGGCATTTCTTGCATGGATATAGTGTGAGACACGCACAAAATAGTTTACAGCAGCAATGCCTAAAAAATCCAAAGGAAACTACCCAAATATGCGGCAGTGTAGAATAGGGAGCTGAACCGTGGTAAATTCACACCTTTTAAAACCATATAGCAGCTACACACATCCAGAGTGAATCTCAGAAACAACAACATAATGGGAGGAAAAGCAAAAGAAGACCCACAGTATACTCACATTTATATTAAATACAGAAACATGCACAATTGACCAATATGTAATCATGTGATTTAGGGATGCATGCATATAACATTTAGGGATTATATAGGAAATAATACGAATAGATTTTAAACAAAAGTTTCCCCCGCAAGAAGGGAAGGTGGAACAGTAGGAAGGATCACCCATGGCTTTTGGGGTTACCGGTAATGTTTTCGAATGAATATTCATTTCATTATTGTTCTTTACATCTTACACATATGAGATAAATATATTTTTATATGTATTTAATACAAAATGTTTTGAAAAAAAAAGGACAGTTGAACTGATGTTGGTTAAAAGTTGTTTGTTTACACAGCAAACAGTTATTTGTGTCTCTGAAAGTGTTTTTGACAGCCCTTTAAAGTATTCCAGAGGGGCACGCATACCTGTAATCTCGGCGCTGTAGGATGCCGTGGCGGGAGGACTGCTTGAACCTGGAAGCTCGAGACCAGCCTGGACAACGTGTCTACAAGAGATACAAAAATGAGTCAGGTATGGTGATGCACACCTGTGGTCCCAGCTACTCAAGAGGCTGAGGTGGGAGGATCACTTGGGCTATGGGGGTCAAGGCTGCCATAAGCGGTGACTGTATCACTGCACTCCAGCCTGGATAACAGAGTCAGAACCTGTCCTAAAAATTTTTTAAAAATATATTCTTACTGACATTGCTGCTCATCAATTTTGCCTCTAGGGCAGAAATTATGATAAGAGAAAGCCAGTGGGGAAGAGGCAGAGAGAATAACTTTGCAACATTTTGACAGACATTTGGGAAAACATCTCTAAGTTTTCAAACAACTTTTATTGACCTGTCAATGCTTCAGGCAATTAAGGAGAGTTCCTAGAGAGGGTGAGCCATGTGTGATTACGTGTGTCCTGTCTGTTTTTAAACACACTGACCAGGAGCAGGTCAAGTGCTGAGCAGTAAATAGGATGTGTTCAAAGACCAACTTTCCCATGATGCCATCTGCTGTAGTCCTTCAAACGAAGATGTATTTTCATAAAGTGTCCTCTGACGTCACTGAAGCCATTTATTCAAAGCTATTTGTTTCATGCTAAATAATGTGGCTTTTCTAAAGTTTTGTTTTTTGAGACAGAGTTTTGTTCTTGCTGCCCAGCCTGGAGTGCAATGGTGCAACGTTGGCTCACTGCAACCTCTGCCTCCTGGGTTCAAGTGATTCTCTTGCCTCAGTCTCCCAAGTAGCTTGGACTCTAGGCATGCACCACCACACCTAGCTAATTTTTTTGTATTTAGTAGAGGGTTTCATCATGTTGGTCAGGCTGGTCTCGAACTCCTGACCTCAGGTGATCCATCTGCCTTGGCCTCCCAAAGTGATGGGATTACAGGTGTGAGCCACCACCGGTTTCTCTAAATTTCTGATCTAAAAAAGACACACTGAAAACTCCATAAAGCCCTACAATCTCTAACAAGGACCTGGCTTCTGAGCTGCAGTTTTGAAATAACTCTCTAGGTAGCTGAAGTAGGTCTATTCAGAGCTGATAGAGTCGTGAGACTTGATTGTAGGTAGCATTTCAAAGATGCCCGCCCATTTCATTATGACAAAAAAAGATGAAGACCCAGAGCAAGTGATTCAGCAAAAAATTCACATTAAAATAACCCTTGGGAATAATTCACACAATTACAAAGGCAGTCAATAAAAGGTTGGAAGCTGATCCAAGCTTACAAAGAAGTCTGACAATTCACCAAGGCATAGAAAAGATGCCCGCTTCATATATGGTAAGCAGTACGGTGACAGAAGAGAAGCACTTTTCACACTACTTTTGATAAGTTTCTCATAAAGTACTTTACCTCTCAACGTCTATGTTTTAAATTATAGTAGCTACGTACACATTAGTTTTACATTTTTAAAATTTCCTTCTATGTTTATAATTGATAGGATCGATTTTAATGTTTTGACAAAAAATTCTTCAAAGTTAAAAATCAATTGCATTTTTTTCTGATTATTAATAATGATTTGTAGGGTTACAGCTTCTCGGTCAGTTCTGTAACTCTGTTCTGCCATGGTAAGTAGGGACTGCCCAAATAGCATGATGATTTTGTGTATGTGTCTCAAATAATTTTAAAATAAGGAAAGAAAACCATTTTTAATACGGTTTGTTTTCCTTAGAGCTTACGTTCTTTAGGAGGCAGCATGCCTATGACAAGATGATTAAAACTAAGTAAGCTTATTAATATCTGAAAGGGCTGCTAACTGTAGAAAAATCGTTCCTTTACTGAAGGGTCGTCTGCAAGTCTACTTTATTAGCTTTGTCACCCGCTGTGAGTGAGAACATAAATCTTGTTTAGTGATCAAGATGAAAAACACTTGGAAATACCTGCCATAGCAAAATTCTCCACATACTTTCCAAAGATAAACATATACATCACCCTAGGCCACGAAGTGGGTAAGTTTATTACCCACATTCAGAAATATGAAACTCTATTATACATGTCACTTGGATGAAAACTGCACACCAGAACTTTCCATTTATAATAGATAGCACTGAGATTCCAAAAATGGGCTCGAGATTCAAAACGCCAACAAAAAGAAACAAGCAAAATGCTTTTAAATATCTAACATAGTATAAAATGTGACCAAACACGGTCTCCTTAGAAATAAGAGATAAAGGGGTGTTTACTCAACAAGTTAGGGGCATTAGGTCTTTGGGACCAATCTGAGGTTTTATTAGTGAGTCAGTCACGGCCAATTCGAACTAACTTGAAGAAGTGGCATTTACTGGCTCAAAGTTCAGGGGCTTTAACTCAGGCATGGCTCAATCCAGGTTCTCTACACTGCCTGCAAATCTGCACGTCCCATCTCTTGGCTCTGCTTTGCTTCTGGTGGCTCCACTCTCAAACAGGCAAGGTAATTTCTTTTCTTTTTTTCTGTTTTCTTTTGTTTTTGAGATGGAGGTTTTTATTTATTTATTTATTTTTAATGCTTTTGTCACCCAGGCTGGAGTGCAATGGCGCCATCTTGGCTCACCGCAACCTCCGCCTCCTGGGTTCAGGCAATTCTCCTGCCTCAGCCTCCTGAGTAGCTGGGATTACAGGCATGCGCCACCACACCTGGCTAAGTTTGTATTTTTAGTAGAGACAGGGTTTCTCCATGTTGGCCAGGCTGGTCTCAAACTCCTGACCTCAGGTGATCCACCTGCCTCGGCCTCCCAAAGTGTTGGGATTATAGGCACAAGCCACCACACCTAGCCCAGGCAAGATAATTTCTGAAAGTTCCAGACCTGCATCCTTTGGCACAGCAACACCAGCTAGAAGAGAGCTCTTCTATTCCTATGGTAACGCCCAGAATTTCAAGACTGACTCTCCACCGGGTGCAGTAGCTCATGCCTGTAATCCCAGCACTTTGGGAGGCTGACGTGGTGGATCATTTGAGGCCAACAATTCGAGATCAGCCTGGCTAACATGGAGAAACACTGGCTGTACTAAAATACAAAAATTAGCTGGGCTTGGTGGCATGTACCTGCAACCCCAGCTACTGGGGAGCCTGAGGCAGGAGAATCACTTGAACCAGGGAGAGGGAGGTAGCAGTGAGCCAAGATCGGGCCCTTGCACTGCAGCCTGGGCAACAGAGCAGGACTCTGTCTCAATAAAATAATAATAATAATAATAAAGACTGACTTTCTGCTGATTGACCTGAGTGCTCTCTTTGGATTAGTTCTAGTGGCCAGAACTGGAACATATGCCCCTCCTGAGGCTGGAGAAGAGGACAACATGAGCTCCTGCAAACCACACTGGCTGGCTGTGTGACGAGGCGGTTTCCCCAGAAAGGAATCTGGGGTCTCCAAGAGCACGATAAATAAAAACCAGGGCAGGTAAAAGGGCAGAAAATCCTAATGGAATGACAGAGCTTGAGAGTTTGAAAGACTTTTAAGATTAAATTCCAGACTCAGCTCTGCCAAGAAGAGATCTAGGTTACAGCCTTCTGCAAGGCGAGGAATCCATTTCTGCTTTTCTTCCCTCATGGCCAGTAAGTTAATTCTGTGGATGAACAATTTGGGATGTTCGAGTTTTGATACTGTTGTTCAAATCTACCTTGTTATAGTTTCTACTGTGGGCCAAGTTCTATCTTCAGGAACACCAGAGAAGCAAATACTTAGTCCCTGAATGCAGCTGCTATCATCCTTCCCACCAGCGTTCTGAAGGCTGCCTTCCACTGCACACACACATAGAACCTGAGAAAGTCTAACTGTTAAGCGGTCACAGCTCAGGCTTTAGGGCCCTTTGATGTGGCGTTATTGGAAACACCACTATGTTTTCTCTAGCTCTGCTGAGTGAGAAAGTTCATCTGGCACAGAGGCAGCAAACTGGTGTGAAAAAGTAAGCAACTTGTAATTACTGGTAGTAACTGAAGCTTTGTGTTAAGAAAGATTCTGAGGCCAGGTCTAAGGGCATTGGGAGGTCTGTGATCCATTAGCATTGTCTGTGATGAGCAGAGGCCGCGGAAGTGGCAGCATTCATGCTGTATGTCTGCCATCTGGGATTAACCAGATTATAAACCCCTTGAGATGAAAGTCCTGATTCATGTGTTACATGAGATTTGGCAAGTAGAAATTTATGATTATGAATGAAAGATCATGGAGTTTTGCCAACTACCATTATGCTTTGTAAAGTACGTATAATAAAGGCTCAGTTAGCCAAAATCCAATTAATTACAATGTCCAAATACTAGATGTTCCATTCCCAGAATCTAATCAGAAAAAACAAAAACAAAAATAAAATCTGTATATTTAGAAACTAACTTTCAGGGTTTCAGTCCAGATTGAATGCAATTAATTGCCCAGCCTTTCTGGATTCACAGCCCTAGTTCTTAGACAACAGAGTGATGCTCAGAACTTTAGTATAGAATGAACCCTCTGTTATCCATTTTTAATAACACCAGACTATATTATTAAGTTTAGGAAGTGGGACCTAACACTTCAAACAGTAAAATTTTATCTATTTTTATTTTATTTTTTAAAAGCCAAGATAAAAGCTTTAGATAAATGCTCACAGATGGTGAGCTCATTTACTAGATGGTAAGCTCCTAAAGGGCTCCAAATGTCTGTTGATGTTTGATTTGTCTCCATATTCCTGCACCACCCGCCACAGTTCCTCAAATATTGTGCTGCTCAGGAAGTGTCTGATGTATGAATGAATGAACGGATTTTGTCTTTAATGATTCATGTGAGCATTTTCTCCCCGTCCTCCTTACTGTGATATGTGAGGTATCTTGGGTCTGGGCCATGGCTGCAATTTTCAGAGCTAATGAAGAAAGCATTGTCAGCCATGGCGGCTGGCGCCTGCGATCACAGCACTTTGGGAGGCCGAGGCAGGAGGATCACATGAGCCCAAGAGATCAAGACCAGCCTAGGCAGCATAGGAAGATCCTGTCTCCATAAAAATTTTAAAATTAGCCAGATGTGGTGGTGCGTGCCTGTAGTTTCAGCTACTAGGGAAGTTGAGGCAGCGAGATCACTTGAGCCCAGGAATTTGAGGCTGCAGTGAGCCATGACTGCATGACTGCACTCCAGCCTGAGTGACAGAGCGAGACTCCGTCTCTTAAAAAAAAAAAAAAAAAGATAAAAGAGAAGGTCAGACCACTGGCTCATGATTGTAATCCCAGCACTTTGGGAGGTGGAGGTGGGCAGATCACCTGAGGTCAGGAGTTTGAAACCAGCCTGGCCAACAGGGTGAAACCCCATCTTTACTAATAATACAAAAAAAAAATTAGCCAGTTGGGGTGGTCTGTTCCTGTAGCCCCAGCTATTTGGGAGACTAAGGCATGAGAATCACTGGAACCCAGGGAGGTGGAGGTTGCAGTGAGCCCAGATGGAGCCACTGCACTCCAGCCTGGGCAACAAGATGGAAACTGTGTCTCCAAAAAAAACCAAAAAAAAGATAAAAGAAAAGCTTTGGCAGTTGAGTGTGGCCTGGGTTTGAGGCTTACTTTTTGCTTCCTCTTTAAATTTTAGTTTACTCATCTGTAAAATGGGGATAACACTACTTAATTTCTCCTCTTAAATTTGCAGCGAGGATAAAATAAAACAAAAATTATGAAAGTCCTTTGAAAACGATGAAATCTCCATAAAAATAGGAGACAATAGGTCTCCTCACAATTCCCCAACTAAGGAGCTAATGGCTTTATCTATAAACAGAGAGGAATGAATGACGCGCTCTCTGGTGCACTTTCAACCCTCCGTGTTATATACACACAGCTAAGGCTCTGAGCTCTGGCGAGAGGAAAGAGCCGGGCTGAACCAAGCTACTTCCTGAAATGACTTAGGCAAGCCATTCAATGCTCTTGGCGAATGTGTAAGCAGCAGCCATTCAAGGCTATCAGCTTTCATTCTGGACAGCGGGCCTGAGAAAAATGCATTCTGGGTGGTCAAGAGCCCTCCATATGGTCCTCGCAGAGCTTCATTTGGAAGTTAGAGAAGTTCAGAAGCCAAAGAGGTGATAACGGGAAATCAAAGAACATTGATGATTTCAGGCTCCTGCTGACTCAGGCAACCTGTTAGGCTTAAGTCTGTTATCTCATGTGGGTTTCACAGCTATTTTCAAATCAACTATGACAGCCATTTTCCAGACAAGAACTCACCAAGATTCCGAGATGTTTCGTAACTCGTGGAAAGACTGAAACTCCCGGCTTCTGACTCCCGTCGTTTTCTTCGTATTATTCCACCCGAAAGTGCTCAGACCGCAGATAGTTCTGAAGCAAAACTGCCAGTGGCTCTGGAGGCAAAGACCATGGCAGTGTGTACAAACCTCTGCAGGCAGAAGACACAAGGAGGAAAAGAAACACCATGGGCTTCTTGGAGATCCTGAGAACTGACCCTGGTGAGCACTTAGCTCTGATGTAAAACACCTGCTGCTAATAGCAGGCACCTGCACCTCAGACTTTCAGGTTCGATGCTGCGGCAGGCAGCTTCTTTTCAAAACCCTTCTCAAGGTGTGGATCTGCTGAGATACCCACTTTTCCAGGCTGCAGCCTTCTATCTTCACAGTCCTGTTGCCAAATCCCCAGAGGGAATTTCTAAATTACTCATATGCCTGTGTTTATGTCTTAATGATAGAACATTAAGATGCAAATTAAACAGAAACTTAGTAAGCAAATCATGTCACTCTCTAATGGGCACATCAATAAAGGCACGAACAGAGGCACCACACTGTTGCCAAACCCCGAGGAAAGATTTCAGAGGCCCACCTGCAAGCCCCAGACACACCATGTGTTAGAAATTCTATCTGGCCGAAGTATTTATGGTCAGGGATTTTTACCCCACCCCATTAGCGGAACTTTTTGATGCTATCCTTTCACCGCCTTTCATACTGACCTGGCTCTGCAGATGGGCAGGTTCCCAAAGGTGTTGGTTTTCTTTGCCAGCGTGGTTTACAAGGTTACAAAGGAGAGGACAACCCGCTTTGAGTAAAGCGCTGAAACCACCAAAGCCTGGCTCAGTCTCTGCTCTACATTTTTATTACTGCCATTTGTCTCCTTTTTCTGTTTTCCTGTTTTTCCTTTCAACAATCGGCTGTGATCCCCTAAGTTAAGCTTTTCGTTTGTTTGTTTAGGCAGAGCTTGCCCATATAAAAAGCCACTTTATTATAAATCATTGGCTTCTACCATCAAATTTACTTTAGCTGCCATATCTTAGAAGGTCAAGCTGTATATCATGCATTTCAGTATCTTGAACACTTGGCCAAGGACTAGTACAGAAAACAGTAGAAGTTTAATAAAATGCTTGGCTGGGTGCAGTGGCTCATGTCTGTAATCCCAGCACTTTGGGAGGCTGAGGTGGGCAGATCACTTGAGGTCACGAGTTCGAGACCAGCCTGGCCAACAGGTTGAAATCTCATCTCTACTGAAAATACAAAATTAGCTGTGTGTGGTGGTGTGCACCTGTAGTCCCAGCTACACGAGAGGCTGAGGCAGGAGAATCACTTGAACCTGGGAGTCGGTGGTTGCAGTGAGCTGAGATCACATCACTGCACTCCAACCTGGGTGACAGAGTGAGACTATCTCAAAAAAGAAAAACGTTTAATGAAGTGTTTGATAATAAAGTATTTTAATCCCTCCAATTTTATTATCAAATTCTTACTAAGATGACTGTGCTCTTGGAAGGCCCTGGGTTCTGGACATAACTCTGTCCCTAATTAGCTGTGTGATCGTTGGAAAATTATGACCCCTCTCACTGGGTGCTGCTTTCTCCATCTACTGAATGACCAGGGTGGTGGCCTCTATAGTCCTTTCCAGATTAATTTTGGCTGAGGATGGGGTTCAGGTCTGTCACCTTCACTTTTGCAAAAATCTAGATCTGTAGGATCTAAAATACAGCAGGCTCTCCGTGATATTTCCTGAAGGAAAACATTCAGCATGCTGTGATTCTACATTTTAAATTGATGTCAAGCTACACTTAAAACTTGTAATTGCTTTAAAAACCAAACAAAACACTTCCCAATTGCTTCAAGTTTTTCTGGCTTCTTTCTACCCAGGACTCGGATGCTTTCCCACACAACTCTTAGAAGCTTTGAGTGCTTTCATAAACGAAACTCCACAACTACCTTCATTCAGGTGGACTCACTGCCCTCCTGGGGTGTTTCTCACCAAACCAGACACCGGTGGTCGGGTTTTACAGGGCAGCAGAGACATGGTGCCCATATGAGGAATTCAAGTTCATTCATCTCAAAAAAACACTGTGGGCCGGGCGCGGTGGCTCAAGCCTGTAATCCCAGCACTTTGGGAGGCCGAGGCGGGTGGATCACGAGGTCAACAGATCGAGACCCTCCTGGTCAACATAGTGAAACTTCGTCTCTACTAAAGATACAAAAAAAAATTAGCTGGGCACGGTGGCGCGTGCCTGTAATCCCAGCTACTCAGGAGGCTGAGGCGGGAGAATTGCCTGAACCCAGGAGGCGGAGGTTGCGGTGAGCCGAGATCGGGCCATTGCACTCCAGCCTGGGTAACAAGAGCGAAACTCCGTCTCAAAAAAAAAAAAAAACACTGTGCATTGGATGCCCATTGACACCTCAAGTACCCAGAAAGCCTTGAAAGCCGACGATCCAGAAAAGGCTCATCTGCACCACACAAGCCCTAGATCATATTTTTAGAGACTGTTTCAGTGTTTGACCCTTGAAGTCCTTCCAGCATTTACAGTAAGTTTATACATATTCACACCTCTACTGTTTCAATAAGCTCCTGATTTTTTAAATTGTTTTCTTGTTTATTATTTATATTGTTTACGATTTTTCATTTGCTTATCTAGGTTGGGGACTTTTAAAGTGAGTGTCCAGAGATAGGTTTCCAAATGGTGGGGAGGGAGGTGGCATGAGTACTGAGAATTACGCACAAAACTTTATGTGTATGTGCATTTTTCTGTGAGAGCATTCATAGCTTTCAACAGACTTCCAAAGGAATCTGCAACCCCAACACATTAAGAGCCACATGAATTTATATCCCCGCCTCTGCTTCAGCCAGAATCATGCTTTCTAATGCCTCCCTCTCCCCCAGTATCTAACCTTGTGATGGGCATCCAATATTCCCCCAGACCATTCTCCCGAGCTCTGGGAAGGGTCGTTTGATATTGAAAAGACATCTTTATTGGAGAGGATAGCCCCAGGAGTCTCCCTCCAGTTCTGTAGACTGTTCAAGTTGGTTCTACAACAGATTCAAATCTATCAAGTGAACTGAAAATCCAGGAAAGCTTGCAAATGTCAATTTCTCATATTCGCTCAAATACAGAGGAATAGGCCGGGCGCGGTGGCTCAAGCCTGTAATCCCAGCACTTTGGGAGGCCGAGGCGGGTGGATCACGAGGTCAACAGATCGAGACCATCCTGGTCAACATAGTGAAACCCCGTCTCTACTAAAGATACAAAAAATTAGCTGGGCCCGGTGGCGCGTGCCTGTAATCCCAGCTACTTGGGAGGCTGAGGCGGGAGAATTGCCTGAACCCAGGAGGCGGAGGTTGCGGTGAGCCGAGATGGCGCCATTGCACTCCAGCCTGGGTAACAAGAGCGAAACTCCGTCTCAAAAAAAAAAAAATACAGAGGAATATGGAGGACTTTTTGTTGGGAATAAAATGAGAATCCCCAGAACATCTTACCAGTTTTTACAATATATGTGGGCAAAGAACTTGGGTTGAAGGCCTGGGCCGACCAGGTAGACTGCTGAACCTGAACAAAATGTTGACTCCAACAATATGGATGCAGTAGTGGGCAGGTGAAGTGAAGGAGAGGGTGTCTGTGATGGAAGAATTACTGCCAGTGAGATCTGCCTGGGGTGGTCATGCAGAGTGAATCAACAAGCACACAAAGGACTCCAGACAGGTGGCCTGCATCTCTTGCCCTCAGAGTTTCTGCAGCCAATAGAATTATGCACATAGTGGTGTACTCTCTTTTTCTCTTTAGCAGTATAAACTGCGATTTCAGGAAAGAAATCCAAGGCTATTCTTGGAGGAAAAGCTGTAGACACCAATATCCTGTAGAAATGGTAGTGGGATTTTCTCACAAAGGAGAGGACAGCACTCTGGAGGAAGGCCTGGACCTCGAGGTGGGGGTAGAGGTGGCAGGCAGAAGAAACAGGAGTGTGCAAGGTCAGTTCTCTACCCAGCTGGCCCTGGATCTTTAATTCAGGGTCTTTGACCCACAGCATTTACAAAATCTAACAAGAAGGAGGTGTGGGCATTCTGGCTTCATTCCCAGCAAGGTCCTGGGTCCCTCTGCTTGCTTCTTTCCTCTGCTTCCCTCCCTTCCTTAGTTGCTGGGTCTACCTGGCTCCTGACCTACTGACTTCATTCCCCACTCCTGGTTCTGCTCCTGCCTCTCGTATATGATGAATACTTGGCTCTCCCAGTTTGTCGGCCAACTTTGAGTGTGTGCACTCTCAAAGGACGTGGTGGGCTCCTGCCAGCTACTCGGTTTCCTGCCATTCCATCCCGGAAAGGAAGGGCACCTGGCAGAGCCCCGTGGGTGACGAGGCTCCTACCAGTCAAAAGGGATTAAGAAGAACCTGAAGAATTTGGGGGCAGACTCCAACTTGCGATATCAAAAAATAAAGTGGCCTAGAATGTTGTCTATAAATGTACATCATTTCACAATTAGCAAATTCTTTTTGAATATATATGCGCTGATATTTCTACCCCATCTCATCCTCCACCACAAACACACAAAGCCATTAAGTTGATGACACCTCTATCTTATAACGGAAGCATCTGACAGAAGAAAATACAGCAAACATGACATATCTGCTAACCAGGGTGCTTAGGATATAAGGAACTCTGGATATCGGAAAGTTCTAGAGGAACTTCCGGTTAGAGATACACATTCTCTATTCTTTGATACACTAAATAAATGTTAAATAATTTACTCTGAGAATAATTACAGATGTACAGATATTGCACTGTGATGTATCCTAGCAGTGACTAAGCACAGTGAAGAGCTGACATGAATGTGACGCACCTCTCAGGCACCAGGAGCCAGTGGACAGCATAAGGCCATTTATGCCACTTTTTGCAAGTTTGGCAGGGTTGCGCAGTCATGCCTAAAGGGTGATAGTGGATTTTTTTGCTGGGTTTCTCTCCTTCCCTCCCTTCACAGCCTGATCTTTACTCTTGCTTCCTGTGATCGCACTCATGAACAAAAATATAGCACCTAAGCCCTTCTCAGGTCTGCTTTCTGGGAAACCCAGGTACAGCAAAGAACGCAGAAAACTAGTGGCTCTCAGTGGCCTTTGGGTAGGGGTGTGTATGAGAGAGAGATGGACAGTGAGAGAGACAGAGAGAGAGGGAGGGAGTGAGAGAGACAGAGAGAGAGAGACAGAGAGAGAGAGGGAGGGAGGGAGGGAGACAGAGGGAGAGAGACAGAGAGAGGGAGGGAGGGAGGGAGGGAGAGAGAGGGAGGGAGAGGGGGGAGAGAGAGAGACAGAGAGAGAGGGAGGGAGGGAGAGAGAGACAGAGGGAGGGAGGGAGAGAGAGAGGGAGGGAGGGAGAGAGAGAGGGAGAGAGAGACACAGAGAGAGAGACAGAGGGGGGGAGAGAGAGAGAGAGGAGGAGAGAGAGAGAAGGAGAGAGAGAATTTCGTAGGGAACTGAGAGAGAACAATTTTTATTCCTCCCATTTGGCCCATTGCATCTTTCCCTTTCCCCTCTGTTATTAGTCAGAGTCCAATCAGGAAGTAGCAACAACACCAGTTGTTGAAACAGATAAATCTTAATAAAGAGATGTGTAAACTAGTAAAAGGTGGCCAACTTGGAAAAAGAACAAGATGAACTCCAAGGGGTTTAGAAGTAGCACGTTCATAGAGCAAGAAGAAGAAGGAACTAAGAACTTACCCCTGCAAGAGGAAAAGTCAGCCTGACTGTGGCAAAGACCCTTGCCAGAGGGTGTGGGCCAGAAGTGGGCTGTAGCAGCACCCTGTCAGGCACTGGAGAAACTGAGCAGAGGATGTAGATGGAGCTGGTCCATAGGAATGGTCCCTGGGCAGTGAAAAAACTTTCGGAGGGTGCAGGCTGGCAGAGCCGGTGCATGCGAGATGCTGAGCGGAGCAGTGCCAGGCTTCCCTCACACTGCTCTGACGGCTCTGAGGGCACAAACAGGAAGGGTAACTGCTTCCCTCTGTTTGGCCTTGAAGTCTCATTCAACATCCTCTCTAAAAAGCCTAACATTAAGCTAGATGAAAAAGGAGAAATGTGTACAGGAGTCAGCTCCAGTATCAAGAGCAGAGCAGAGATAGGTGTGTTTGAAGTTGAGAGGTAATAAAATGGTAACTGGCACAGCCAGCTTCTCTTTGTAAACTTTAAATTCAAAAGCATGAGAAGCATTCATTCTATAATGGCAAGTTTAAAAGTGGGAAATAAAAACTATGCTATACAAATACCAGTGATTATTATTTGATAATGCAACTACATTTTATTTCTCAGACTTACCTACTTTATTCATATTTTCTAAAATAAAATGTACATCTATTTTTATCTGGAAAAAGGGTTATTTTAAGAGATTTACAGACTTGGCACGCCTATAATCCCAGCACTTTGGGAGGCTGAGGCAGGCAGATCACTTGAGGTCAGCAGTTCGAGACCAGCCTGGCTAAAATGGTGAAACCCAGTCTCCACTAAAAATACAAAAATTAGCCAGGCATGGTGGCACACTCCTGTAATCCCAGCTACTTGGGAGGCTGAGGCAGGAGAATCGCTTGAACCCGAGAGGAGGAGGTTGCAGTGAGCTGAAATGGTACCTGAGTCCAGCCTGGGTGACAGAGCATGCATCTCAACAAACAAACAACGAACATTTTCATTTATTACAGATGTACTAAAATTCTTTTGTAAATATACAGTTCATCATTAAGCAAACATACCAGTATGTTTGAAATGGGTGTATATACATCTCTGGGTCTAAAGGACAGTGTTTTTGAGGACACGCCAAGCAGGCTTCAGCTGAATTATCCCAGTCTCTGCCCCTGGTCAGCTGGGCCAGCGTTCACACTTAAGCTTCTTGTCCACATCTCACACTAATCACATAACATAAAAGGCACAAAGCAATGGCTCTTGCTCCATGGTCAAAACTACCAATACTCATGCCCTTGTGAATTGTTTGATGTCTTGAACTCTAAAATCTGCTTTCCTAGATCTTTGCAACCTGCTTGTCTTTGCTTTGGCTAAAAATTCCTAAATTCTGCAGATTTTTTTTTTTTTGAGATGGAGTTTTGCTCTGTCACCCAGGCTGGAAGGCAATGGTGCGATCTCAGCTCAACTGCAACCTCCCCCTCCTGGGTTCAAGTGATTCTCCTGCCTCTGCCTCCTGAGTAGCTGAGATTACAGGCATCTGCTACCCTACCCACCTGGCTAATTTTTGTATATTTAGTAGAGACACGGTTTCACCATGTTGGCCAAGCTGGTCTTGAACTCCTGACCTCAGGTGATTCACCCGCCTCGGCCTCCCAAAGTGCTGGGATTACAGGTGTAAGCCACTGTGCCCGACCTGAATTTTGCATCTGCTTCCCTACCATTCCGAGGGAGTTTACCTGATACCTCACCAATCTCTCTAGGCTCTGAAATTAAGCAACGGCAATATCAAATGGCAGGCAGCTTCCCAATGCCCTGTCTTTGCCACTTTATTCCTCAATCTTTTCCCCACTCCTCGGGTCCTTGGTTCAGGACTCAAGATTCTTATCCATGCCAGTCCCTTGCCGAACTGACCTTCCCTTCCTTTCAACCAGCTACCCCCAATAGTTCTTTTAAGAGTCGGTTCAGTTGTCACTTTTCTAGAAAAATACCATCTGTAAAAGATCCTTTGGGGCCAGGGGAGGGACAGTACAGGGTGGGAAGATTGGGGAGGGATAACATGGGGAGAAATGCTAGATACAGGTGAT
Source organism: Leontopithecus rosalia (assembly GCA_028533165.1). Taxonomy (NCBI): domain Eukaryota; kingdom Metazoa; phylum Chordata; class Mammalia; order Primates; family Cebidae; genus Leontopithecus; species Leontopithecus rosalia. The sequence goes on from CM052655.1 coordinate 3,277,395, forward strand.
GGGGAGATGGAGGCAGCAAACCACCTTGACATGTAAGTACCTAGACACCAAGACGGGTGGATCACGAGGTCAAGAGATAGAGACCATCCTGGTCAACATGGTGAAACCCCATTTCTACTCAAAATACAAAAAATTAGCTGGGTATGGTGGTGTGTGCCTGTAATCCCAGCACTTTGGGAGGCCAAGGCAGGTGGATCATGAGGTCAAGAGATCGAGACCATCCTGGTCAACATGATGAAACCCTGTCTCTACTAAAAATACAAAAAGTTAGCTGGGCATGGTGGCACGTGCCTGTAATCCCAGCTATTCAGGAGGCTGAGGCAGGAGAATTGCCTGAACCCAGGAGGCAGAGGTTGTGGTGAGCCGAGATTGCGCCATTGCACTCCAGCCTGGGTAACAAGAGTGAAACTCCGTCTCAAAAAAATAAAACAAAAACAAACAAACAAAACAAAACAAAACAAAGTACCTATACAATAACCCTGCATGATCTGCACATGTACCCCAGCACCTAAAGTACGAGAAAAAAAAAAAGGTCATTTGTATGCCTTTTTTGCATAGTGTATTCTGCATTACTTTGAAATCAATGGTTTATGTGTCTTGCCCTCCGGGAAGATGCGTCCTGAAAGTGTGTCCTCAGAGCTTCCTCTTGGCATCCTCAGTACTGAACACAAGCTGGCAAGGATTGGGCATTCAACAGCTGTTGGCAGAACAAAAATGTCTCCAAATCCTACCTTCCTAGTCCCTTCCCTGCCATGTGCACCTTGGCATGATGGTGCCTCTGTCAGAAGGTGAACCCTGTGCCAGAGAAGCCAGGGGAGGATGTCCTACATTCTGGTGTTAATGGCAGCTCCTTGTTCTCTTCATGAAGCTTTTATCAATGTGTGTTAGGCAGATCTGTAGAAACACATATATTCCTAAAAACAGATTTTCATTTCAAAGTACATGCAGAACAGGAAAAAGCGAATGGCGCTCATTCGAAGCACTGTAGGTGATGTTTACAGGCTCCATCTGACACACTGGAGGAGCCAGGTGAGTGAGTGGGAGTGTTAACTTCACAGCCATGGCCAAATCTCCCTTCCCTTGCACTTTCACATACTCTGCCCTCGGGCACACAGTTATCCATCTATCACTTTCACCAAAAATATATATGAACAGGTGAAGCTGAAATGACATCATATGCCTTGAGTTCTCATCACCGTCCCCTCCATTTCCCACACTAGAGACACCATTGCTCCCACAATGGCGCACGCCTCCCCGGCTTCCACCCAAATGACAAACCCATTCACATATGTTGGCTCATCCGATCATCACCAAAATATCACATGGGTAAGCAAGATTCATTGATCAGGTTTTGGGAACAAGGACGGGGGGTGGATGAGTGTCACAGGCAGGCATTGTGTTCATAGCACCCACGGTATGAGCTGGTGAGTGTGCAGCTTCCCTTTATCCATGTTTGCTTCTCAGGAAAATTTCCTTCATCGAGCCAGTCTGCTCGTAACATCTGCTGACAGGTGACGCCCAATAGGTGCTTAATGAATAAATTAATGAATAAATGAAAACTGGTTTCTCTTGAAGTACCTTCTAACTCGTTATATCAGCTCAGCCTGATGTATATAGACCCTGGAGAAAAGATTTTTTAAACCTGGGCACAGCTGGGGCCCTGTGCAAGCTCGTAGCCGAGGATAAAGGAAGCCAGAGAAACACATGCAACTGAGCCAGGTACAGCCTGTCCTACCAGCTGCTTCCCGCTCTAGATGGTTTAATTCCCCTCCCTCCCTCCATAACTGAAATCAGTTCCTTGATGCCCTTAATGTCAGACTCTAAATGTGAATGTGACATCTTTTCTAATTGTCTATAGGGCACCCCATGTGAGACCCATGCCAGGGGAGCTTTTGTCATTTTCTAAAGAAAGGACAGTAGAATGCAATCTGCCTGGATGCCCACCAAGCCTTTGCAGGATTTGCATCCTACTGTCCTTTCCACCTTTGCTTGTTACTATTGTAGGGAAATTTAGATTTCCAGGCCTACAACTGGCTAGTTTTGCTTCATGGAATGTAAAATCCTCTTTCTAAGGTGATTAGGATTATTCAAGATCTTTGTTCATCAAATGGCAGATTGTGATCTTAGAACGAACGAACCTGAATGCGGAGGTTCATGCCTATAATCACAACACTTGGGAAGCCAGACAGAAGGACTGCTTGATCCCCGGAGTTTGAGACCAGCCTGAACAACATGGCAAAACCCTGTGTCTACAAAAAGTACAAAAATTAGCTCGGTGTGGTGGTGCATACCTGTAGTCCCAACTACTCGGGAGGCTGAGGTTGGAGAATCACTTGAGCCTGGGAGGTTGAGATTGCAGTGAGCGTTGATTGTGTCACTGCACTCCAGCCTGGGCAACAGAATGAGACACTGTCTCAAAGAAAAAAAAAAGAAAACAGGAAAAAGAAAGAGAGGGAGACAGGAAAAGAAGAAAGAAAGAAAGGAAGGGAGGAAGAAACGAAGGGAAGGGAAGGGAAGGGAAGGAAAGGGAAGGGGGAACAAAGGAAAGGAGGGAGGGACAAAGGAAGGAAGGAAAAGAAAACAGGAGGGAGGGAGGGAGGGAGGAAGGAACAAAGGGAGGGAGGGAGGGAGGAAAGGAGACAGGGAAGCTTTTTCTAGAGCACAAAGCTGACCTTCAGTATCCTAATATTCTGTCATGGAGTGGCTTGAGGATTGAAATGGATCTCATGGGGGGACGAGTGGTGAATCAGTGGAATGTTTTTGTAGGAATCATTGCTGGGATGATTAGCTGTCAGAATATTACCAGTATGTGCAATCACCTTTGAAAAAATATTGGAATATGAGGTGAACTGCATACTCTATAAATGCATATATCATTAAAAATACTGAATATTTTTAAATAATTAAGTTGGCATCAGGCACCATGACTACTGACTTTATCTGGCAGAAATTTCAAAACCATGCAGACAACTTAAAAGTCAGCCTTAGACGCGAGCTGGCTGTCGTCACGCGACATGCATGGGTCACATTTTCCCTCTGCATAAACGAGAAGCTCCTGCTGGGCTCTCCCACTGTCTTCTGGAGTCTTCTCCACTTTTGCGTCTTTGGCCACTGTCCAGTACAGAATAAAAAAACATAATAAATGGATATTGAGTGAATGAATAACGTGTGAAAAGAACTATGAGTCTGAGATTCCAGTTCCAACACGGCTGCTGAGTTTCTACGCCATTTTGAGAAGATCCCTTTACATTTCTGGGCCTCAGTTTCCTTATTAGTCAATGGAAAGGGACAGCTGGCTGAGATTAATAGTAACTAACATTGCCTGATCTTTTCTTATGTGCCTGGCATTGTTCTCATTGCTTGCCTGCATTAGCATATTTAATCTTCACGGTGCAGTCCCCAGGGATTCTCTCATTCAGGTCACCTCACTCACCGCTCTGGAAAAAGCACCACACAGGTGCCCCAGGGGTTGTTTCTAGGAGGAGCCAAGTATTTCTCACTGAAACATACAATGATTTCTACCAGGTCATTTTGGGCATGGAGCCTTATGCGCTAGATTAGCCAACTGGAAAATTCTTCTGTTTGCCTATTTCAAATCGGTTTCAGTTTTCTCTTATCCAATAAAAATTATAGGCAGTCGAAGTATGTGGGGAGAGCAGTGGGAGAAGACAGCAAAGAAGAGAGAGACGGCCATCGCTGGTCTCTGTTTCATTCCGCGAGGGAGGCAGAAATCCAGAAATCCACCAGACGGAGACTCCACTCAGCCCGGATGATACAAGTACATAACCAGCTCTCGCAACTGGCAGCCCTAAGATGAATGACTTCACCCGCTGTCTTGCTGGTGATGCCCTCCAGGCTAACAGGTGTGGGATGTGGCCAGAAGGGACGTGGATTAAAGAAGATGCCATTCCCGAGCTGCCTTGGGATCCATCCAGCTGTCTAGGAGAGTCAGGCAGGTCCAGCTTCCCACTGACTGGGTGGTCTCAAAACTGAGCTACAAACCAAAAATAATTTTTGCCTAATTTGAGAAGAGTCTGCATCCTTGAGGATTCCAGAAATGTTCTGTTTCTTCTCAGTCCTGCACCATTTCCTCAACAGCCTTCTAAAACATGCTCGAGGCTGCCGGGAGAAACGGTGTGGGGAACACGTCTTCCTTTCACGGAACTTTCAACTAATTGGGAAGAAGATATTTGTCCAGCGATGTCCCTGGGAAGCCTACTGTTGGACTGCTGAACAAACGTTACACGCACTGCTTCCATATTTGCCACGAAATTCTTGGCCAAATTCGAATGAGAGACTGTCACTCTCCCCAGGCCCCTCTTTCATGTATGAAAAATAAATCCATTTCCCTTTTTCCTCTGTTTACTGTACCAGAAGCTATTCTGGAGAGAGCCAAGATTAGTTGTCAGGCACCAAGATACAGATTCAGACAGAAGCAGATGATTGTGGCACATACTAGGAATGGCTATGACACCATCAGCAACCTCCTTGCTATCTGGAAATGACATTCTCCTCACCTATGAACTCACCCCAGTATTTTCCACAGTTAAAAAAAGAATGAAAAAAGTAAACACCATATAGGCTTGTTTTGAAGATTAAACAAGCTATGCATGAAAAGCATTCAGCCCAGTGCCCAGTACACAGAAAAGAGTCAATAAATCATAGCTGTTCAGTCCCATTACTGGGTATATATCCAAAGGACTATAAATCATTCTACTATAAGGACACATGCACACGAATGTTCACTGCAGCACTGTTTACAATAGCAAAGACCTGGAACCACCCAAATGCCCATCCATGATAGACTGGACTGGGAAAATGTGGCACATATACACCATGGAATATTATGTAGCAATCAAAAATGATGTGTTCGTATCCTTTGTAGGGACATGGATGAACCTGGAGACCATCATTCTCAGCAAACTGACACAAGAACAGAAAATGAAACACCACATGTTCTCACTCATAGGCGGGTGTTGAACAATGATAACACATGGACACAGGGAGGGGAGCGCTACACACTGGGGTCTGTTGTGGGGAATAGGGGAGGGACAGCAGGGGGTGGGGAGTTGGGGAGACAGCATGGGGAGAAATGCCAGATATGGGTGAAGGGGAGGAAGGCAGCAAATCACACTGCCACGTGTGTACCTATGCAAAAGTCTTGCATGTTCTGCACATGTGCCCCAAAACCTAAAATGCAAAAGAAAAAAAAACCTAACAATTCAAAAAAATAATAAAATAAATAAATAAATCATAGCTGTTTATCATTCAGCTCTTCAGCTTCACCCAGCCCCTCACTCCTGCTGGCGTGGGACCTGGTGGCTTGGATGAGAAGCTTCAAAATGTCAGTCAAAATGAAATTGATTTGCTTTCCATGTGAAGTACAAACACCTCAAATGGAATTATGCCTTGCAGGACATTTAGAAGTCAACTTAGTACATTGCTACGGTTTCAATGTTCACGTCCCTCCAGGATTCGTGTTAAGACGTAACCCCTAATGTGATAGTATAAAGGTGGGGAGCCTTTGGGAGGAGATTAGGTCACAAAGGATCCACTCACATGAACAGGACTGTGCCCCTTTAAAAGGGCTTCAGGGAGCCCTATGGCCCCTTTCCTGCTTTCTGCCCCTTCCATCATGTGAGGACACAGTGATCATTCCTTCTTCCCTTACCTAAGCCTACAGCAAGAGGCGCCAACCAGAGCAGAGCTGGAATCTTCACTGGACACTGAATCACGGGCGCCTGGATCCATCATGCACTTCCAGGCCTGCAGAGCTGTGATAAATAAACTTCTTATGACTTACCTAGTCTAACTAAGACATACATTGTACTTTTGTATTGTTTTATACTGACTCACATTCCAGTTATGGCCTTCCTGGATTTTTCACAGGACATACAATTCTAAATCTCCTCTCTCACTGTGAGACTATGAAAATGAGCCTTAACTACCAGCACGGAGAACATGATCCTGCTTTCTTCTTTTTGTCCAACACCATCTTGCTTCTAAGATCAGCTTTCTCGGAAACAGCGCAGTTCTGAGGCTTTGGGGGAATTGAGGTGATTTTCTTATAATTCTTTCCATGGTCTAACTTGGAAACCAGCGATAACTAGGTCGGAGTCAGGAGCACTTACAGTTTTGGCAAAGAAGGTTTGATATCTCTACAACGATACTGTGATTCCTTCTGCAAGGGGATTTCCCCCTCCCTCCCTCTCTGGTGGATGCAAACTCGAGAGAAAAGAATTTCTAAATCTGTACCAACGAGGCATAGCTGGGAACATGAAGAGTCAAAAACACTCTCAGTTTGGGAAGTAAAGTATGAAAGGCAAGCTCCCAGAGGTTCTCGTCTCTTATTTTGGAATTCCTCGTGCCTTATACAGATGGCACTGGACTCAACCTACTCTGTTTCGGCACTAGAAATGTCACAAGACAACACGACTTGATCAGTTGGCAAATTCCCCCAAAATCAAAGGAAAACTGGAACATACAGAACACAGAACTCCATATGTTAAATAAGCAGGTGGCAAAACCTCCCCATTCTTAGCCCTCATAGCTTTCATCAAAAGTAGTGAGTTCCAGATTTCTTAGAGCAGCAATCCACAAAATAGGTAAGACGCTGGGCGTGGCGGCTCACGTCTGCAATCCTAGCACTTTGGGAGGTTGAGGTGGGAGGATCTCTTGAGGTCAGGAGTTCGAGACCAGCCTGGCCAACATGATAAAACCCCATCTCTACTAAAAATACAAAATTAGCTGGGTGTGGTGGGGGGCACCTGTACTACTAGGGAGGCTGAGGTGGCAGAATTGCTTGAACTGAGGAGGTAGAGGCTGCAGTGAGCTGAGATCATGCCACTACACTTCAACCTGGCGACAGAGTGAGACTTCATCTCAAAAATAAATAAATAAATAAATAAAAGGAAGAGGCAAGATCTTAATTTAAACCTTAATTCCCATGCTTGCATATTACTAGGTCCTTTCCCTTCCCAGTGAAATAAAGATACAGAAACCACTTCCCCTAATAGTTCCCGCCTTCACACTCATTTGCCATAAGAGTGGCATCAATCATTGTACAAAGAGCAACCCAGGGATTTGTCAGCCACAGAGACGAGGTTGCCAACTCTGGCTTCCACAGCCAGACAACTGGAAGTCACCCTCCGAGGGCTGAGTTAGCACCCAGTGCCCTCTCTGGACAACTCCATCTGTGTTCCCGGCTCTGCTGAGGCACCCCAGGTGAAACTAGCTGGCAGCCCAAGCTGGCCCCCTCGGACACCCCTGAGCTCAAATCTGAAGGAACCCAGGCCTCTCCTGCTGGCTGCCCTGCCCTCTTCCCACTCCTGGGGGCCACAGAGGAAGGGCTGGGTCTCACAACTCCTAGTAGGAATCTTTTCAGAAGTACTTGCATTGACTGAGGTCCCACTCACCTTCATTGCCCACCCCTTCCTTTTCAGTGCACTGGCTCCTTCTAGGCTGTCCCAGGTGTCTCTGTCATTATGCCATTGGATTGAGTGAATCAGCAACAAACATCTTGGCACAAATTAGGTCAGTGTGCCATGCTTCCCAGATGTTTGCATTTTAAAGGAGATACGAAGAGTAAGGTACCCAAAAGAAAGGTGGACTTTCAGACCATGGACCTTAGATGGAATGAGCTCTGAGCAGAGGAGCCCTTCTGATCCCTACGTAAAACCTTTTCGTGTAGACAATTGTCTCTTCTACCATATGAAGGGTAGCCATTTCCTAGCAGAAGAAGTGAATGAACCAATCCTCCACAACATGAGGCAGGGTCAAGTAAAGGGAGTGTCTTTTTTTTTTTTTTTTGAGATGGAGTCTCGCTCTGTCGCCCAGGCTACGGTTCGATGGCACATTCTCTGCTCACTGCAACCTCTGCCCTGGGTCAAGTGATTCTCCTGCCTCAGCCTTCCTAGCAGCTGGGATTACTGGCACATGTGACCACACCCAGCTAATTTTTTTGTATTTTTAGCAGAGGTATGGTTTTACCATGTTGGTCAGGCTGGCCTTGAACTCCTGGCCTCAAGTAATCTGCCTACCTCAGCCTCCCAAAGAGCTGGAATTACAGGCCTAAGCCCACCTGGCCAGAAGTGTCTTAAGATGCTATTTTTATTTCATTGTTCCTGTGTCATCATATAGGTCCATGGGGGAACTGCAAATTGATACATGAAGTAATAACTAACCTGAATTCTTACCCCAGGACCAAGGGCAAGTCACCTAATATGTCATGACTACCCTGAGTCTTAGTTTCCTTATCTGCACGATGGGCCGACAACACAAACAGCCCCATTAAGACACTAAGAGACTTGAATGTGATAATTTATATAAGAGTGCTAATATATTCTTAGTGTCTTATATATAAGACACTAAGAGACTTGAATGTGATAATTTATATAAAAGAGCAGCGGCTCATACTTGGAATCCCAGCACTTTGGGAGGCCGAGGTGTGTGGATCACATGAGGTCAGGAGTTCGAGACCAGCCTGCTCAACATAGCAAGACTCTCTCTCTACCAAAAATACAAAAATTAGCCGGGCACGGTGGCATGTGCCTGTAATCCCAGCTACTCAGGTGGTTGAGGCATGAAAATTGCTTGAACCCAGGAGGCTGAGGTTGCAGTGAGCTGAGATTGTACCACACTGCACTTCAGCCTGGGTGACAAAGGGAGATCCTATCTCAAAAAATAAAAAGTACCTGTAAATTGAAAAGCACTCTAGACATGATATGTGGCGTTATCATCAAATTCATAAGTGATTTGACATTGAATGGATTGAGTTTTCAGCTATGGATGTGAATCTGTGAAACACACAGAGTCGGGGAGAGTCAGGAAGAAGGCTGTTTTACCTACAGGGGAATAGTAAGAGCGAATTAACCGGGGACTTCAATGATGTTTGTATTTCAGCCACAGTAAGAATTAAGTTGTATCTTATTTTGACAGAGAAAAAGAAAAAGACTTGCATTTTAGTTCAATCACTTTTCCTTGGTCCCAAATCAATGTTTAGAGCTTACTGAACGCATATGCTGACGGTGCATTATTTTATCAGAAGGGAACACACATCCCTTTCCATGCGTAGCAAGAGACGCTGTCAAGTCAAGTGCCAACAGCTGGCTCTGCAGATGTCATCAGCAGCTGGATTCTGTCACTCCGGGATGCATGAGTCCCAGTTCCTCTTCCTTTCTCCCTCTCTGTACAAATTTTGATGTCGATGTATAAGATTATTTTACCTTCCTGATTAAACTCATTTTGCAATTACACCCAGATGTAACCAGTCACTTTTACAAAATTAGGTTCAGTTTGCTCAGAAATTTGAAATTTAAAAGGAGCACTTCTATCAAGTTCTTAGTAAGAGACACCTCAGGTGAAGTCATGATCCAGTTTGCTGATCACTTCTGGGAAAAGATCTGAATGATGTGTAGGCCAGCTAAATCATTTAGCACCACAGAGATATTTCAGTAGGAAATCTGTAAATAAAATGAAAATTCAATATTTCTTTTTTTTGTATTTTTTTTTTTTTTTTTGAGATGGAGTTTCACTCTTGTTACCCAGGCTGGAGTGCAATGGCGCGATCTCGGCTCACCGCAACCTCCGCCTCCTGGGTTCAGGCAATTCTCCTGCCTCAGCCTCCTGAGTAGCTGGGATTACAGGCACGCGCCACCACGCCCAGCTCATTTTTTGTATTTTTAGTAGAGACGGGGTTTCACCTTGTTGACCAGGATGGTCTCGATCTCTTGACCTCGTGATCTACCTGCCTCGGCCTCCCAAAGTGCTGGGATTACAGGCTTGAGCCACCGCGCCTGGCCTGAAAATTCAATATTTCATAGTGTATTTGTCTTAGAACAGGTCTATACAGCAGAGCCATGACCCCATAAATGTAGGAAGGCAGCTTAAAGATGAAAACAAAGGAAGATGCCTGTCATAGCTGAACTTCATCTGTAAATATGTTGACTATTATTCAGGTCTGACCAACTGACATCATCTCTCTTTGGACGTCTGTTTCATCCATCACAAAAAGTACCTAACATAGCAGTGTTCACAGGCCCCATTCAAAATGAAATCCAAACACCAAACAGAGTAGAGCAGCCACTGACTTAGACATACGTGCTCCCGGGAAGAATGTGTTAGACTGACTACCTACGGGGCAAAGTCTTGGCTGTATGTATGCTAGGACCTGACTATGTGTATTTGTTAAGTGAATGAACGTTCATAAGCTTTGTTTTTTTGCCTGGACACCAATGACTAATGGACACTATCTACGGAAGGGATAAAAGGGGTAGGAATGAAACAGGGATATTCAGGTGCTCTCCCATCCAGGAAGATTATCCGTAAGGTAGGGCCTGCCTATTCCGTGAAGAACTACCTTACAGGCTTCCTTTCTGCCCAGACCTTCTGCTCACTCAACCCAACACAGAGAGTTAAGGAAGAGGCACATGTGAAAAGTACTATTCAAAATAATCATACTGGGGCCTCTCCACTAAAAAAAAAAAAAAAAAAAGCAGAGGTGGAGGGTGGTTCAGCTGTGGTTTGCATAGCATCACCTGCTCTGTTTTAAACACAGTCGACTCTTAATTGCCTTATGTGGATGATAAGCACAGTGCCTTTCTCTTCCCAGGACTAACCTGTTTATCTGAGCTGTCTGCAAACAGGATCACCACCTCTACTGGAAGCCACAGCATGTCACCTTACCGAAGATGCAGGGGAAACATTTAGACCGAACGCATCCTATGGTGGAGGCACCAGGTGCAGTGGTTCGGTGCTGCCTTGGTTGGACAGTGGAACTTTTGGAATCAAAATATTTAGCAGGAGCTCACAATAGTACAAAATGTGGTGCTCTGACCAGATTGCTTCAGATTCCTTTTTACTGCATGGTGTGTGTGCACACACAAGACAGAGACAGAGACAGCGATACTAATATACGTAGAGACAGAGATAGACAGAAGCAGAGACAGAGGGACACACCCACCAAGAGAAACAGAGAGACACACACAGAGAGAATAGAGAGAGCGAGAGAGAGAAAATGAACCTAAGCTGTCAGATTTCACTGTTGCCAGCCCCACCTTCAGCTTTTTTCAGGAGACTGCCCTCAGCCGGCTTTGCTTCGTACTGGAGAGCCAGCGCTGCCTAGGTATCTAGACCTTTCTGGGGCAGCTCTTGGCCAATAGATAGATTGAAGAGATGGGTGTGAAAGCTTCAGCTTCTCTGCCCTGGGTTAGTACATTTCTGAAACATTAAGTCACACATGAGAGATCCCGAGCGGTATCAGGTGGAAGCTGCTCTCCGAGGGACTTTGCCTGAGATTGTGCTGCTGTCTGGCTTCCCCCACTCTCCTGAAAGAATGGAGACTGCCCTCAGTTGGCATATGAGGCATCACTTATCCCCAGCATGGAGTGGAGGACAGCTCATCGGCCCCTGAGTTAGGTGTTGAAAGTCTGGCATCTTCATTCTGTTGTGGTCCTTGGGCATCTGGGGCAGTAGACCCTCTCCACATTCAAATGTAAATGAAACAAGGTCTTTTTAAATCATTTCCATTGCATGCTCCTACGTGAATACATAGCAGTGAGGGAGGGCATAGGAAACAATATATGGGCCAGGTGCGGCAGCTCAAGGCTGTAATCCCAGCACTTTGGGAGGCCGAGGTGGGTGGATCGTGAGGTCAAGAGATCGAGACCATCCTGGTCAACATGGTGAAACCCCGTCTCTACTAAAAACACAAAAATTAGCTGGGCATGGTGGCTCACGCCTGTAATCCCAGCACTTTGGGAGGCCGAGACGGGTGGATCACAAGGTCAACAAATCGAGACCATCCTGGTCAACATGGTAAAACCTCATCTCTACTAAATATACAAAACATTAGCTGGGCACAGTGGCTCACGCCTGTGATCCCAGCTACTCAGGAGGTTGAGGCAGGAGAAGTGCTTGAACCCAGGAGGCGGAGGTTGCGGGGAGCCGAGATCGCGCCATTGCACTCCAGCCTGAGTAACAAGAGCGAAACTCCGTCTCAAAAAAAAAAGAAAGAAAGAAAGAAACAATATATGTACCGAAGAAGACTCCCAGAAAGTGTCTTAGTCTAGGGTCTAGAAGCAAGTATGTCAACACTGCTCAATGATTTTGCCAGCTTTGCATTCCTCAGCCCATCAGGAATTCCCTGTGGCTTGCACCATGGAACTCATTGTTCCCAGGCTCTTCCCTCCTGAATTTGGTTCCGATCCACACTCGTAGACCAATTCCTGCTTCCTAGCACCTTCAGCCCTCAGCTGGGCTCCTTCTTTCCCAGTCTTACTCTCTTTACTCTTTGGACCTGACACACAGAAGAATTACTGCTCCACTGACAGTTCTAGACCTGTTCTCAGCTCTGCAGCTCAGGATCCCTTGGAGGAATATTCCTCCTGGTTTGGATATTGGGACTCTCCTACTCTAGAATTGAACCAGCAGGACTGTTTACTTTTTCAAGTGGCATTTGGCCAGATGAGTGAAAGGATAAGCCCTTCTCTGCTTTTCACAGCACTTCCCTTCCTTTGGCATACTGTACATTTTAGTTACTACTTTGTCCTTTCTCTCTCCTAGAATGCCCATGAAAGTATAATTTTTTAAAATTTCTTTTGATGTCCTCTATATCCTCACTTGCTGGCACATAGTAGATATTTTTTTTTCTTTTTCCTTTTTTTTCTTTTTTTTGAGAAGGAGTTTCGCTCTTGTTGCCTAGCTGGAGTGCAGTAGAACCATCTCAGCTCACTGGCAACCTCTACCTCCTGGGTTCAAGTGATTCTCCTGCCTCAGTGTCCTGAGTAGCTGGGATTACAGGCACTCAGCACCATGCCCCGCTAATTTTTTGTATTTTTTTTTTTTTGAGATGGAGTTTCGCTCTTGTTACCCAGACTGGAGTGCAATGGCGCGATCTCGGCTCACCGCAACCTCCGCCTCCTGGGTTCAGGCAATTCTCCTGCCTCAGCCTCCCGAGTAGCTGGGATTACAGGCACGGGCCACTGTGCCCAGCTAATTTTTTTTGTATTTTTAGTAGAGACGGGGTTTCACCATGTTGACCAGGATGGTCTTGATCTCTTGACCTCGTGATCCACCCGCCTCGGCCTCCCAAAGTGCTGGGATTACAGGCTTGAGCCACCGCGCCCGGCCAATTTTTTGTATTTTTTAAGTAGATATGTGGTTTCATTATGTTGACCAGGCTGGTCTTGAACTCCTGAATTCAGGAGATCCACCCACCTTGGCCTCCCAAAGGGCTGGGTTTACAGGCATAAACCACCATGCCCAGCCATAGTAGATGCTTAATAAATATCTTTATAAATTATTTTTTAAGAGATTAGTAAAGGAAGAAACATTCCTATCCTCTTAAGATCCTTTATTTTTGGGAGCCACGGTGGCTCCGGCCAGTTGTCTTGGCGCTTCAGGAGGGGAGGCTATGAGTTCAAGGCCAACCTGAGCAACATAAGAAACTCTCATTGATTAACAACAACAACAAAAAGATCCTTTTTTTTTTGGAGCACGGTCTGTTGGGGGTTAAATTTTTAACTTAAATGGAATAATTACTTAGGTTCTGTTTTCCAACATTTCAAGACAAAGAAGAGAGCTGTGAAAGAAGAGAAAATAAGACACACCCAAACAAAGCATACCTGTGTATCAGATGTGGTTTTCAAGATCAACATAAAGAAAATAAACAGTGAGTGAAACAGCTTAGATCTGCAGCAGTGTTCCTTAAGAGACGATACAGTCCAGGCGAAAAACGTGTGGAAACACACCGCTCTCAGCAGTTTGGCATATCGTGCTTTCTCTTATGCAAATCATTAGATATAAAAAATACATCAGGGCTGGGCGCGGTGGCTCACACCTGTAATCCCAGCACTTTGGGAGGCCGGGGTGGGTGGATCACGAGGTCAAGAGATCGAGACCATCCTGGTCAACATGGTGAAACCCTGTCTCTACTAAAAATACAAAAAATTAGCTGGGCGTGGTGGTGCGTGCCTGTAATCCCAGCTACTCGGGAGGCTGAGGCAGGAGAATTGCCTGAACCCAGGAGGCGGAGGTTGCGGTGAGCTGAGATCGCTCCATTGCACTCCAGCCTGGGCAACAAGAGCAAAACTCCGTCTCCAAAAAAAAAAAAAATACATTAGTGCTTTATAGAAAATGTAGAGAAGAAATGGCTCATTCTGATGGCAAAGGCTGTCTAGGTGCTTGCCTCTGTAGCCTCTATTCCACACATTTAAGGGTTGATAGAATATTGAGTGAGCTGACCTTCATCCATGCTCCGTTGGTGGGGGGCATGATGGCAAATTCTTGTCTTTCATTTCTAGCTTGTCTCATATATTCGCTGTTGACAATTGCAGATGGAATGGCCAATCCGAACTGCTGGCTGGAGGCTCCCAGGCAAGCTGAACTATGTAACACCAATAGCTACAGGAAGACGTTCAGCAGCTCTACTCTAACCATTGGCTGCGCAGCGCAGACCAGACCAACGCTCACACGTTATAAAGACTGGGTACAAGGGGAGAAATGCCAAATATGGGTGAGAGGGCAGAAGGCAGCGGAACACACTGCCACGTGTGTACCTATGCAACTATCTTGCATGTTCTGCACATGTACCCCAAAACCTGAAATGCAATAAAAATTAAAAAAAAAAAACTGGGTACAGGCCGGGCGCAGTGGCTCACGCCTGTAATCCCAGCACTTTGGGAGGCCGAGGCGGGTGGATCACAAGGTCAAGAGATTGAGACCATCCTGGTCAACATGGTGAAATCCCGTCTCTACTAAAAATACAAAAGACTACCTGGGCACGGTGGCGCGTGCCTGTAATCCCAGCTACTCAGGAGGCTGAGGCAGGAGAATTGCCTGAACCCAGGAGGCGGAGGTTGCGGGGAGCCGAGATTGCGCCATTGCACTGCAGGCTGGGTAACAAGAGCGAAACTCCGTCTCAAACAACAACAACAACAACAAAAAACTGTGTACAATTAGAAAGAAGCAAATAAAACCAGTTGTCTGAAGGTATCAGAGTAGAACCAAGGCAGCAGGGCTAGAAGGGACATGGAAACACCAGCAGGGGAATTTCAAAGTGATACAGGGAAGGGAAGAAAGCCAATGAGCATGCCTTTTTGTGTAGTTACCGCAGCAGGCAGCTGGAGCTCTGTCCTGCTGGGACCTCTGGGAGCCTGGGTGGGATTGACTTATCCCAAATAAGGAGCAAGGGATCTGGGGTTTTTTTTTTTTTTTTTTTGAGACGGAGTTTCGCTCTTGTTGCCCAGGCTGGAGTGCAATGACGCGATCTCGGCTCACCGCAACCTCCGCCTCCTGGGTTCAGGCAATTCTCCTGCCTCAGCCTCCCGAGTAGCTGGGATTACAGGCACGCGCCACCATGCCCAGATAATTTTCTGTATTTTTAGTAGAGTCGGGGTTTCACCATATTGACCAAGGTGGTCTCCATCTGTTGACCTCGTGATCTACCTGTCTCGGCCTCCCAAAGCGCAGGGATTACAGGCATGAGCCACCGCGCCCGGCCCGGGATCTGGGTTTTTATCAACCAGATTTACCTACGGAATGTTGCTTCTAGGGTTGTCTCAGTCAGTTCAGGCTGCTAGCACAAGATATCACGGACCGGGTGACTTAAACAATGTACATTTACTTCTCACAATTGTGGAAGCTGGAATTCCAAGGTCAGGTGCCAGCAAGGTTGAGTTCTGGTGAGGGCCCTCTTCCTGGCTTACAGGTAGCCTCCTTCTCTCTGTATCCTCACATGGCAGAGGGAGATACATTCATACATGTCACCTTTCTCATGTCCCTTCTTAGACGGGCACTAATCTCATTCATGACACTTCTACCCTCAAGACCTAACCGTCTTTGAAAGGCCTCCCCAAGTATCATCATATTGGGGATTAAGGTTTCAACACATGGATTTTTTTGGGGGATACAAACATTCAGTTCAGACCATGGAGAAATGAATGCTTGAAAACCACATGGTATGAACTGAATGTTTGTGTCCCCGCCAAAATCCATGTGTTTCTCTGACACCATGGATCTTGCAGGGGACACAAACTGAATGCTGTGATACCTCTGGGCTTGTGTGGGCCAAATAGTCAACCACGGCTACACAGAAGTCCCTCAGCAGAGAGATGCCTGTGTTTTCAGCAAGTCACTTTGGGAGTGTTGACGTAAAGGCCAGGAGTATATGGTTAGAGTTAGTGTCTGCTTGACCCAGTATTTCTACCCATCAATATACATACTCGACAGAAATGCACATATCTGTGCCCCAGCTATAAGAACATGCACAGAGACACAGCTGTAAGAATATGCACAATAGCTCCAAGTGGAAGCAACCCAAATAGCCATCAGCAGTTCAACGAATAAAGAGAGTGTTGTGAATGTTTGCAATTTCCACTGCCCCAGTGCTGCTCCGAGCTGCCATTCTCTCACTTGAAGCACTGCTGAGCCTGCCAACTTGTCTTCCTGCCTCATTTTCGCTCCTTCCAGTTCTTCCATTGAGCAGCTGGAGTAATCTTTCTAAAGCAGAACTGAAATGGTATGATATTCCCCTACTTAAACCCCTCGAATGGGATTTCACTTCACTTAGAATAAAGCACAAACTCTGTCACGTACCCTGCCCATGTCTTTACCCTCCTCTCTGTCCTTCCCCTTCGTTACACTGAGTCACACTGGCCTTCCTCTGTCCCACAACATAACCGCACGTTCTCCACTGATCAGCTTCAACCTCGAAGTTTCTGCTCCTTGGAAGCTTCCCCAGACCTTGTCCACGTGGCTGCTTCCTTTTTGACGTTTTTTTTATTGAGGTCTAACATACATACAGGAAAGTAAACACATTTTAAGCGATGAACAGGCACAGCAGGACTTTAGGTAGAGGTGACGGGGTCTGCTTTGAGTTTTAGCAGGATGGCTCCTGCAGCAGAGAGGGAGGAAAGGGAAATGGAGTGAGGACACCCTGATGAAGAAAGATGTGTTTTAAGGTGTTTGCCAGAAGTGAGACGACACATAATCAAGATCTGAACAAAGACACTGGCTACAGGAAAGGAAGGAAGAAGCAGAGATTCAAGAGAATCTACCTAGCTTCTGAGGCTACATGTGGTGGCCACAGAGACTTCAACCACCTTATTGTAATCAGTTTATGGATTTACGCCAATCAAAGCACAGGAAACTCTCTAACTATAACTTGATTATAGTTAGTGTTTTTTACTAATTAGACTTGTGGTTGCTCTTTCTTAGGACGCCTAAGGTCTCGGCCAAGTTAACTCTTTTTTTTCACTCCTCTGCCTGTTTAAAAACCTGATTATGTTGATGCAGTGTGTTACTCATAATTCCTTCCTCCCCTTTGATCTCAGTCTTCCTCTTGCTTTTCCTAGCCAGACTATGAATAAAATATTGAGCTGCTGATTAATGACCCTGTATGTGCCACTTTGAGATGTCTAAAGAAATTACCCAAATGGCCAGACAGCTCTATAATGTCACATTTAAATTAGAGGCTGGATCTTTAAAAGGCTGTCCTCTGTTGTGAAGGCTGTGTTGTAAGCATAGTAATAAGACCTAATTTCCTTTTAAGAGAACAGGTAGAAATATCGCCTTTTAATGCCAAGAAAAGAGCATGAGATACGCTGCTTAAAATAGGTAAATATGTAAGTTCAGGCTTTGACTTCAGCCACACTTAGCGCTAGACTGAAAGTGCGTCTTCTCAAGAGAGTCTAAGAGTGGATGGAGAATCTTGTTTTTGTTTCAATTGCTTTTGTCCTGCTCTGAAATGATGTCACTTTTTCCCCCTTTCGTTCTTTGTGGGTATCTTACTGACATGGTATTTCTTCCGAGAGAGGGCACTGATAGTTGGCATTGAGTTTTTTTTTTTTTTTTACAGGAAAACGTGCCAGTGACCAAGGCTACAAGCAATGGGTAGAATCTTCTAACTGCATGTGACGGAGATGCTATTTGGAAATGTGAGCCAAAGCTCTTGGGTTCATAAAAAGGTCTCAGTCACCTTGACCCTGAGCAATAACCAGCACGAATAATGGCAGCAGGAGTAACTATACTAGAGGTAGGAATAATCTGGCTGTGCAATAAAGCGTTTACTATGTGCTGAGTTCTTTACACACTACCCCCATTTAATCTCAATTCCACAATGCAGAATCACTGTTATTATCCAAGGTCACAATACCAGGAAGGAACAGATTGAAGACCCAAACCAATGTCTATCTGATGCCAAAGAACATGCTTTTTGCCACCATATCATACTGCAAACTCAGCTACTACGTGGCTTAAATGTTCAGACTTAGTCCACGATGACTTTCTCCATGTAAGTAGCATTTTGGATGGTTTAACGCACATTACAAGGAAAACAAGGCTTGGTGCAGTGGCTCATGCCTATATTCCGAGCACTTTGGGAGGCCTAAGCAGGCAGATCACCCGAGGTCAGGAGTTCAAGACCAGCCTGGCCAAAATGGCAAAATCCTTTCTCTACTAAAAATACGAAACTTAGCTGGGCATGGTGGTGGGTGCCTGCAATCCCAGCTACTTGGGAGGCTGAGGCAGGAGAATATATTGAACCGGGGAGGTGGAGGTTGTGGTGAGCCATACCACTGCACTTCAGCCTGGGTGACAGAGTGAGAATTCATCTAAAAAAAAAAGAAGGAAAACAAACACTATTTAGATCAGAATACATACTATAAACAGAATATCTCTGAATGTAGTGTCTGCATGACCAGCAGTTAGTCTGCATGACTAATATTTGCCTGTAATTCTGTAAATATCATTCCACCTTTTAGACCATGCATTTCAATTGTTGGATTAGACACAATGGTTTCAGTAACCACATTGATCTTTTTATTTTTTAATTTATTTTTATTTTATTATTATTATTATTATTTTTTAAGACGGAGTTTCGCTCTTGTTACCCAGGCTGGAGTGCAATGGTGCGATCTCGGCTCACCGCAACCTCCGCCTCCTGGGTTCAGGCAATTCTCCTGCCTCAGCCTCCCAAGTAGCTGGGATTACAGGCATGTGCCACCACACCCAGCTAATTTTTTGTATTTTTAGTAGAGATGGGGTTTCACCATGTTGACCAGGATGGTCTCGATCTCTTTGACCTCGTGATCCACCCGCCTCTGCCTCCCAAAGTGCACACTGATCTTTTTAAACATGAAAAGGAAACATTTGCTTTTATCTTCATATCCTTGTAAAAAAATTGATACATAATATTTATATGTATTTATGGGGTACATGTAAGAGCCCTTAGGACATAATGTTACAAAGCCCAACCAGCCTCCAGCCTCAACTGGTGCTGTGGTCATGCTCCACTGCAGAGGTCCCAGGCACCTTAGAGTGTTTTCATGCTATGAAACACTACATCCTCCCAAAGCAAGTTTTAATTTATAGCAAAATTTCAAAGTCCCACCTTGAACGTAATAAGCTGTTTCCTTAAATGAAATTAAATATTTTCTGAAAGTGACAAAATTATTCTAAAGTTCATCTTGAAGAAAAAATGTATTGAGAGAAAAAAGGTTTTGGTATTTTAAAATATATTTAAAACTTAATAATTGAAACAGTATGGTACTCATGTAAAAACAGATGGATATGAATTGAGATATATATATACATATATATATATATATATATATATATATATATAAAACATATTTAAGTATATGTCAGTATATCTATATCTATTTTGAACATATAAGATGCAGGAACAGTCATATCCCAGTGAGAAAGTGAAGGATTATTCCTCCTACATTATAAGAAAAATTGACTTTGGGAAAAAAATTGTTAGATCCTCATCTTAAACTATAGCCCTAAATATATTCCACTTGGTTTAAAAATTATAAATATTAAAAACTTAGTTTTATTTTTAAATTTTTAAATAAAAAGAAAATATATGAAAATATTTAACTCTTCTTAGATTGGGCAAGGAATTTTTAAGCACTAAAAAAAAATGGATGAAATCATCAAGGAAAAAGCAAATGGATTTCACAACTTCAAAAATAAAAATGTCTGACACTAAGAAACCCAACAAATACCCAAACACTCTAGAAAAAGTATCTGAAGCAAGTTCAGTAGACAGAATTAAAGTCTTTAGCATACTTTTAAAATTTTCAAATAAGTACATCGTACCACAGTAGAAAAAGGGCAAAATACCTGAAAACTAATAAACATATCAACATCAATAAACTGAGCTATTCAATCTTACTTGTCATAGATTAATTTACCATATTAAAATTTAATGTCAGAATGAATGCAGTGAGATAGACATTCTCCAGCACATGGTGGAAATCTATGTTATTACTACCTTTCTATACAGCAACTTTAAAGATTATTAAAGGTATTAAAAAGCTTACAGTCCTTGTCAAAATAATTTCAAGTCTAGCAATTTTGATAAAAATCTCATGCATGAAGGTATTCATTGAAAGATTATCTATACCATTCCTGACTAAAAAGAACAAGGGCTCCTTGGAAGAATGTCTGATTCCAGAGCAGAGGCAGGAAATACAAAAGAAGCCTGAGGCACATCGAACCAAAAAGCAAGGAGAACCAATGACTAACAGAGAGACAGCAGGAGACCTGGAAGCCAGCTTGGAGGGGTGCCCAATAGACAGCTTGAGCATCAGAAAGTTATTATCATTGATTATAAAACATTAAAGGAAAATCCAAGTCTACAGTAGAAAACAGTAGTGGCTAGGTATAGTGGCTCATGCCTGTAATCCCAGCGCTATGGGAGGCCAAGGCAGGAGGATCACTTGAGTTCGGTTGTTGGAGACCAGCCTGGGCAACATGGCGAAACCCTGTCTCTATTTTTATTTTTTGAGACAGAGTCTTACTCTGTCTCCCAGGCTGGAATGCAGTTGCATGATCTCGGCTCACTGCAACCTCTGCCTCCTGAGTTCAACCAATTCTCCTACCCCAGCCTCCTGAGTAGCTCGGACTACTGGAGTGAGCCACCATGCCTGACAGTATTTTTGTATTTTTAGTGGAGATCAGGTTGCACCATGCTAGCCAGGCTGGTCTCAAACTCCTGACCTCAGCGAATCCACCTGCCTCAGCCTCCCACAGTGCTAGAATTACAATCGTGAGCCACCATGCCTGGCCTCTATTCTTTTTTAATTTTTATAAAAATTTAAAAAATAGTCAAATCAAAGAGAAAGAAACAAAAACGTATTTATCCCACTCTTTAGTATTAAGAACATAAGAAGTAACCATTTACCCTGCATTTTGAAAGGGAAAATCCTTCTTTCCAAGGAATGGCATCTATCAAATGTAAGTCAAATGACAGAATTAGAAAAATCGCCATTTGCAGCTCCCGATGAAATGACTGGTTTAGGCAAGACTCACCAACGATGCTAAAACCACTGGATGGAAAATTGTCAGGAAATAGGATAGTTGCAGTCATGTGGTGCCAGGGAAGTATCCCATAGACTAACTGCACAGTGAAAAATACACCTCAAGGAAAGAAACCTGCTGGTTGTCACCTTAACCAAGTAATCAAGCTTTACATCTCTGATCATGGGACAATCTGATGTTATATCTTTCTGAGAATGTAACCACCTATGAAGTGTCCTTGCCAAACTATTTACCTAAGTCTAGTGAAGACATTAGACCTAACTCACAGTTTCAGGAAGTCCAGGAATTGGAGGGAAAAGTTAAATGACACTCTAAGGGAACAGTAAGACAAATCCAGAAAACAGAATGTTTTTCAAAACAATTGGCTTGATAGCTTCAAAAAGTAATTAATAAAGCCAAAAAATGTGGGTTTATTCTAGACTAAAAGAAATCAGAGGTATAACAACCAAATGTAGTTCATCCTTCTTGAGATTCTGGCAGATTAAAAAAAAACGTAGTTATAAAAACATTTGGGGACAACTGGTAGAATCTGAATACAGACAACATATTAGATGGTGTTAGAGAATTCCCGTTAATGCCCTTAGGCATAACAGTGTTGTGGTTATGTGTAGATTCCCGTAATTCCCTTAGGCATAACAGTGTTGTGGTTATGTGTAGATTCCCGTAATTCCCTTAGGTGTAATGGTGTTGTGGTTATGTGTAGATTCTTGTAATTCCCTTAGGCATAACAGTGCTGTGGTTATGTGTAGATTCCCGTAATTCCCTTAGGTGTAATGGTGTTGTGTTATGTGTAGATTCCCGTAATTCCCTTAGGCATAATGGTGTTGTGGTTATGTGTAGATTCCCGTAATTCCCTTAGGTGTCACGGTGTCTTGTTACGTGTAGATTCCTGTGATTCCTGTAATTCCCTTAGGTGTCACGGTGTTGTGTTATGTGTAGATTCTTGTAATTCCCTTAGGTATAACAGTGTTGTGGTTATGTGTAGATTCCCGTAATTCCCTTAGGCGTAATGGTGTTGTGTTATGTGTAGATTCTTGTAATTCCCTTAGGCATAACAGTGTTGTGGTTATGTGTAGATTCCCATAATTCCCTTAGGTGTCACGGTGTTGTGTTACGTGTAGATTCCCGTAATTCCCTTAGGTGTAATGGTGTTGTGGTTATGTGTAGATTCCTGTAATTCCCTTAGGCGTAATGGTGTTGTGGTTATGTGTAGATTCCTGTAATTCCCTTAGGCGTAATGGTGTTGTGGTTATGTGTAGATTCCTGTAATTCCCTTAGGCGTAATGGTGTTGTGTTATGTGTAGATTCCCGTAATTCCCTTAGGTGTAATGGGGTTGTGTTATGTGTAGATTCCCATAATTCCCTTAGGCATCACGGTGTTGTGTTGTGTGTAGAATGTTCTCACTTTTAGGACAGTTACATTGACATCTTTAGAAGTAAAATGTTATGATGTTTACAATTTCCTCATTGCTTCTTTTTACATTTATTTTTTAAAGATTGCTCCTCTAATGGAAAAATGCCCTAGTTTCTCTTGAGATGCTGTAAGTGGCGTGTTACCTGAGGCACAGGCTTAGCTTGATTGCTGGGCTCACTGTGTTCTTAAGGTGCCAACCTGTTGCTCTTTTTTCCCCCATTTAAAA
This sequence comes from Leontopithecus rosalia, assembly GCA_028533165.1. Classification (NCBI taxonomy): domain Eukaryota; kingdom Metazoa; phylum Chordata; class Mammalia; order Primates; family Cebidae; genus Leontopithecus; species Leontopithecus rosalia. The sequence continues at coordinate 3,300,362 of CM052655.1, forward strand.
AGACAGCACCTGTTCCCTCTAACCACCTCGCCCCATTCTTGAATGACATTTTATCCTTTGGAAAAAACAAGGCTGTGATGAAGTGACTATTGTCTGTGTCTCCTGTGTGTGTCTGTTCTTGTCACAAATGTATTTGGGGCCATTGGATGCATTTGTTTTTCTGTAATAAAGTTTCTTAGTCACTCTTCCCAAAAAGTAAAAAAACCAAAGTTTATTCTGCTTTGGCCTCCCAAAGTGCTAGGATTACAGGCATAAGCCACTGCCTCCAGCCAACAGTTTACTTTTAAATGGTCCCACAAAACAGGGAAAAAAAAACCCCAAAACAACTCACTACCTGTATCTATATCTATGCAGATCACACACACAGAAAGAGAATATGGCAAATATTTAAAATACATTTAAAATGTGGTGCCCTGATGTGCACTGTACTACCTTGCCAACTTTTATGTTTAAAATTTTTCTTAATAAAAAGCTGGAGAAATGTTATTTAAATTAGAGAACACTCACAGTTGATATTCTGCATCAATTAAACATATTTTCCACCAGGCGCAGTAGCTCACACCTATAATTCCAGCACTTTGGGAGATCGAGGTAGGCGGGCGGATCACTTGAGGTCGGAAGTTTGAGACCAGCCAGGCCAACATGGCAAAACTCTGTTTCTACTAACAACACAAAAATTAGCCGGGCATGGTAGTGCATGCCTATATACCCTACTCAAGAGGCTGAGGCAGGAGAATCGCTTGAACCTGGGAGGCGGAGATTGCAGAGAGCCGAGATCATGCCACTGCACTCCAGCCTGGGCGACAGAGTAAGGCTGCGTTTCAAAAACAAAACAAAAACATATTTCCAAAGAATTTCCAAATACAAAGGCAAATAGCCAGTATGTGGTAGTAAGGAAGAAAAGCAGGACACGAAACTTTATAGATGGTATATACAGCCTGACCTTATTTTTTATGTTTTTCTGACACAGTGATTGAGCGTCTATAATGTGCCAGGAACTCTTCTAGGTGCCTAAGAAGAAAACACACCTTAATATTAATAGGATTGTACCTGGCTGTGGTTACAGGAGATCTTTATTAGCTTCTGATACTTTCCCAAACATTCCAAATTATATTCAGAGAGTTTTACAGTAAAAGTAACACACAAGCATTTTATTTAAGAGCAGTCATCAGAAATTAAGTATGACTAATAGTCAATACTGACTGTGTCCTTGGCAAGTGACAACCCATTTTCTCTCTGCTCTACAGGGACAAATTCATTTTAGCCTTCCGATAACGCTTTGAGTATTATTGTCCCCATTTTACACAGATAGAAGCTAAGCACTGAGAGAGCTGGTAATCTGCCCCAAGGAACACTTGGCAATGTTTGCAGTTTGGATTGTCACACTGGGTGTGTGCGTAGAAGAGGGCGGCGATTAGGACAGAGGCCAGGGATGCTGCTAAAGACAGCATCCTCCCTGCTTAGCTTATGAATCGCTCCAAATGTCAGTAGTGCTAAGGTTGAAAAACTGGTCTTAGGTCACTTAGCTGGTATGTGGTACAGCCCAGGCTTGAGGCCAGGAAACCTGACTTCCCAGCCCACACTCACCATCATCCTATACTGCTCTTCAGTACTCTGACATACTAATGTACTGCCATTAAGTGCTAGACTGTTTATTGAAGGTAATTACTAGTAATAATAATACTGGCTATCATATACTTTTGATACTTTGTGATGTATCAAAAATTTAAGGCAAATTATGAAAACAATATTCTTTTTCTAAATGTTCAAAGATACTTTTATCGAATTGACCAAAATGGCACATGATTTAGTAAAAGGGTATTCTTAGGCAGTTAAGGTGAAAATTGGTGGAATTCATTTAAAAAGAAATTTTGTATTTTGGCAGGGCACAGTGGCTCACACCTGTAATCCCAGCAGTTTGGGAGGCTAAGGTGGGTGGATCATGAGGTCAGGAGATCAAGACTATCCTGGCTAACATGGTGAAACCCTGCCTCTACTAAAAATACAAAAAATTAGCTGGGCGTGGTGGTATGCACCTGTAATCCCAGCTACTCGGGAGGCTGAGGCAGGAGAATGGCTTGAACATGGGAGGCGGAGGTTGCATTGAGCTGAGATAGTGCCACTGCACTCCAGCCTGGGTGACAGAGCACGACTCTGTCTCCAAAAAAAAAAAAAAAATTATGTACTTTCCATCAAAATCTTAAAATTATTTGCAACATTTGATGCAGAAATTCCACTTAGGGGAATTTATTCTACAAAATATGACAAAATCCAGATGCACAAATACACACACACATATATTTATACACATCTATCTTTTCTTACTTTTTTCTTTTTTTTTTGAGACAGGTATTGCTCTACTGCTGAGGCTGGGGCACAGTTATGCAATCACATCTCACCACAGCCTGGACCTTCTGGGCTCTAGTAATTAATTCTCCCATCTCAGCCTCCTCAGTAGCTGGGACCATAGGTGTGTGTCACCATGCCTGGTTACTTAAAAAATTTTTAAGTAACTATGCTGCCGGGGCTGGTCTGTAACTCCTGGGCTCGAGCGATTCTCCCACCTTAGCCTCCCAAAATGCTGGGATCACAGGCGAGAGCCCCTGCAACTGGACTTTTTCTATAAAAGTGGATCACGAAGTCAAGAGATCAAGACCATCCTGGTCAGCATGGTGAAACCCCATCTCTACTAAAGATACAAAAAATTAGCTGGGCATGGTGGTGCGTGCCTGTAATCCCAGCTACTCGGGAGGCTGAGGCAGGAGAATTGCCTGAACCCAGGATGTGGAGGTTGCGGTGAGCCGAGATGGCGCCATTGCACTCCAGCCTGGGTAACAAGAGCGAAACTCCGTCTCAAAAATAATAAATAAATAAATAAATAAATAAATAAAAGTAGAAAGATAAGAGGAAATGTTGTCTAAATGTTTAATGATAGAAGAGCTTAATAAACTGGACACAGGTGCTTGAAAGAATCTATGTATGGGTGTGACAAACCCACGTTAGTATAATCTTATGTGAACAAAAGGAGCAGGATGCACAATCGCGTAGTTACATTTGCAACCATGTTAACAAGTAGCATCATTTAAAAGGAAACGCTTCACTAGAGTTGCTGAATTCTCATAGTTAAGAGTGATTTTTAACTTTTTTCTTATTATTTTCAAAATTGTCTGAAACGTAGCTATGCATTTTTATGGAGTAAAAATAATCAAACTATGTTTAGGTGTACTTAAATCCTGGGAAGATCGTATCTTTTTAAAAGGGAGTCTCTTTCTAAAACCTGAAATACATATAAACAAGCTATGACCTAGATCTGAGCACTTTAAGGGTAGAAACAAATCTAAGAACCGAGCCAAGAGTCATCTCAACGCATCGTCTATGTCGATATTAGATGAGAAAATCTTCTCTCTGGCAATCTTAATGTCTCCTTCTCTCTCCATAATGACTTGATGCATAAAAATTAATCTTTTCCCTCTGCTTTGATCCCCAAGCTCCTTAGCAAAGATTCCATCGTGTTCTGGAACACATGATGAAGCATTTTCTGTGTTATAATGTGACAATGGCCCTACTGAGCACAACAATTTGAGTCTGAATGTGCCAGAGTCAAAGGAGAAATCTGAAGAGGTAATTCCACCTAGAACTATTTGGCAAATGCATAAAAAATGCACATTAACACGGTCTCAAAACTGTGCCTTTAACAATAAGAACACAAAACAGAGCTGGGAATGGGAGAGAAAGGTGGAGAGGGATGGAGAAAAGGAAATGGCAGGGGCCAGATGCTCTGGTGGTTCCACCCTAAAAAATCCTGGTCATGTAGATCAGTTTCAGCCAAAAAGAAAAAATGCACTTTCAAAAACTTTCCATAGAAAAGATTGTTTGTCAGGGCCAGGCAAAAAACATTCTTTAATTAGTTTACTCAAATATTAATCTGACATCTAGTATCTCAATATTAGCAAAAATGTGATAATTATAGCTGGAAGGGGTTTTTATTGAATGTAAATTCATGTATAACACTTTTAGCTATCTCCCATTGTTATCTCCCATACACTGTTCACACGTGACTGGAAGCCTTGGGCTCCACTCTGAAATGTGATCTCAAATTCACAGTCTCCATATGCCCTTTTAATGCAGTTGCAGTTCAGTAATGACCAAGACAAAGGACATGTCAAGACTATCATCCCCAGGAAAGAGACAATCTTGAGAGATCCTGCCCAGCTCGGGGGCACCTGAGCTCCCAGGATGCCCAGGCTGCCACACAAGGGGCTTTCTGTATTCACTGGAGTCTCACATCACATCACTTCTCCAGCGGGAGGGCTTTTGGGCAACCGTTCTGACCGGGCTGGCTGTCAGTGCAGAGGAGCAGCTTGCCAGCTCAATCTAGTTATCGGCTTGAAGGAGGAGGACAGAAGCAGGCAACATCTGTTGAGCCACGTCTGTGCAAATATACATTCGTTCAATTTATCCTTGCAGCATCTTTTTTTTTTTTTTTTGAGACAGAGTCTTGCTCTGTTGCCCAGGCTGGAGTACAGTGGTATGATCTCAGATCACTGCAACCTCTACCTCCCAGATTCAAGTGATTCTCCTGCCTCAGCCTCCTGAGTAGCTGGGTTTACAGGTACATGCCACCACACCCAGTTAAGTTTTGTATTTTTAGTAGAGATGAGGTTTCACCATATTGTTCAGACCTTGTGATCCACCTGCTTCAGCCTCCCAAAGTGCTGGGATTATGGGCATAAGCCAGCACACCTGGCTGCAGCATCCTTGCCTTACAGAGAAGTGCTGGGACTAGGAGGGGTTAAATGGCATGCTCAACACCGTGGCATTTGTGAGGGCAGGCACTCATGGCCTAGGCAGCATCTGAAATGAACACTGTGCCCTCTCTAGGACTTGCTGGGGTGGGAGTAAGGAGAGTGCATGGCCATACAGTGAAATGTGTACACCTCACCGCACCAGAGAACTAAATTAATAAGCACATGCTTCTGTGTGCGCTGACTCGGATCCCCTTCTCCCCAAATACTGACATATTACTGTGAATTTTTATAATAATATTGAGAAGTGCTGACTTTTTAATGTTTGTGGTGACAGCTACTGAACAATCTCCTAGGATTGGAATTTCAGATGCCTACAAGGGCCATGCTTTTCTCAAGACACGAGGAAGAGGTGGGGACCACAGCAGCCCAGGGAGCAAATGCCCCTTCTAGAAGGACCCAGCTGTAGGAGTGGTAGCTCCTGGCACTACGGGCAATTGCAAGCCTGGTGTATACAGCTTTGGATTTCTTCCAAAGGATTCCAGAAACAAGGATTTTTATGCAAACTCTCCCAATTTAAAAACATGACAGCTATTCAATTTTCTTTTCAATTGTGTAAGCCAAATAAATTATGTCCATCAGCCTGATTTGGTCTGAGCCTTCTTTTTTTAAAATTATTTATGTATGTATTTATTTATTTATTTATTGAGATGGGGTCTCGCTCTGTCCCCCCAGGCTGGAGTGCAATGGCGCCCTCTCAGCTGATCAGAATCTCCACATCCCGGGTTCAAGCAGTTCTCCTCCCTCAGCCTCCCGAGTAGCTGGGATTACAGGTGCACGCCACCATGCCCGGATAATTTTTGTGTATTTTTAAGTAGAGACTGGGTTTCACCATGTTGGCCAGGCTGGTCTCGAACCCCTGACCTAGTGATCCACCTGCCTCAGCCTCCCAAAGTGCTGGGATTATAGGCATGAGCCACCGTGCCCAGCTTGGTCTGAGCCCTCCGCATTACAACCTCTTGTCTGTAGGATATGCCATACCAGAGATGATTTTTCATTAAGAAGGGCCTGAGGCCAGCCTTCACAGCAGTGAAGACACAGCTAAATCGCTCCTTCCATGCACCCTGAGTAAACACCCTGTCCACTTTGGCAGTCTCTGTCATTTTAACTGTAGTATTTGAAGAAAGGAAATGATGACCAAAAACTCCATGTTAAAATATGTCTCAATTTCAAAATTAATGATCAGAAAAATGAGCAAAAGGTGAGAGGAATTTTACAGTTTAACAAAATAGAAAAACTAGCAAACAAACAAAAAGGCACAGATTGTTATTAAACAAATGCCTAACAAGAGTTCTGTTCCAACTACCAAGGAGAGGCCCATCGCAAGGTTTCCTGATGGAATTACTTTTTCCAGATCCATTTCCCACTGTCCATCCTTTCCATCTCATTACCATCTCGTTTGTCATGGCATAGACCAATTTCAGCTGCATTTTATTACTAAAATCTCCCTCTTGCAAATGAGGAATTCAAACGTGGAACATAAGGCTGGGCACACTGGCTCACGCCTGTAATTCCAACAATTTGGGAGGCCAGGGCAGGCAGATCACCTGAGGTCAGGAGTTTGAGACCAGCCTGGCCAACACGGTGAAACCCCATCTCTACTAAAAATACAAAAATTAGCCAGGTGTGGTGGCAAAAGCCTGTAATCCCAGCTACTCAGGCGGGTGAGGCCAAAGAATCACTTGAACTCGGGAGGTGGAGGTTGAAGTGAGCCAAGATTGTGCCATTGCACTCCTGGGCAACAGAGCGAGACTATCTAAAAAAAAAAAAGTGGACATAACCTGGTGCCCCCATTCATGCTGGCTCAGACACCCCAAAGTAGTCTTCAGACAACCTTACTCTCTAGCAAGGAGAGTGCTGTCGTGTGGAAATATGCTTCAGAGAGAAGCATTTGAATGCATTTTTTTACATATGTAAACATGTAGATGTAGGAAAATCTCACAGTGCTGTGTTAAGAATTCAGTGCAGAGAACAAATTGTAATGAACTCACAGATATGGGAGAACACTTGGGAAAATCCTACATTATTAGTTTGCTGTTAATTTTAAAAATCTCTCTCCAACTGAGTGTTACCTTGACAAAAAAAAAATCCAGGAGAAAGATAATTCTAGTAAAAGAGCTCAGGTATATACATTTCTAAGTCTAAACACAACCACTTCGCTGCTCTGTGTGGGAGGCAGGCTGTGGTGTTTTGATATATACCAGGTTTTGCCCATGGTTTCTGGCTGATAGCCACAGCACTTGCTGTAATGCTGGGTGGGTGAGGCCACAGGGGCAGCCTCTGACCTCCTCCTGCCTTCCTTTCATCTGCTCCAAGGCACGACTCTACTTTTCCCCTGTCTTTCTGATTGTGGGCCCTAAGACCCTCTTACGAGAGGGTCCCACCCCTCTGTGTCCTGGGGAAGAAATGCTCACATCGTGAAGCTTCCCTAAAAATTCAAGATGGCTGGGGCCGGTGAGATTCTGATAGCCGAACTGCAGGCTCCTGGAGGGCAGTGCCCAGGGAGGGCACAGAAACTCTGGACCCCTTCCTCCATTCCCCACCCGAAGCATCTCTTCATCTGTTTCCTTTGCAATATCCTTTATAATAAACTGGTACATGTAGGCAAGTGTTTCCCTGCGTTCTGTGAGCTGCTCTGGCAAATTAATTGAAACCAAAAAGGAGGTCATGGGAACCCAAGTTCCGGAGGCCTAGGCTTGTGACTGGTGTGTGTTAGAGGGGGCCAGTCTTGGGGACTGAACGCTGAACCTGCCAGATCTGACATCATCTCCACTGTCCCTTTCCGGACAGTGCCGGAAATGAATTAGAGGACACCCAGGTGGTGTCCACTGCTTAGTGTGTGAGGAAAAAACCCCACACATATAGTCACAGAAGTGTCCCGTGTTGATGTGATGTGAGGATAGAGGAAAATCATGGTTAGAGAGAGTTTTCCCTACACAGAAGCTGTCTTCTCTCTAGTTTGCCAGGTAGAAGCAAAGAATTCCACCGTCTGGGAAATTTGTTATCAAGTGCAAACCTTCGGCTCAGGCCCTTGATTCTGCAGTCTGTCATTTCAGTGGCAATGACATAGTTTGATTTAAAAGGCATGGAACCCAGCGAGAAGAGTTGAGTTCAGTTCCCCACTCTGCTGATTATTTGCTCTGTGACCTTGGGCAAGGCCATGTGCATCAGGCTGTAACGGAGAACATGTCTCAGAGAAAACTGAGGGGAAATTTCAACATATACTCCACGCTTACAGTCTGTGTGAACCTTGGGCAAATTCCTTGGTATCTCTGGGCTTATTTTCAAAGTCCTAAAAGACGAAGATTTAAAAAAATCACAAGAGTTGGCCCAGTGCGCTGGCACACACCTGTAATCTCAGCACTTTTGGAAGCTGAGGCAGGCGGATCACCTGAGGTCAGGAGTTTGAGACCAGCCTGGTCAACATGGTGAAACACTGTCTCTACTAACAATACAAAAATTAGCCAGGTGTGGTGGCGCACATCTGTAGTCCTAGCTACTAGGGAGGCTGTGGCAGAATCACTTGAACCCGGGAGGTGGAGGTTGCAGTGAGCTGAGATCAGGCCACTGCACTCCAGCCTGGGTGAAGGAATTAGACTCTGTTTAAAAAAAAAATCACAAAAGCCAACTTACCGTATGTATTCTCTAATTCAAGAAATTCAGTACTAAGTGCCTTATATATTTTATCTCCCTTATTAACAATAATACTATTTTAATAAAAGTAATACTATTGATATTTGTGTCATTAATATATCAACATTAATATTAATCATATTAATAATTATAGATAATGATAATAGTCACTTCTGTGACTATGCATGGGGTTTTTTTCCTCACACACCAAGCAGTGGACACCACCTGAGTGTCCTCTAATTCATTTCCAGCACTGTCTATCTGGAGACGATGTCAGATCCCACATGTTGAGTGTTCAATCCCTAACACTGCCCCCTCTAACACACACTAGTAATAAGCCTGGGTCTCCAGAACTCCTGACCAATTGGCTTCACGTTGGGGTTCCCATGACCCGCTCTTTGGGTTCAATAAATTTGCCAGTGCAGCTCACAGAACTCAGTATTATTCCTTTTTTTTTTTTTTTGAGACGGAGTTTCACTCTTGCTACCCAGGCTGGAGTGCAATGGCGCCATCTCGGCTCACCGCAACCTCCGCCTCCTGGGTTCAGGCAATTCTCCTGCCTCAGCCTCCTGAGTAGCTGGGATTACAGGCACGCGCCACCGTGCGCAGCTAATTTTTTTGTATTTTTAGTAGAGACGGGGTTTCACCATGTTAACCAGGATGGTCTCGATCTGTTGACCTCGTGATCCACCCACCTGGGCCTCCCAAAGTGCTGGGATTACAGGCGTGAGCCACCGCGCCCGGCCAAACTCAGTATTATTCCTAATGATAGGAAGCCTTTTTGTCAACCAGAAAGATATATTCATGTAAATTATCACATGTAACAAACTTTTAGAAGCATCCAGAAGAGTCTATGGATTACAAACTCTTACCTGTCCCCTGTGATACCTGTATCAAAAATTAAACTATCTTTTACTCCAAAATTGCTACAGAGTTTAAAACATACGGACCTGGAATCTCTACCTGGGGATTTTGGTGACCTTGATTGTATACAAAGGCATTAGTGAGGGACCGCATGTCTTTCCCTAAGCCTGTTTTGCGCCGGCAGAAGGTACAGAAAGAAGACATGGTTCCCGAAACTTGGGGAGGATAGGCAGAGCAGACAACAGCCTGTGCCACAGAGAGGAGAGACAATATCTATGTGTCATGATGCAGAAATGGTGGTAGGGAGGGCTGCAGGCGAACTTGGCTGCTTTTCAGAATGGATGTATCTTAACGGACAGAAAGGAAGTTGTTAATTCTTAATAGTAACAAGAGTATGACAGCTTTTTCCTCAATTTTGGTCATGGTGTTTCATTCTATCAACTAGTCTTGCGCAGCTGCACCACCACCATACCAGGACAATTCCATCGGAAGTACCAACTTCAAATTTAAAGAGGCGAGAAAACGCATCCCTCAAAACATCTCCTTCATTTGGACTCAATACGCTGGAATGCGTGGTGGTCGAATCAGGGTTAGGCTGATGCTCCCCTTTGCTTGGCAAACTGCCTCTTCATTGATAATGCAAATGGTGACTGCAAACAGCATCTCTGGGGGGCAAAGTGCTCCACACACTTCAGAAGCGCTCCTTTATATGCAATTAGTCTGTTCATGACACATCATTCTTATCTATTCATTAAAATAAGTCCCTGGCTTAGTTGGAGGCATTTTACGGATGTGTAGAATCACAGGAGCTCAGAAGTGGCCAGGGCCTAAAGGTCATCAAGCTCATGACTCCTCTGTTGGGCCATCCACATCCAACATCCATTATACAACATCCGCGCCCGGGCTACTTGCATTTCTGCCCCAATCCAGTGAGAGGCAACTCTGGATCTCCTCAGGCAGCCCGTGGAAAGATCACGAACTGTGGAGTTGGGAGGACCTGGATCAAATTCCAGCTTCATCCTTTATCAGTTTCGGGGGCTTCTGTTTCCTTATGAGAATTGTGTGTGCTGCACCTGGCATTTAGTGTATTTTTTTTTTTTTGAGACTCTTTTAGCCCCAAGAGACCGACATAGATTAGTGATTGCCAGGCAGCGGGGGGTGACTGTAAATGGATGTGAGGTTTCTTTTTGGGATACTGGAAATATTCTCCAGATTGTGATAGATAGATAAAGTCATTGAATTGTACGTGCAAAACAAAGTGAATTTTATTAGATGTAAATGACTCCCCATAAAGCTGTTTAAAAAGAGATAAAAAATACCTAGCACCATTTTTAATTACAAAAATACCCAAGGTGCTAAGCATAGTATACATAAGATAAAAGCTAATTTGGGGTGCTATGGGAGGAAGTATATGTAGTTAACGAGCAAAAAGAACTTCAGGAAATCATCTGCTTTGTATTCTCAAAAAATTAAAGAAAAATTGTCTCTATGAAAGATAATTAAAGGTGAGATCATAGAACAGACTGGGAAAAATAAAGAGTTTAGATCCAAAATCCCTGAAAAGAAATCCATGAGAGCAATCTGTTTAAGAATGCAGAATTTTGTGAATTTCAGAAAGGTAATATGGGGCATTTTCCATAATTACATAACACCCCCAACAGGGTATGTGGCAGCATCTCATATTAGTATTTCTTTAGTGAAATGTATGAATATTTATAAGAAGTAAGATAAAGACAAAACTATAAATAGACTCCTGTCAGCTCAGGTCGGGATTTGCCACCCTGTGAGTTGGCTACAAACTTCAGAATGTGCCTGGCCTCTCCGGCTTTGGATCTCAGGATGGGAGAACTGGGAGTGTGGTTCATATTGCGATCACACACATCATCACCTTGCCTTGCCTTTCTCCATGTCCTATCTCTAGAAACTGGGACAGTCTCTCCCGAAGGAGACCCCATCGTTGGGGACCCAGCTTAAGGACAGACTGAATTTTTTTTGTACAGGCAGCAGAAAAAGAAAATTTTCCTTTCAGATTCATCAGTAAGTTCTGTATTTTTACTTACTCGGTTTCTTTGTCTGTTTATTTCAAACTTCCTTTGCAGAAGTTAAGGAATCTTGCAAAGGATTTACCACCTGCCCTTTAAACTCTCTGATGTACTCTGTGAGTGGCCCCATCCTTCGGTCTCCCCTACGGGACCCTGGCCCAACAGGAGTCCAGGGTACTTGTCACCACGCTCAAGAAAGCACGGTGATAAGTGATGTGATCACAGTCTGATGACAGGGATGTGGCAGCCCACCATGGCCAGGTGGACCATAGTATACATCCCTGAGTTTCAGACCAGCCCTGTTCCACTAGAGTCCAAACTTCTTGAGGGCAGAGACCTTGGCAATCAATGCTATCTCTCCATGCCCTAAAAAGCTGCTCAAAAAACACGTGGATTAATCAGATAGATGACAGACAAATACATCAAATGTCAAATAAAAGCAGTTTGATAGTTTACTATTTTACGGATTACCAACCCTTGCTCTAGGATCAAAAACTAGTTCATAGGAAGGGTACTTTTCCTTGGGGTCTCCTCCTGCTCCCTCAAGTGATAGGGGTTCTTCAAAGCATCTGTTTCTTTTTGTTGGATTGACATCCAGCAGCAGTAGCAGCTGGAGGCAAGCTGACCCTAGGGATGAATGGAATGCTATGCTCTCATCCCAAAAAATGAACACAGCTTCTTTTTTTTATGTAATTATTTAAGGACACAGGAAAATAACACGTTTTGAAACATGCAGGTTACAAGTAGTAGATAGAAGATAACTTCATTTTTGATTAAAAATTAAAAAGCATGAACATGCAGATAAAAATCAGATTATGTGCCAGGCATAGTGGCTCACGCCTATAATCCTAGCACTTTGGGAGGCTGAGGCAGGTGGATCAGGAAGTCAGGAGTGTGAGACCAGTCTGACCAACATGGTGAAACCCTGTCTCTATTAAAAATACAAAAATTAGCTGGGCATGCTGGCGCGTGCCTGTAATTCCAGCTACTCAGGAGGCTGAGGCAGGAGAACTGCTTGAACCTGGGAGGCAGAGGTTGCAGTGAGCTGAGATTGCACCACTGCACTCCAGCCTGGGTGACAGAGTGAGATTCCATCTCAAAAAAAAAAATTAGATTCTGTACAAAACACTAATAGTATTTATTTCTGCTCAGTAATTAAATATTCTTCCCTTTTCATCTTTTCAGAAACATTATTTCTGAAACAAAAAAGGAAAACATGATCCTGAAGACAGTTATTACACACCAGGAATTAGGAATCCACCAAGCCAGGAGCCCAGCAGTCAAAGTTGGAAACGCAGGACAGGGTCAGCCACGGTGATGATGGTCAAGCCCAGGAATGAGACTGTTTCTTTTCCTACTGGAATGTTCTTTACCAGTTTCCTCTTCATTTGATGCTCCCAGTACACTTCCATTTAATGGGATCCTACATTTAGCGGCTCCAGAACAAAATGTTGCCGGCAACTTTGGTTTTGAATTGCTACAAAATGTACTATTTTCTAGTTACATACTATACAAACCAACTAGAAATCAAGTGCTTCTACAACAAAAAAACCCCATCAGACTGAACAACTGATTTGCAGTTTTGTTCATTTTGTTCATTTTCAGTCTTCCTAGCAAATGTGTTTTTTGCTGCAAGGCCTAGAAGAGGTAATTTTTCTCAAAAAGAAGCTGACGTTAATGTGTGCCGGGTACTGTCTGATGGCTTGGCTTTAAGTCCAAGGCAGTTGGTGGCCTTGTTTCCTAAGCACTCGGTAGAGTAGACAGGCTTACCAAAATCCAAAACACCTTGAAATAAACAAATCTGAATGAGGAGCATCACCATTCTTGGTGTTTTTTTTTTTAAGTGTTTGCTATGTTACCAAATGGAGAAATGCAGTATATTACACCTCTGTTGATGTAAATGAGGCTCAGACATCTCAATTCCACCCTCTTCCTACCTCTCACCTGCCATCTGTTAGGACTGCTGGTGACACTTTATACAAAAAACCTGAAAAAGGCCCATTGCTTTAAAATAAAGAATGTATAAAGCTAAGATGCCTCTTAGGTGTTTTCAAAGCCCTTTGCTCTTTTATACGGCAGGATTTTCAGGAGTCATGAGATATTGTCACGGTTCAAGAAACAACTAAAAACAAAAGAATAACTTTAGACTCTTTGCTGCATTGCCACCAGCTGCCCAGTACACCAGGTCACCTTCTACAGGAGTAAGCACAGCAATGCATGCCACAAAAATCTTCACATACCAAGAAGGAAAGGTACAAAAAGAATTACATTTCAACAGTAACACACATTTGTATGTATGTCTGGGGGGGCCGGTATTTAAAATTAAAATGTTGTATCATCACAAGAAAGACCAGAGATTCCTTGTTTTGCCCTTGCGCAACCAAGAGAATTAAAGGCTGTTTTACGTCCCAAAAATAAAAAGGAGACTTGATACAGGTAACAGTGCTCAAGCCAGCTTCTACAAATCCTGTGTAAATTCAAGAGGAAAACATTCATTTTAGGACAAAGTTATTCAAGATGAAAGAAAGGCCTGCCTTCTGTGAGGTAACTGTCTATTAGATGATTTCCTGCTAGAGCGTTTAAAGATTTTGGACATCTGAACTTTCTTGGATTTCTGGTAGCAAATCCACCACCACCTCCTCACTTTTTCTGCTTGCCTTCAGTGCCCTTGACATTCATTCAGATCAACAAAAGGAGGCACCTTGAAACCAAATGACAGAGCAACTTGATGCAAATTTAAGTTCTTCACATTAAAGATCTGTTTCAGAGAACGGGAATCATAGACTCGTACGGAGGACTGATGCTTCCTGGACTGACCTACAAAGAAAGTAATTCTTTTCAATAAATTTCTCAAGCTGAGACTGAATGTCAGAAGTTTTAGATGAGGAAAAGTCAAATACACTTAATAGAACCTTGGATTGTTTCAAGCAGCGAAGGAACCCTGTTTCTTCCGGGCACCAGATGAGCAAGGCGTGCCCTCTCCCGTTTAGACCTCTGGCTGTTCTGCTTACACGATGAACATATTCCTGAGGGTTACCGAGGGTCATGCTGGACAATCCAGTCGACTTCAGGAATGTCCAGTCCTCTGGCTGCCACATCTGCACACAGCAGTGTTCCTGAAACTGTGTTGCAGAAATGGAAGAATGTGGCTGTACCCTTATTTTGCTTTTCTTTCCATGAATGGCCAGACAGGTGAATCAATGTAGTCCAGCAGCTCACAGTGGTATTTCACGGACATACAAGATGAAAAGGAGACCATAAGCTTCTTCTTTCGATTCTTCTTAAGGAATGTGAAGGGCACAAGGAATCTCTTCTCAGGACAGACAACATATTCCTGCTCAAGACCATCCACTGCTGCACTAGCTTCACCACCACCATCACCAACATACAATGGCTCCTTTTGCAGAGAAATTTCTGCTAGGTCTTCAACTTTTCGAGTGTGGGTGGCAGAGAAGAGCATAATCTGTCCGCATGTTGGCAAAAGTTTAGTAACTTGCTTTAATTTCTCTTCAAACCCAACATCTGAGATATGAGCAGCTTTATCAATAACCAGACACTGCAGGTTTTTATACATAAACCCTAGGGTGTTCTGCATATGGTCCAGCAAACAGCCCGGTGTGGCCACAGTGACGGTGATCCCCTTAGCAAGTTTCTGTACTTCGGCAGATCTATTACTGCCAGCCGTTCTCAACCCCCGGGTGTGCACATGGTGAGTCATTAGCCCCTTAAGAACGCCAAAAGTTTGCATGCAAGTGAGAAAATAAGGACCCCGTTCTATTCATGGGCATGAACCTTAACAATGAGTTCAACCGCAGGGACGAGAAAAGCCAGGGTTTTACCACTGCCTGTTTCTGCAGCTGCTAGAAGATCCCTGACTTCCAAGAGTGTCTGATACTTTTATGCTGAATTTCAGCCATGTTTGTAAAGCCCACTTCTTGTATTGCCTTCAAAGTGCTTTCATTGACAAGATGAGCTAGAGAAGCAAACGAAGGTCCGTCAGTCCCGGCAGCAGGCTGGGCACCTCACGGTCATCTTCCTCATTATCTGGCTTCTCCACATTATTTTCTGTTTCTTTGGGCGTCTCAGCACTTGCTTCTTCAGATTCCCCTTCGTTTTCTATTTTTGCTTTTTCTTTGTATCAGGCCCAGCATCATTCACCATTTTTCTCTTTTTCTTCTTCTTTTTTGATTCTGAATTGGCAGACGGGATTGCTGCTTCTCCATTGGTTAATAGCGTAGATTTCTGGCGAGACTTTTGAACTTGTGCATTTTCCACTGCTTCTTCAGACAGGTCTCCAACTTGAGCTTCTGATAAGCCCACATTTATAGAACCTTTTGATTTTTTAACCTTTCCACCTCCCGTCCCTTCTTCAGACACATCTTCATTTTCAGTTTTTGATAGGGTTAGATTTGAGGGCCCCAGCAACTTTAAGTTCTGCTGTGCAATGCGAGGCTCCATTTCTCGATCTTCTTGCCCAGGAGTTTCATCAGCAGGTGAGACGTGCTGTCCAAGAAGTACCTAGACCACAATGCCACACAGAACGGCTACTCCGCTCTTGGGGCTGACACTGCACACAGCTTAATTCCTCACTCTCGTTCAGGGAGTCACTAACCAAAGGCAACATTAGAATTGAGTATGCATTTTTCTTTTTTTTTTTTTTGAGACAGTGCCTCACTCTGTCACCAGGTTGAAGTACAGTGGCATGATCTTGGCTCACTGCAACCTCTGCCTTCCAGGTTCAAGAGATTCCCCTGCTTAGCCTCCCGAGTAGCTGGGACTGCAGGCACCCGCCACCACGCCCAGCTAATTTTTTGAATTTTTCATAGAGACAGGGTTTCACTATGTTGACTAGGCTGGTCTCGAACTCCTGACCTTGTGATCCACCCGCCTTGCCCTCTCAAGATACTGGGATTCCAGGCGTGAGCCACTGCACCCGGCCCCAGTATGCATGTTTATCTTAAGGATATTCCCGTCACAATGACTGAGTTCACTCAGTTATAGGGCAAGGCGGATCTTAGTTTTCTACAGGGGGCAGGTAGGGGTCTCACGTGGATGCCAAATCTCCACAGCAAGCAAATAATTTGTGCTTTGACTGTCTATTTATCTGGGTTGTCTCGGAGACACTGATGAAGCTCTAGAGGGACTGCTGAGGCCTCCCCAGCCAAGCTGTGGCTGAGACAGAGTACCGGTATTCAAAGTATCAGCTTTTTCTTTTGAGCTTCATTTATCTTTCACCATGTCCCCCCACGCACATAAACTCCCCAAATCACGGGCACTCAGATTCAGACGAGGCCCTCACGATAAAGAGAACACCCAACCGTGGTTTTAATATGCTCCCTAAATGAAATCTCCAGAATGGGAAAGCTAACAATTATAGGGTTCCTGATACATGCCAGGAATTTAATGTATATACATACATGTTATTGATGTTAGCGTGTATCCTTCTAACTACTTAGCTGAATCTCCCCCTTTCTGTGGACAAGAAAACTGCGAGTCAGAAACAACATGTAACGTCCATGAGGCACACAGTAAGTGTCAGAATGAGATACGAGCCCAGAGAGACTCCAAGGTCTGTTCCTTCACTAAGTCTGAGACCCCTGTGTCTGCCAAGGGGCTGAGTGAAAATCACTGTCCCCGAACGTTTTGCCCACTGTGTGCTTGGCTCCAAGAGGCCTCAGAGCTCAGGGAGAACTTCTCTTTTTCAGGCCAGCCCTCTAGGAGTGAGGATAGATCCAGGTGTCTCCCCAGGAGAGCACTTCTGCCTGAAGGGAGAGGACAGCAGAGCGTGAGGTGAGGGGAGACAGCCACGAAGACATACAGATGGTACCTGCAATTGATTCTCTCGGTGGCTGCAAAGGTGGGAGAGAAATAGCTTTGTCTTTTGGGATCTCTGATTCTGAAGCTTCAAAAATCCTGAGAAAGCTGCTCATCTCTGTACCTCCGCTTCTGAGAGGAGAGCTCTTTAGGTAGAACACAGACAGGTCTGTACAGAATGGACCAGAAATGTCTCCTGCCCTCCCTGCCTGCCCCTCTGACCATGAGAGCCACAAATGCCCATCATACATTTATTTCCTTCTTCCTTCCTTTTTTATTTTGTTTCTTTCTTTTCCTTCCTTCCTTTTTCTTTCTCCTCTTTCTGTCCCTCTCTCTCTCTGTCCCCCCCTCTCTTTCTGTCCCTCTCTCTTTCTTTCTGTCCCTCTCTCTCTTTCTGTCCCTCTCTGTCTCTGTCCCTCTCTCTTTCTGTCCCTCTCTCTCTCTCTCTGTCCCTCTCTCTTTCTGTCCCTCTCTCTCTCTGTCTCTCTCTCTTTCTGTCCCTCTCTCTCTTTGTCCCTCTCTGTCTCTCTCTCTTTCTGTCCCTCTCTCTCTTTGTCCCTCTCTGTCTCTCTCTCTTTCTGTCCTTCTCCCTCTCTCTCTCTCTCTCTCTCTCTCTCTGTCCCTTTTGTTTTGTTAATTCCTCTTTCTCCCCCTTCCACACAGCATCGCATTGGAGGACAAATTCCAGTGAACTTGGGATGATCTTTGCTAAGCTACCGCAGCTTCCTGAGACTCAGCCACCTCCCTTTTAGGAGGATTAGAACTACCACAGCACCGAATGGTAATTACTGGAATAGCGGAGGAAGTACTCTGGAACCATAGATGCTTTGGAACACAAGGGATGATTATGCCATGAGTGGAAGGAATGGGAATTACCACAGCCCAGGGCTTATTTGTTATTTGAACATGCTCAAACATGATCTCATATAGTCCATGCACCTGGCCTGCCGTGAGGACTTCAAAGGACATTGTCTGAGGCTTTCATTTACTAAAGAGGGAAGACAGGACCTGGGAACATTGCTTTGGGCATTCGTATTAAAAGGCTTCCACTCATCTTGTGTGAACAGAAACACATTAGATCATTTATTAAACTAAACAAATGTAAGTAATGATACATTCAGTTGGTAAGTTACTGCACAGCTATAGAAAATGATGTTATAGAATATTTAATGTCATGGAAAGGTCATCCCAATA
The DNA here is from genome assembly GCA_028533165.1 of Leontopithecus rosalia. Classification (NCBI taxonomy): domain Eukaryota; kingdom Metazoa; phylum Chordata; class Mammalia; order Primates; family Cebidae; genus Leontopithecus; species Leontopithecus rosalia. The sequence continues at coordinate 3,318,714 of CM052655.1, forward strand.
TTCTTTTATTGAGACAGAGTTTTGCTATTGTTGCCCAGGCTGGAGTGAAATGGTGTGATCTCGGCTCCCTGCAATCTGCCTCCCGGGCTTAAGCAATTCTCCTTCCTCAGCCTCCTGAGTAGCTGGGACTACAGGCGCGCCCCACCAAGCCCAGCTAATTGTTGTATTTTTAGTAGCAATGGGGTTTCATCATGTTGACCAGGATGGTCTCAATCTCTTGACCTCGTGATCCACCCGCCTCAGCTACCCGAAGTGCTGGGACTACAGGTGTGAGCCACCGCGCCGGCCTATCCCAATATTTTCGAGTGAAATAAGCTGGTCACAAAACACAATACAGATTATAATCCTTTTGCAAATAACGTAGGTTTACATGGGGAAGGATATATCCCAACTTGTTTGCTCTTGCTGTCCCTAGTCAACAGAACTGTGGGTGAATGTTACTTCTTTTTGTTAGTTGGTATGTTTTGCAATTTTCTAAAATGAAGATGTATTGCCTTTTTAATGAAAATATGTTTAACATAAATAACTTCAAAGAAGTCCAAATCAGCTCACTCACTCGTTTCTCACACCCAGAGCATGGTGCTCAATCCAATTACTCTCCTTCAGTTCATCCACTCTAGCGGCTGCATAGCCGCATGTCTTGTAAACAAGCAGCAATCCTACCCCATGAATTCTAAGAGATCCAGCCCTATCTCAGCCTCTGCTGGAAAGTAAATCTCTCCCCCGGAAATCACTATCTGCAGACAGATCGTAGATGGGCAGCATCAACAATGCTACCTAGGGCTGGTTTTGAAGCCTGGTAGAAATTCTCAGCCACATTTATAATGCACATGTAGATACATTTCCACGGGAGCAAAGGTGATTTGTAATCATTCTTTACAAGGCACATATTTGTGCATGCATATGTATTTACTCTTGGAAAATTATGAATTCAGAGTGGCTATTAATATAGATGTAATCTACATAGAGTGATCAAAGTGGGATTTAGTAGAAGGCAAGTAAACTGAGAATAAAATACTCGCTCTGGCTATCCTCTGCAACCTGTTCAAGGCCAGTTAGCGGCAAGTGCCTCAGTTTACTCAACCATGTGGGAGCCATGCTTGACTTGGGGATACTAGCAACAATCTTTCAATCAGACAGAGCTGAGTTTGAATGCCAGCCATGTGCGTTGGTGGTTATGTGACCTTAGGCAAGTCACTTCACTTCCTGAGCCTTGGTTTTGCTCTCTGCCCAACAGGCAGCAAGGCCCACCTCATGAAGCGTCACGTCTGGCATATGGGAAGTCTTCTGCAAATGACAAGGAGAATGCCTGGGGGATTGCGTTTCACTGGAATGGAAGAGAAGAGAATTGGGTCCTTCTTCATTGCCTCACTGAAGTTCTACAGAGTGCTGCACAGACCCAATGTTGAGGTATCCGCAACAAAGTGCATGGCATCACCTGGTAGGCACCTCTCATAAAACAATCTTGGCCAGGTGCAGAGGCTCACACCTGTAGGTGTGCTGGCTCACATGCAGTGGCTCACAGCTGTATGGTACAGGATGTATGTTACAGAAAGAATACAGCACTCTGGGAGGCTGAGGCGGGCAGATCACCTGAGATCAAGAGTTTGAGAACAGCCTAACCAATCTGGTGAAACCCTGCCTCTGCTAAAAATACAAAAATTAGCTGGGCATGGTGGGGGGCACCTGTAAGCCCCAGCTACTCGGGAGGCTGAGACAGGAGAATTGTTTCAACCCAGGTAGTGAAGGTTGCAGTGAGCTGAGATCGTGCCACTGCACTCCAGCCTGGGCAACAGAGCGAGACTCCATCTCAAAAGAAAAAAATGTAAGAATTTCGTATATTCAGAAGCATCAAGCAACAACCTGCTGGGGAGCTATGCTTGATAGTGAAGCTTCTTCTTCTTTCCAGCAATGAAACTTTAAATGCTGACAAGGCTAGGGAAAAGCATTTCTAAAATGTACTTTACAATAATCACCCATTATCCTGACTTCTTAAGCTAAACATACTGATTTGCAGGTAAACATCGATTGGCGTCTCAGCCGCCCATTATTCTGCCGTGGGGTGGAAGCTGGCTAGCTGTGCTAGAGCACGACACCCACCCCTCCCTTCCAGGCTCCAGTTGTTTCTTTTGTTGCTGCTGCACTTCCCTGAACACTGCTCCTTACCGCCTTCTATCTGCAGTGAAATCAGTGCTATAGGATTACCTAGTGCCAACTCCCTCTTTGAGAAATAAGAAGCAAATTTGGAGAGGTGAAAAGATACAATGAAGATAAGGTCTTGAGCTCTTTGATTGACTATGGATGAGGGAACGGAGTAAAAAAGCTTAATAGAAATTGCATGGCAAATAGAAATCCATAAAGATCATTGTGAAAGTCTTCTAAAAGAAGCATATGGCTGGAGTCCAGCCACTGTATAGCACTTCCTTTTCAGAGACCTTCAGAAATCTTTTCCGTATACCCTGGGTATCAAGAGGGCTGGGAAACTGACCTCCAGATAAAAGAAGTTGTCTGTATGCAAGCGTGTGCCTGTGCGCACACAGGCACACACACAGACACATATGTTCTATATACGCACACAGAGATATACACCCATACACAAATGGAGGGTGAGACTGGGTACCAATACAGGCTGGCACAACAGAATAAGCTCTATTTAACCCCTATTGGCTCAAACAGGTCTTGTTTTAAACTATGCACTTTCAGATAACCCAGAGGCGATCTGTGCAGCGAATGTGTTCAAGGGCTTGAGAGATCCACACCAGAGAGTAGTCAAATCCTTATTCTCATTTCCTGCCTGTTCCTGCAGCAACTGCTTTGATAGCCTATTGGAGAAACACGCCTTTCTCCCCAATACCACAGAAAGCCTGCTAGCAAAGGAACAAATACGAAACTTTAACAGCATCTCAAGAGCATTCCCCCTTTGCTCCTCACCCACTACTGACAATCAATGTAAAAGTAATCCTAGTTTTTATTTGAAGCTATCTTGGCTTTAAAAGAACCTTCCAAAAAATGATTGATGCGATGAATTAAACCCACAGGTAACCCCTGAAATCTGCTTTGAATAGCAACAAATTCGTAACAGTATCTTCAACGCCTGCAACAACGAAATCTAATCTCTGAACTCCTAAAGGTCAAGATTTGCTGTCTGGTAGCACGGCTCAAGAGTAAATGCTCCCTAATGCTGTGCTAGGCAATTGCTCTGCACTCCAGACAATGTCAATTTTGTCCAAGTAGCTGCAGATGTGTCTGGCATTAAGTCAGAATGGTGTCAAGGGCCCTTCTTGAACACCGGCTGATTCTCAGAGAAACTGGTCCTAAAGCCCTAGTCTATTACAGTCCATGCCCAAAACACAGATATTTAAAGCTTAAAGGAGGATGGAGAATAAAGCTGCATTAGATTTTTTTAATGTTTCTGAATCAGGAGACCCATGGGAAGAAATTCTCCCATGATCCCAAAGTCCTTCCCTTCCCCCTCCCCACCAGCAGCCCTTTGGATTTCCTGATTAAGGTGCCGCACAGTATCTATGAAGACCTACCCTTGAGCTACTTTCCTGATAAACCATTCATCACTGCTTTGGCCCATTCTAGCTATGGAAAAGCTATAACAGACTAATGAACTCATTAAATTAAGAAATGTATGTTACCAGAAATAATGTGCCAAGAGAAGGCGTGCGGATGGGTGGAGGGAGTGGAGATCGAACCAACCTCTGAGCAGAGCACTCAACATAATGAAGTCTGCAACTGCATCAGTGCCTCAATCCCCAGTCCTGCAGGGAAGACGGTCCTCCGCCCCCACCACCCATGCTTCTTTAGTTTAACCTCCCATCATCCCTGCTTTTCATAGCAGGAAAACATTATAATTGATTTGAAGGCATACTTAAACTAGGAGATCTGGATGGAGGTATTTTGGTTTTAAAAACTGCTAAGAGCCAGAGGAAGGTATTTTACTTTTTAAAATTGATAGGGGGTATAAACCAAATAATATTTCTCGCATCGCACTGGGAAAGGCATTCACCATTCCCCACCCGTCCATCACCAGTAGTATTTGTGCTACTCTGAAGTAATAGATTTTTAATTCCCCTCCTCCCATGTTCTCTTCATCTGATGAATTAAACTCATAGGTAACCCCTGAAGTCTACCTGGGGGCAGGTCGCCATGAGTTCCACAAACATTCCTTGCCAGGCTGTAGAGGAAATAGTTCCTAAGACAAGGAAATCAAAATGTTGTGGTTTTTTTGTGTGTGTCAAATAAAAGACTGTGTTGTCTTTGGTAGCTTGTCTCACGTTTTCACTTAGCAGCTTCCATAACCCACAAGGAAGGAACAGGCCACATAGTTTCCTAACCCCTCCCGAGTCTCCTCCTTGGCAACGGATGAGTCACCAGTGGCAGAGGTTAGCATTGATTCACTCTGGACCATTTGGGCTGAAAACCACAATGCATTTCACAGATGGAATGTCATTTGTGGTGTGAAATCGACAAAGAAGACAAGCCTCGTTTTTCTGCATCAGGAAATACGTTATTTTAAACCCAGGGTCGGCCGGGCGCGGTGGCTCACGCCTGTAATCCCAGCACTTTGGGAGGCCGAGGCGGGTGGATCACGAGGTCAAGAGATCGAGACCATCCTGGTCAACATGGTGAAACCCCGTCTCTACTATAAATACAAAAAATTAGCTGGGCACGGTGGTGCGTGCCTGTAATCCCAGCTACTCGGGAGGCTGAGGCAGGAGAATTGCCTGAACCCAGGAGGCGGAGGTTGCCGTGAGCTGAGATTGCGCCATTGCAGTCCAGCCTGGGTAACAAGAGCAAAACTCCGTCTCAGAAAGAGAAAGAAAGAAAAGAAAGAAAAGAAAAGAAAAGAAAAGAAAAGAAAAGAAAGAAAGAAAGAAAGAAAACCCAGGGTCTGATTTCCTTCTTTCCCTCTCCGTCGATTGCATCATGCTTTCTGCCCTTCTTTACTGCCGATAACTTGCACGGATGTCAAGTACCACCTGGGAGGAAGACTTATTTAAACCAGGGTCCGAAACTGCAGAATCCAAGCAGTAACACAAGCGACCGGAAAGAGCAGGCGTAACACAACAGTGAGTGTGGATCTGCGTGAGCTGCAGGAAGTAGCTCTTCAGCTTGAGCCGAGTGTTGCCATGTGGAAACGCTTGTTTGTATGGCTGGATCAGCTCATTTTTTTAAGAGGAGAGAGAAACTGGATTTTACTGTGGATGAAATTTCCAAATTGTTGAATATTGGCTCAAAGTTTTAAATACATGGTGTAGGGAAATAAAACTTGACTGCCTAACTGATCTAGCTGTTGGAACACCAGTTGTGGTCTCTGCTTTAAATCCATTTACAGCTCAGCTCAAATGGGAAGTCACCTGATTGGATAGAAATGGGGGGGAGGTGGCCGGGCGCGTTGGCTCACGCCTGTAATCCCAGCACTTTGGGAGGCCGAGGCGGGTGGATCACGAAGTCAAGAGATCGAGACCATCCTGGTCAACAAGGTGAAACCCCGTCTCTACTAAAAATATAAAAATTAGCTGGGCATGGTGGCGCGTGCCTGTCATCCCAGCTACTCGGGAGGCTGAGGCAGGAGAATTGCCTGAACCCAGGAGGCAGAGGTTGCGGTGAGCCGAGATCGCGCCACCGCACTCCAGCTTGGAGTGCTGAAACTCCGTCTCGGGGGAAAAAAAAAAAAAAAAAAAGAAAGAAAGAAATGGTGGGGAGGTCAGGAGTGTTGCAGAGACAGCATGAGATCTGCCTGTAACTGGATGAACCAAATGAAGGAAAATCCAACCTGCATGTCCGCACACATTGAGTAAATCGCAGGATTCCATGTAAGGGCATCAGTGGCTGATTAGCTTTGAAGCTAACAAAGACTACGCTTCGTGGGCCCTTACTTGCAAGATCCCTTCCAAAATCCTGTTAGGGGCTTTTACAATTTGTTCCCATGGTTACATGTGCTTGAAACATTTGCATAACAAGTGGTTAAGTCACTGTATCTTTCTAACCTAATTTCCCCTTTCCTACTGCCCCTCATGATGTGTGGTGTTGAAGTTGTCATGAGCACCTTGGGGGATCCAGCTAAAAGGAAGCTGAGTTGGACATCCATTTAAGTTGGGTTCAGTGGATCATACTAATATAGTTCATGGTCTCTTCTATGTAGAGTTAAGATATTGCTTGCCATTCTGATATAGGGATGTCTACTGTTACTCACTTTGCTGGCTTATAAAGATGCAGAGCAAGAGATGCTAGAGCAAGGCAAGGTGCAGTGGGTCGTTCCTGTAATCCGAACACTTTGGGAGGCTGAGGTGGGTCGATCACTTGATGTCAGGAGTTTGAGACCAGCCTGACCAACATGGTGAAACCCTATCTCTACTAAAAATAGAAAAATTAGCTGGGCTTGGTGGCATGTGCCTGTAATCCCAGCTACTTGGGAGAGCTACACTTTCTAATTAGATTTTTTTTTTTTTGAGACAAAGTCTAGCTCTGTCACCCAGGCTGAAGTGCACTGGCTTCATCTCGGCTCAGTGCAAACTCTACCTCCCAGGTTCAAGTGACTTTCCTGCCTCAGCCCCCTAAGTAGCTAGGATTACAGGCACATACCACCATGCCTGGCTAATTTTTGTATTTTTAATAGAGACCTGGTTTCACTGTGTTGGCCTTGCTGGTCTCAAACTCCTGACCTTGTGATTCACCCACCTCAGCCTCACAAAGTTCTGGGACTACAAGTGTGAGCCAGCATCCCAGGCCAAAAAAAAATTAATAAATAAAAACAATACTAAAAATGTATGTGATATTATCAATTATAATTTATAAAGATGAAAAAAATTTCTAAAGAGGCAGCTTTTTACCAACCATATTAAAGACTGAATATCTCTGAGATGTCTGTATAGAAAATACTAGAAAATTGTCACTTGAGAAGGCAATGAAAATATGCAGCCAGCAGATACTGGGGGAAACTGTAGTATCACATCAAGCAATTAAATGGTTAGCTTCATCAATGGGATGCTTGTGGTTTTTGTTGGATTTAAAATTTTACCGTTTACTTTGATTCACATTGTCATTCTAAATAAATACAGTTGATCCTTGAAAAACACAGGTTTGAGCTGTACAGGCCCACTTATATGTGGCATTTTTTTCCAATAAATGTGTTTGGAAACTTGCGACAATGTGAAAGAACTCAGAGATGAAGACCCACCACCTCCCAGTCAGCAGATTATAACCTCTCCTCCCCCTTCTCCTCTGCCTATTCGGCAAGACAATGGGGATGAAGACTTATAATAATCATGATTCTAACTTTTTCTTAATGAATAGTAAGTACATTTTCTCTTCCTTATGATTTCCTTAATGTTTCTCCACTCTAGAGTACTTTATTGTAAGAATACAGTAAATAATACATATAAACATACAAAATGCATGTTAATTAACTGTTTAAGTTATCAGTAAGGCTCCCAGTCAAGAATAAGTCACTAGTAACTAAGTTTCTGGGGAGTCAAAAGTTATACACGGGTTTTTAAATGACACAGGGGTCAACCCTGCTCAAGGGTTACCTGTATACCCATTCTTGCCTAATTTTGTATCTGTAATTCTGTGTTTTTCGCAGAGCCCTTCCCCTTCCCTACCACACCACACCCCACCCAAGAATGTGTAAGCTTCCTTCAAGCCCCACAGAATCTGCCCCGGGGCTGGACTTCTTCTACTGGACAAGGGACAAAGGACAGAGGGGAAGGGCCCTGAAACCAGCCCTCTGGGCCCACCAAGAAACCCTGGCAAGGATCTAAATTTTTGACATCTGCATTAATAATCAGTTGATGAGCCTTTTTTTTTTTTTTTGAGATGGAGTCTACCTTACTCTGTCGCCCAGGCTGGAGTGCAGTGGCACGATCTTGGCTCACTGCAACCTCCACCTCCTGGGTTCAAGCAATTCTCATGCCTCAGTCACCTTAGTAGCTGGGATTACAGGTGTAAGTTACCATGCTTGGCTAATTTTTGTATTTTTAGTAGACACAGGCTTTCCCCATGTTGGCCAGGCTGGTCTTGAACTCCTGACCTCAAGTGATCCACACTCCTCGGCCTCCCAAAGAGCAGGGATTACAGGTGTGAGCCGCTGCACCCATCCAGTTGATGAGTCTTCATGCTAGTTTGCTTCCTGAAACATCTTTCTGTTTGCTGAAATCTAACTGGTGCCTGGGATGACTTTAACAGGGTTAAGTCTTGTTTTCTCCAATTCAGCTTAAACTGTAAATGCTTGGTTTAGTTAAACCTTCAGTGTAAATTAGCTTCATTTCTCACTGAGCTTGAGGTATGGGGAAGGGGAGGGTGGGGGGAGGGGACAGAAGGATCTGGAGGATAGGGAAGAGGAAGAGAGAGGTGAGGGGGCAGGGAGGAGGAGGAACAAGAACCAGGCCCTCCCCTGTGGGAGATGGAAGGCTGCAGAAAAGCGAAGCCTGGGAACAGAGAACAGCCTCCCAGGTGAGCAGCTCTTGTCCGTTTTCCTCCAGGGTACGTGCCAAACAGGGGCTGTGCACTGAAGGTAGCCGGCAAGCTGCTACCAGTCCGGGCATCTCACGCTGCATGATTTATGAAGCGTTTTTGAGCCCAGCCCCATATCCTATAAAGAAGGCTCATCCCCTGGGGATTCGTTAATCAAGGAGCACTGTACAAACACCACTTCCTGTGGGATGTTAATAGTGTCTATAAGGAGGAGAGAGCTGGTGAGAGCAGAGAATCGTTGTTTAGCAGAGAGAGAAATTAGCTCACAGCTGATAGAGAGAACTGGCCTTGATGTAGAAAACATTCCTTTGTTAACAAGTGAACAATAAGCAACTCATTGAGCGTTTTGCAATTTGGACAGTGGATGCTGTAGTGAACTAAAAAGTAAATCCTTTCTTCAAGCTTCTAGGCTGCTTGTGGTTGAGGTTTTTCCGGGGATGAGGAAGCAAGCTGCTCTGCCTGATCCCAGCCTGAGCCAACTTCGGCTATTTGTTTACATGAGCTGTTTGTTTATATGGCTTCATATGGCTGGAGGAGAAAAAAATGGGACCTAAAGAAAACATGTTTCATTTGGGACACAGGCAAGAGGGAGCAGAGAAATGTGGACAACGGGGTGCCAGTTGTTCTCCAACGCCGTCCCCTGGCTCTCGGCCTGGGTGGAGGACTGAGGCCAAAAGTGGAAGGAGCTATTTCCAGGAAAGACGGTGTGAAGCTCTCAGCACACGCAATGCTGTGGGAGGCCTGGGAAAAAAGGAAAGCGCAACACTGGGGAGAGCAGAAATCTTCCAAGTATGGAGGCATCGGGGAGGAAGGCCCTGGCACAGATATCACAGCCCTCAAGGTACACTGTCAGCAGAGGGGCACTTGCATGTAGCTGTGCCAGTAGGATACTGATAAGGAGTCTGAGCAGTGGAACAGGAGGGGAGGGAAGGTCTTGTGGTGACCGAGCTGATGGAATCACAAGCCAGACTCCATGCTGGCCAGGTGGTCTCTTTGGCCTCATCCCCTTTGACCCATCCGTTAATCTAGATCTTGCCATTTCTAAGGCCAAGAAAAAAGAAATTCTCAAGGAAAGGAAGACAAGAGGCCATGTGTCTCCCAAGCCTAAAACTAATAGCTTCTGCAGTCCACTTGGAGAACAGGAGTCACTCTGCTTGGAGGCAGCTTGGGGTCAGCATGCCACACCAGTCACAAAGTGGGAAACAATCTGGCCATATCAGGCAATGGGACCAGGACTCTTGGAGCCTAAATACAAAGAGAATCCAATGAGATCTATTGTAACAGGAAGACTCCCCTCTGGATGTCTGCACTAATCAGTTCAGGATGCTGTAACAAATGACCATAGATTAAGTGGCTTAAACCACCACCACTTATTTAGAAGGCTGGAAAGTTCAAGATTAGCGTCAGCAGATCTGGTATCTGGTGATGGTCCTCTTTCTGGTTTGCAGTTGCCATCTCTTTGTTACGACCTCACATGGGAAAAACCAGCTGGACGGGAGAAGATTTTTGCAATCTATCCATCTGACAAAGGTGTAATATCCAGAATCTACAAGAAACTTAAACAAATTTACAAGAGAAAAAACCCCATCAAACAGTGGGCAAAGGAGATGAACAGACATCTCAAAAGAAGACATTTATGCGCCAACATATTTTAAAAAAAGCTCATCATCACTGGTCATTAGAGAAATGGAAATAAATCCAAATCAATCCAAAATGCAGTCAAAACCACAGTGAGATACCATCTCACACCAGTTAGAATAGCAATCATTAAAAAGTCTGGAAACAACAGATGCTGGCAAGGATGCAGAGAAATGGGAGCACAAATCAGTTCAACCATCGTGGAAGACAATTCCTCAAGGGTCTAGGACTAGAAACATTTGACCCAGCAATCCCATTACTGAGTATATGCCCAAAGGATTATAAATCATTCTACTATAAAGACACATGCACAACTATGCTTACTGCTGCACTATTTACAATAGCCAAGACTTGGAATCAACCCAAATGCACATCAATGATAGACTGGATAAAGAAAATGTGGCACATACACACCACGGAATACTATGCAGCCATAAAAAAGGATGAGTTCATGTCCTTTGCAGGGACATGGATGAAGCTGGAAACCATCATTCTCAGCAAACTAACACAGCAACAGAAAACCAAACACCAACTGTTCTCCCTCATAAGTGAGTGCTGAACAATGAGAACACATGGACACAGGGAGGGAAGCATCGCACACCAAGGCCTGTCTGGGGGTTGGGGTCCAGGTGAGGGACAGCGTTAGGACAAATACCTAATGCATGCGGAACTTAATACATAGGTGATGGGTTGATGGGTGCTGCAAAGCATCATGGTATATGTTTACCTATCTAACAAACCTGCATGTTTAGCACATGTGTTCCAAAACTTATAGTAAAATAAAAAAAGACCCCAACTGGATGTGGGAATGGGACCAGCCCCATTTGAGGCACCTGGACTACAAGTGGGAGGTGGTTCCTCAAAGGAAAACCGGGAGGCACCATCAAAACAGGGGTGGGAAAAGCTGCACAACTAACAACAGATATGTACTATAATTATTGAATATAAGACCTAACAGTGAGAAGAAAGGACAGGCTTGTAGAGGAAAAGAATGACCAGAAATACTCACAATGGCCATTTGAAAGACAGAGGAGCATTCCACAGCTATTTTGTGGCAGCATAAACAGTTACATTGTGGCCAGCCGTGTTCAAGTCCTGGGTCTCAAATGGTACCTACTGGCAAATAAAGCCGCCTTCTTCTTCACCTGCACCTCTCCACCCCTGGCTGTCTGCATGAGTCAGGGGCCATAGACTGTGATCGTGGCTAGCAATGTGGGTGCCAGGCCATTGTCACCTGCTAGCTTGGACTTTCCCGTTTCCAGCCCCCTAAATAAAGTGCAATGCTGGACTCTGTCTTGTCAGGGGAGGGGGTGGACACTGACGGGACAAGAAATGAGAGTATGACACAAAGGTGGGTCATCTGTGAGCTGGCAGGTAATCCCATGACATGCCTCGTAGGCAGCAGTAATTAACCAAACCGATCAGACTGGGGAACTGACAAAGCGCCTGCTTCTAAGGCGACCTCTTTTCTTGGCCGCTTTCTTCCTTCAGTACTAGTTTCAGTCCTCATGCTCCCTTACGCTAAGTGCCACCTCCTTTTGCAATGAACCTTAGGAAGGGCTATGGTTCGAATCTTTGTGCCCTCTGCAAATTCATATGTTGACATACTAGTCTTGAAGGAGACTGATATGGTTTGGCTGTGTCCTCACCCAATTCTCACCTTGAATTGTAGCTCCCATAATTCCCATGTGTCATAGGGTAATTGAATCATGGGGGTGGGTTTTCCCCTGCTGTTCTCGTGATAGTGAATGATTCTCGAGATCTGATGGTTTGATAAATGGGAGTTCCCTGCACAAGCCTTCTTACCTGCTGCCATTTAAGGTGTGCCTTTGGTCTTCCTTCACCTTCTGCCATGATTGTGAGGCTTCCTCAGCCGTGTGGAACTCTCAGTTTATTCAATGTTTTTCCTTCATAAATTACCCAGTCTTGGGAATGTGTTTATTAGCAGTGTGACAACAGACTAATACAGAGATAGCATAGGAGGCAGGGCATCTTTGGGAGGTGATCAGGTCATAAAGGCAGGATTCTCATGAATGGAATTAGTGCCCTTATAAAAGATACCCTAGAGAGCTAGCTACCCCTTCCACCTCGAGAGGACACAGCTACAACAGGACATCTATGAACCAGGAAGCAGGTTCTCACCACACAGCAATCTCCTGGCACTCTGGTCTTGGGCTTCCCAGCCTCCAGAACTGTGAGAAATAAATAATTTCTGTCATTTACAAGTCACCTGTTTATGGTATTTTGTTATAGCAGTCTGAACAGCCTAGGAAGGGAAGTTTTATAATCTCACTTTACACCTAATTACCGAGCAGACAAACAGTTGTCCACACCTTGGGGCCAGAACCTTCAGATGTCCCAAATGCTATTTGGAGAGAGGCAAAGTCACACACAGCAGCCCAGAGCAGGACAAGGGCGCAGTTAAATTCTCAAGATTGTTTTTAGGAAACATGGATACTCAGGATGGCAGCCAACATGGTGCACATACACAGCGGGTGTTTTGTGCTCTGTCCAAAGAGCAAGCTCTCTCCAGGGCAGCACAACAGCCCAGAACACCCAAGAGGGTGGAAGGGAAAAGAGATCAGGCCACCCAGCCTTTACTAAGAAAGGGCTCCAGGACAATGGCTTGTTAAAAACATCACAGCCAAAGCAGGATGGAAAGGTGCTTCAGGCCTCCCACCTTTGCCCAGGAACATGGGTGTCCTTCTAGGGGAAGGGAAAGCTATGGATGAGAACTACTATAATCAATTAGAGAGAAAGCCATAGCTCCCAGCCATACAATAGATGAATTTCCTCCACTTGTCAGCTTGTCAAAATGGAGTCCTGATTCCCCTCCGTCAATGTCAAGCCTTTCCTGCCTAGTTAACGTTTTTAGTTAAAGGCAAGAAGTGAGAGTGGCATTTGATAGGTGCTGGGGGAGTATTACTTTAGAAAAGCACATTAACCCTTTTTGCCGGTTCCAGCTCCTGTGGGGGAGACAGAACAGGTGGGCTTAATTGGCACTGAACAAAGTCCTTGAAATTCCCTAGAAAGCTATGCAACCAGATGTCACACTCTGGTGCTAAGTGTTAAAGAGGCATCTTTGTAACAAGCCGAGGGAAAGGTGGGTGGCAGATTTGTTTCAAAGAAACTAAACTCCTGCCCATGCTTTATAGGCATTTTAGGACACCTTTACCCAGAAAAAAATGACAACATAGTCCTTGCTGTGGAAGTTTACAATTAAAATCTAAGTGTACCACATAAAGGTTTAAATGAAATTAAAGAGCATCTTGTCAAAACAGTCATATCTATTAGAATTGTCCCCCTCCCTATGTTCTCTCTCACATTTCTCTTTCTTAAATGTAGAGAGATGAGCTGTGTTGCCCAGGCTGGTCTAGAACTCCCGGGCTCAAGCAATCCTGTTGCCTAGACTTTCCCAAGTACTGGGATTACAGGCATTAGCCACTGCTCCTAGCCCTTCTCACATTTTCTGGTCTTTAAGGTTAGTTCATGTTTTCTTATGGCATCACAGAACAATCACTTTACCAGGAGACAAAAGTCTTGGATCTGAGGTGTTTTGATCACGCACAATCCTGGGCATGCCATTGATCTACTCTAAGTTTCTGTTTCCTTTATCATCAGGTGAGATAGTGCTATGTCATGTCTGTTTCAGAGGACTGCCTTAAGGACAAAGGGTTTCCATTTGCCTGGCCATTTGACAGACACCTGCTTTGTAATGGAGTGGGTGTCCTGCTGAAGGGATGTGAAGAGATATAGATGTGGATGAGATGCAGTCCTGAACTTAGGGAACTCACTGGGCATTCAGTGAGTAGGAATATCCTCTCTCTAAAACTGAAGAGCATTTCACAAACACAACTCATTTCCATGTTTATTGCACCACCTGTTACTGTTCTCTGGAAATTTTGCAAGCTCTTGTTCTCCTAGGTAGTTTTGGTCTATTCCCCTTTGGTCCCAGCTCATTTCTTTTAACTCAGGTCTAAATTATGGTTTCTAAATGAGCTTCCCTTTCACGAAGAGAAGTTTCCATCTTCTCTTCTAGTTTAATCTTACATTATCCCTAGGAAGGCAGTTCTTCTGCTCTGAGACTCCACTCTTGGATTTATGATAAATTCTTGAAACAAGATAAGCTAACTTACAGATATAGCCTTTACCTAGAAATTCAGAATTGGGACATTATAGCCTTTACCTAGAAATTCAGAATTGGGACACTGAAAGACGAACTTGGGCAAAAAGAAGCAGTCACGTGCAGGTGTGGCATGTGAATAGAGAGCTCCAGAATGGGAGTCCATCACTCTGACGGGTGTGTCTCTGGACCCATCTCAGTGACTGTGTGGGAGACTTTCCTGCACTGTGTTTTGTTTACATTAGTTTGAGTCAGTTTTTGTTTCTCATGAACAAATGATTTTTGTCTGATCTCCTGTCCAGACAAGCATGGCCATCAGGAATTGGCCCCAGGCAGCCTGACCTGTCCCAGATGTCTGGGTGTAACCCTGCACCTAGCCATCTATCTGTGTGCTGCAGCATATAAAGCCATTTTAAGTGGAAAACATGAAAAAGAAAAGCTATTTAGGAGCTAACCAGAATAAACACAGTCCCTCATTGTAAGGAAGCAGCTGAATGGGTGCCAACAATATCACTGTATGTCAAAAACATTTTTACAGGATACAGTGCTGATTCAGGCTGTGAGATAGACCTTCTGCTTCAGTTTCCCCACATTACACTCCACTCTGCCGGTATTACCAAAGATGGGCCTTAGACGTTCAGCCACTCAGCAGGAGCCTTGAGGCTTTATTGAGCCTATGCTCACTTCCTCTTCCACGGGTACACTCCCTACCTGCAAGCTGGAGGCCCCTCATTCATTCATTCTTTCATTTAACAGATAATTATTTAACCTGCCTTTCAATCAATAATCACAACACAGTGTGTGCCAAGAAGCCCATTCAATGTGTTCAGGATGAAGAGCTAACGCAGAGATAGGGGTGGCTGGTAACAGCAAGGAGGAAGGCAGTAAAGCCTTTCAAGAGAAATACAGCCTTTCTGGGCTTTGAAAACCAAATAGTTTGTCAGCAAAATAGAGTAAAGCTAGAGAGGAAGAACGAACATTTGAGGCAGAAGGAATGGAGCATTGGCTAGCTTCACAACCCTTCAACTTCCACCCCTTACCCTGAGGACAACCCACCATCTTGCCTCTTCTGGCCACCATGCTCTGCTTAATGAAATGGGGCCCCTGGACAACACCAGAATTGATCACACCTTCCGCTTCTGTGGATTCAATATTTTGATTCTTGGCCACGATTACAGGGGCCAGCAGTTCCTGCCACAGCCAGATTGGCTCAGACCCTGTCCATGGTTCTGAATCATTCTTCCTCTCTTGGCGTGCTACTTCCAAATTCACCTAGATTATGACCCCGAGGGTGTCACCGAACACTTCCTGGATGGAGAACATGTCCTGAATCAAGAGGGGAACATAAACTGGACCCGGAGGCTAAGATCTCAGTGGGTGACAAAGAATTTGAGCTGAGGGGGTATGTAGAGAATGTAAGTCCAGCCTTGGCAGTGTGAGCGAGTGGTACTGAGCAGAACCACTCAATATGGCACTGAGCAAAACGAGAAGAGACTTAAAAGGTGAATGTTTACATTGGAAAATATACTATTTCAAACAGAAAGTTTCCAGGCAACCTGTCACATAAGGGCATGGTGTTTCCAAACAATCCCGAGCGTGAGACCTTGTCCCACCGCGGGTCAGAGATGAGCAACATTCTGAAGCTCCAATTTGTCCTAAGTGAACCAATGTGCAGAACTAACGAGGTCATCAATTTTTCTTCCAGCTAATGAACTCCTCAGGAAGGGTGTGATGTGTGCAGATGATGAGATGAGCAACCAAACCTGATTAAACAGTTTCATCTTTATCAAAGAATCAGACACGTTGCTGAGGCCCCATTATTCACCGGCAAGGGATAATTACATAGAAGAGGCTGCCATCAGAAACACCCCTCCCCTCACCCAACTGGCTCTGCTCCCTCAAGTACAGAGAGTGTGCTTGACCCAGGAACAGACACTGATTTAATTCAACAACTATTTATGGGCAGTTTGCTCCATGCCAGGTGTGGACCCAGAACAAGGGATGAAGATGAGTAACACCTTGTCCTTGCCTTTAAGTAGTTTATGGCTGACCTAGTGTGGAACAGCAACTGAAACATGCCATGGAATGTCCTCCCAGCATTTCAGACAAAGTGCCCACTGACACATCCAGCTAATATTTGTATTTTTAGTAGAGACAGGGTTTCACCATCTTGGCCAGGCTGGTCTCGAACTCCTGACCTCATGATCCCCACCCACCTCAGCCTCCCAAAGTGCTGGGATTACAGGCTTGAGCTACCACACCCAGCCTCAAATACCTATTTTCTCCAATTCCTGACATAGTATGAGCCAGTAATTCTGATGTGCATTCATGGCATGATTTTAGATTCTTGTGACAAGGCACTGCATCACAAACATAAATTTATGCAACTGTTCATTTAACAAATACTCTTTGAACATATCCCATAATAGGTACTGGGAATCTAATATTGAACAAGCTGGGGTGGGCCTTTGTCTTTGAGAAGCCTATGATAGAGCCTGTCAGAGAGCCATCAAACCCATCAGCAATCATGATCATTGATTGAGAGCCCACTATGGACCAGGCATTATGCCCCAGGGACTGTGCATTTGCTGGGATATGGAGCGGGAAGTACCCAGAGATCGGTCACACACAGAAGTTGGCATCCAGTTGAAGGTATAGAACATATTTTTAAAAGATAACTAATAAGCAACTCATACTTTTTACTAACCAGGAAATTAGCCATCAGGGATGCATGTCTTTGGAGGTAGGTTTCTTGCTAAGGCCAGGTAAGTCTGGGAGACTGTGAAAATGGAAGGATTTGTTCTTGACCTTGGCGAATGTCTAGGGCTTGGCTACATGGAGAAGAGCGAGTAAGGGAGCAGTCTAGGAAGCGAGAGAAGGATATACAGTGAGTTTAAGAAAGAGAAAGCAGTCAACTTTACAGGAGCAAAGCGTTCACTCATTCTTTTTGTATTAATTCAGTGCCCACAATGTGCCAGGCACTAGGAAGATGCCAGGAGGTCATCATACAGATAGAAGGTATGGCCCCTGTTCCAGAAGAATTAAAATCTAGACATGTTCAAAAGAACCATCAATCAAGGCAGTATTTCATCTCCTTGTGTCATTCCACTCTTTGAGTTAAACGAGGACGCAGAGTGTTATCTTCAGGAGACCACTCTTATAAGGCACTCTGCTTCCTGGGGATAAAGAGACAACACCAAGGAGGCTGGTACCCAGCCGATTACTTTCTCCTGTTAGCCAGCTAACAGGACGTTAGTTACATTTAATAGAGAGAGGAAATCTAGCTGGATATCCAGGGGCCAGTAAGTTAGACAGAGACCCCAAACTTTCCTCTCCCCGCACTCTACAGCCTAGAATTACTGGCGATCTCCTTCTCCCTCAGATAGTTCTTCCTGCCTTCTCCGTAGTCATAATGCAAAGAACTTAGAGGAATAGAGTTACTTGGGGGCGTCGCTCAGGGCAATTCCAGAGAGGATAATGAAATGTCAGATGAAATAATGAGTCACCTTAGTTCTGAAACTCCTCCTTTGAGGAGAAAAAAATTAATCAATACCCCAGTAAGACAGGAGCTGTCATGTATACCGAAAAACAAATCCCCTCATTTTCTGTGTTCTGTCTAACCATTTATGCCTCTGCCTGGGCAGGGTCAACTGATTGCCTGACGGGGCATTTTTAGTGTTTGACCAGTATGTTAACTAATTTCATATACTTTAGGAGCCTCTAAAACCCTGTTAATTTTCCTTGGCTCTTTCTTTTCCTACTTAAATATGGTTGGTTATTCCACAAGGAATTCAGTATGTTTCTAAATTTTGATCAGAATTATTCCAGAGTAACATACATTCTCACGGACGGCCTCCTGTGTCTTGAAGAGATCATTTTCTTGATAAGTCCCTTGACTCTCTTTTTGCAAGTCTGGCAGCATGGTTTACTGGCTTTGTAATATGAAGCTCTCACCATTAGGGACAGAGCTAAGATCACCAAACTGTTTCCCACACATCCTTAGTTGAGCTTTGAATCTCAAAAGTAGTAGAGTGCCCAGCATGATATCTTCTCTGAAATGAGCAATCCCTTAATTAAACAGAAGTAAATAGAGGTTACAACGCGTTCCTTAATTAAATAGATGTAAATGCCCAATTGCTCTGCTTTCCACACACATCAATTTTGCACCACCTCATTTTCCTGTTTGCCCAATGGAAATAGAAATTCTGAGGCTCTGTGTTGGTCAAAATCTCCCAAGTGTGCCTGCCAGGCTGGGTGTTCAATCACGAATATTTACCTTCTGGTTTATAGAAATCTGCAACGTGTCTACTCTCCCTTCCTTTGGTATTGCGGGCTTAGGAATTGCTATGAGGCTGGCATAAATGGGCCACGAAAGTGAAGCAGCCCGGTTTTTGCCCAGCAAGGCGTCTTGACTCCTGCCTTGGGAAAATCATACCTGGAGGCACAAGGTGAAGGATATGGCATGGGCAAGTGTCTGTGCTGGCTGGCACTGGGAGACCCTGAAGTCACAATGCCTCAAGCCTGCCGCTTTCTTTATACCTTGTCTCAGATTTCGGCAAGTTTCTGCTAGGGACTAAATGTACATTTCATCAATATAGTCCAGGAATACAATAGATTATATTTTGTGAAAATAATTCATGGTGATTAATTTTGTGTGTCAACTTGGCTAGGCTGTAGTGCCTAAGCATTAGATATTTCTATGAAGGTATTCTGTTATTACCATTTACAGTCAGTTGTTTTTAAATAAAGAGTATTGCCCTAGATAATGTGGGTGGGCCTCATCCAATCAAGTGGAGACTTTAAAAGCAGAAACTGAGGTTTCCAGGAGAAGAAAAACATTGTCTCAATGCCGTAACATAGAAGTCCTGTCTGAGTTTCTAGCCCACTGGCCTGCAGTACACATTTCAGACTTGCCAGCCCCTAAAATCACATAAGCCAGTTTTTGAAGATAAATCTCTCTCTACGTATATACATAGGCTATTCATACTGTTTCTCTGGAGAACCCGACAGATACAGGATCTGTCTGAATGAGATGAGAACATCCTACTTGCAATTCAGAGAGAGTAGCTCAATCCAATCACAGCTCAAAGCCAACTAACAGATGTTACCCCTTAAAAAGCTAAGATGGGGTTAGGAGTGGGGAGGAGGGAAGAAGATCATGTCTACACCCATCAAAGTGGCGACCATCTTTAGATAGCTCTCGTTCTTGCTAGTTTTGGCAAACCCGGCAACCTGCCATCCGTGAACTGAGTGGTTATCAGAGGACAGCAGTGGGTTAACAGAACTTTGACTGAGTCAAACCGTTAATTAGAATAGAATCCATCTCAATGTATTCCTAGAAATAGTTCTGCTTCTCTGAGGCATTAGGAATAAATTGAGGTGGAACCCGTTCCAGTTTGAATTTATGATTAAGACCATCATTTCAGAAGGACAAGCTAAGCAAAGCCGCGAGCATCTGGAAATCGACATGCCTGAGGGGGCTTAGGTAAAAAGGTTAGTTGCTGAGAAGAAGTCATAATGACCCAATCTCCTCGGTGATTGCTTCCCACTTGCTGAATTTCCGGCAAAATAGCCAAGATTTGAAGGTTAGGTCAAGGAGCATTTTTCATTGAATCATAGGATTTTAGACCCGGGAGGAATACTTTTTAAATGAGGAAACCAAGCTCAGAGAGGAGAAATGACTGGCTCAACATGGACAACAATGGGGGAATCTATTTCCTCGTCTTCCTGCAGGGCGATGGGTGTGCCCTCCAAGTCAGCTTCTGAGCAAAATGAGTCAAGGGTTGAAATAATTGTCCTTGAGTGGTCTCTGCTGTGTTCTCTAGAATCACTGCTAAAGAGCCAATGTGTATTTTTCACCTGTGACTACACAATTAGTCGGTAGAAGGATCCTGTGCCAGGAACCTGGCTCTTAGGTCCATCTTTTGAAAAAATAAATAAATAAATAAATAAATAAGCATTAGGACCTAGCAACTGCCAAGCAGTCTAATAATATTTTTTTTTTTTGAGACGTAGTTTCGCTCTTGTTACCCAGGCTGGAGTGCAATGGCGCGATCTCGGCTCACCGCAACCTCCGCCTCCCTGGATCAGGCAATTCTCCTGCCTCAGCCTCCCGAGTGGCTGGGATTACAGGCACTGGGTTCAGGCAATTCTCCTGCCTCAGCCTCCCAACTAGCTGGGATTACAGGCACGCGCCACCATACCCAGCTAATTTTTTGTATTTTTAGTAGAGACGGGGTTTCACCATGTTGACCAGGATGGTCTCGATCTCTTGACCTCGTGATCCACCCGCCTCGGCCTCCCAAAGTGCTGGGATTACAGGCTTGAGCCACCGCACCCGGCCCTCTAATAATAATTTAACAGACATTATCAGTACACCTACTGTGCACATAGTGCTGTGCTAAGTACTTCACAATAAATATTTTCAACAACCCTATGAGGTAGGTGCTATATTTATTTCCTAACTCATTACGCAAAAGGAAATTGAGGCACAGTGAAGTTAAAGAACTCACGTGAAGGCACACAGAGAGAAAGTGATGTTGCTAAGACAAGAACCTGGCCAGCGTGGGGCCAGAATCAACGCTCTCACCACTGCCCTATTCCAGGCCAGCTCGCACTTAATCATCACACACTTTTATCACCGATAGTATTCTCACCGTTTTGCATATTAAAAAAAAAAAAACAAAGCTCAGGAAAATTGAAGAAGTGGTTTGAGATAAACGCACCGGACACTGAGTAAACCCGTGCCCAGGTACAACTGCCGCACAACTCACCAGCAAGCTGTCTTCCGGTCAGCCTCCACCTTCCTGCTTCTCCCTGCTTGCACGCACGCCTTTGACAAACTGATTTCTTGGATTAATCTTTGAATTGATGTTTCCAGGTAGGTTAAAACCCGTTCTTCCTTTGCAGAGAAAGTAGGTGTTACCGACTACGTTTTAGACGCTTCAGTCCTAAGAGCAAAGCATGTCGGTCATTCTCTCCCACTAGCATTTTCCAAGCCCCCTTGAAAGCAATCACCTCGTTAAATACTAACTCCTGGGCCTCGTCTCAGAGTTGGGCAGTTCTAAACTCCACAGGACGTGCCCGGAAAGCACCGTGATTAACAAGTATCCCCACGTGGTTCTGTTCCTCAGGGAAATTTGGAAATACTGGATCAAATTGACCGCTTAGCTCCCTCCTCTCACCCTCAAATCAAATGGCGGCACAGTGTCAGATTGAGCCAGCTTTTAAGGTATGGGCTTTATATTAGAAACACTTGATTTGGTCTCTGCTCTATTAATTACCAATGAAATATTCTCAGGTGATTTGTTTAGCCTTTCAGTACCTCAGTGTTCTCCTCTGTAAAACGGGAATAATAACGATCTCTATGTCATGGTGGTTTTCTGAGGAGTAGATGACATAAAGCATATAAAGCCACTAGCACAGCACGTGTCACAGAGGCAGAGATCAATACATATAAAGTACTCTTTTATTAGAGTTATTTCTTCCTAGTTTAGGGAATTTACATGGAAGATTTAGTACCCAATTCTCAAAGGTACAATTTCAGCTTTCAGCAGTAGGTTCAAGATCCAATTTGTGGGGGAAGGGCATAGGAGTCTTTAGGTACCCCTGAAATCATACCACACACACATTAACAACAGGTGAAACATGGGAGAATGCACCCATGCTCCAGGCAGCAAGAGCTCCCCCTTCTCCCCGGGACACAGCTCACCTCCACAGCCCCAGTCCCATCTGAGCCTGTCATGTGACCACAGTTCCTATGAGGACTCAAGTTAAACTTACCGACCTCAAAAAGCTCCCCTCTGAGAGCAGAGGCCCAGGAAGGACTGTCTGCTCCTGGCTTCTTAACCTCTCCAGCAGGGAAGTGCTGGGGTTTGAGACTCTCAAGCAGGTCTCAGGTCTGGCTCAGTCAGAAGCATGAGCCCTAGACTCAATCCTGTAAGGGGACATGAGGGCAGGGACACATCTTTTCATTCACTTCTATAAATGCTTTCTTTAGCTGCTGTGATGGGCTGGACCCCATACCAGCCCTCTGGATACCTGCACTTCTGGAGCTTACTGCCTACTACATGGGACAAATATGCACGGGTCATCCAGTGTGGTTGGTGGATGGAACTAGGGGGTAACCTCAGACTGCCTCAGAAAGTGTTTCCAATTCAGTCTGGAACCCTCAACACAACCCACAAGGGACTGGCTCACTTGGCACCTGCGGACATTCACCAACTTTTCATACACCCCTTTCCCACTTGCCAGCTGTACACCAGCCACCAGGCTTCTTTGCTGTGCAGCAAACAGACCAAGCTCTTCTTAGGTTCGGGACCAGGCTCTGTCCCCACCCCTGCCCATCCTTCCATCTGGACGTCTTCATGGTCTCCTTCCCAAGGAGTCCACCCTGGATCTCCCGCCCAGGAGACTTAGGTCACCTTTGTTGCATCCCCAGCACCTAGCATTGCACCTGGTGCATGTGGTACCAGCACCGCATACATTCTTTTGCTAAATATAGACTAACTGGTCATTGATTCCCTCCTCCCATTTATCCCACAGATCCAGGCTATAGACACGCGCACATCTCTGCCATCACTAAAAAACTTTTCCTTCTTCAACAGGAAGCTATCTGCTTCAAGTTGTCAACACTTTGCAGCAAAAATCCCAACAGATATTATGAAATTGCAGACGTTCTGTTAGCATGAGCCAGCTTGAACTCTTATTTTGGGGTCAGGTTGCTTCCCCCGATATAAATAATAAAACACCATTTTAGTAACAGAAACGGTACCAGTCAGTTTGTTGTTGTTATTGGTTGTGGTGGAGTTTTTTTTTTTTGAGACAGAGTTTCGCTCTCGTTACCCAGGCTGGAGTGCAATGGCGCGATCTAGGCTCACCGCAATCTCCGCCTCCTGGGTTCAGGCAATTCTCCTGCCTCAGCCTCCCGAGTAGCTGGGAGTACAGGCATGCGCCACCGGGCCCAGCTAATTTTTTGTAACTTTAGTAGAGGCGGGGTTTCACCATGTTGACCAGGATGGTCTCGATCTGTTGACCTCGTGATCCACCCGCCTCGGCCTCCCAAAGTGCTGGGATTACAGGCTTGAGCCACCGCGCCCGGCCTGTGGTGGAGTTTTTAACAATGAACCTTTTTCTTCCCACTACTCACTGGTGAGCTGGAGCCAATTATTAATGATGAAGAATTTTGTCAGCTGCCTATAAGACCCAGACATTATTAAAAGTTATATAAATGTACAATTAAATAAATTACATCCAAAACAAAGATAATAACTATGCAGAACTAATCACTTTCTATGTGTTTTAATGTATGTTACTATCATCCATGCCCCGAGGTGATTTACAGCTATCCTATCTGTAGCCGTATATACAGATACAATGTTACGCCTGCGTGTCTCCTCCCAGCTCCACACTTAGGAACATCATGTTGTCACTGTGACTTGAAATTGACAGAGTGAGAGCATAATACCAAGGAAATCAGCTAACACTACAAACCAGAGCTTTTGAAAAAAATAATTTATTTTTTAGAGAGCTAGTTGTTAAGCATTTGCCAGCACACCATACCTCTACCCAAAGACAAGGAAGGTTAATCCGAAACGCCAAACTCTCACAGCAAAAATCCCAGCGGATGCTATGAAATTCCAGGTGTTCTCAGAAGTTTACAACCCAGTGGCAGAAACACACACACGCACACACGCGCGCACACACGAACACCAGGGCAGAATGGGACGCATTAATGGAGCAATGGACAGCAGGAGAGAAGGGTGACTAGACCTAGGTCACCCCACGACCCGACTGATTGGGCTTTCGATCAATCTTACTGTAGGACATGAGATGAAAAGGTTCACACAGGAAACCCTGAATATTTGCTTTGCCACCTAATTTTTTGGATCCTGATTCATTAATTATTTAGAAAGATCTTTACGTAGGCACCAAGTTTCAGTCAGAAATCAATTCATATGCTTATCTTAAGGTGAGTTGGTTAACCTCTCTGTCAGATGGAGATCAATACGTATAGGTCAGACTGTCTGAATATATCAGAGGGCTTGGACTAACTCCAAAGATGGGTGCCGAGAACCAGGCACTCAACATGGTTAATAACAATAATTTCATCTGTTCGTTACTGGAGCTGAGTAGAATGCGTATTGATTTTTCTCCAAAAGATTAACCACTGAAACGGTTGCCCCCAGCCAATATAAAATATACTGATTGTATTAAAAATGCACAGGACTCATTTTTGTGACTATAAAAAGTAAGAAACTTAAAATTCTTAAAAGATGGCTGGGGGTCTACTAAGCCAATCAAGCTGCTAGTAGCGACATGCACAGTGATTTCTGAGGTTTGGGTTAAAGAGAATGCTCACAGCTTTGTTCCCCACCGCCAATCTTTTTTTTTTTTTTTGAGACGGAGTTTTGCTCTTGTTACCCAGGCTGGAGTGCAAAGGCGCAATCTCGGCTCACCGCAACCCTCCGCCTCCTGGGTTCAGGCAATTCTCCTGCCTCAGCCTCCCGAGTAGCTGGGATTACAGGCATGTGCCACCATGCCCAGCTAATTTTTTGTATCTTTAGTAGAGACGGGGTTTCACCATGTTGACCAGGATGGTCTCGATCTCATGACCTCGTGATCCACCCACCTTGGCCTCCCAAAGTGCTGGGATTACAGGCTTGAGCCACCACACCCGATCCTTTTTTTTTTTTTATTACATGTGAAGGTTACATGGATGAACTTGTGTTACAGGGATTCATTGTACAGATATTTGAACACCCAGGTATTAATCCCAGTACCTAACAGTTACCTTTTCTGCCCCCCTCCCTCCTCCCACCTTCCCCCATCAAGTAGACCCCAATGTCTGATGTTCCCTTGTATCCATGAGTTTTCATCACTTAATTCTCACTTATAAGCAAAAACATGTGGCGTTAGGTTTTCTGCTCCTGTGTTAGTGGCGAGGATAATGGCCTCCAGCTCCATCCATGTTCCTGCAAAAGACATGATCTTGTTCCTTTTTTGAGACTGAGTCTCACTCACTCTGTCGTCCAGGTTGGAGTGCAGTGGCATGATCTTGGCTCGCTGCAACCTCCATCTCCTGGGTTCAAGCGAGTCTCCCAAGTAGCTAGGACTACAGGTACATACCACCATGCCTGGCTAACGTTTTTATTTTCAGTGGAGATGGGGTTTCACCATATGGGCCAGGCTGGTCTTGAACTTCTGACCTCAAATGATCGACCTGCCTCAGCCTCCCAAAGTGCTGGGATTACAGGTGTGAGCCACTGTGCCAGGCCGGATCTCACTTTTTTATGGGTCCATAGTGTTCGAGGCCCACTGCCAATCTTAATGTGGGGGGTTGTTCTGGATTGCTTTGTTGAATTTCAAACAGTCTCATTTCAATTTAACCTATATATTTATGTGTAGCATTTGTCTAGGAGAAAAAAGGCCGGCCATCATCAGTTTTTAAGTTATAGGCTGTGGTGGGATGATTCTTTGAATCTAAAAGCATGAGGTTTCAGTGAGCTATGATTGGGCCAGTGCACTCCAGCCCGAGTGACAGAGTGAGACCCTGTCTCTAATAAAACAAAATAATGTCTGCACATCTGTGTGTGTATCAAGGAGCGAAAGGAAGAAATAGACAATGGAAGAGTGGGAGGAAAAGGAAAAGAGGACAAAGGGAGGAGAAGAGAGAGGAGGGAGAGAGAGAGAGGCAGAGAGAGAGGGAGACAGAGAGAGGCAGAGAGGGGAGGGAGAGAGAGAGAGGCAGAGAGAGGAGGGAGAGAGAGAGAGGCAGAGAGGGGAGGGAGAGAGAGAGAGGCAGAGAG
>CM052655.1:3362501-3414855 GCA_028533165.1 Leontopithecus rosalia
ATTATATATAAATATAGCTGTTTATATATAATCTAGATATTTATATATATATTTATATTATATATATTTTTTATATATATAATAGATATATAAATATCTACTATATATATAAATACCTATATGTATTTATATATTTATATATAAATATCGACATTATATCTGTCTATATTTATATAAAAATTTATTATATATAATATCTATATTATATATATCTATAATATCTATATTTATATATATACATATCTATATTATATATAGATATATATTTCAGTTACTGCCATTTTGCCCTGAAAAGATAGATCCACCCCAGGTCAGCAGACAAAAATCCAAACCTGCAATCTTGAACCATGGCGAGTTCACGGAAGCAGCTGTCACCTGCACAGTCTCTCAGTTGATTATGTGGTCATTTGTTTTTGTCTCCTACAATCAGGAGCTCTGCAGATGGTCAGCTGGCAATTAATAGAAATGTTCTGATGATATTTGCTAAAGCAAGAAAACGCTTCAATCTTTATGCTAAATTCCTTCAACTGATTCAGCTTGACAAAATCTCCAAAGCTTGGCATCATGAAAGCTCACTTAATGAGTTTCAGCCTATAATTTTTATTTGTTCTGACTACTTTTCAGTTTTAAAAGAAAGGACAGAGTTTCATTTTTAAACCTGTCTCTTTGAGATCTATAAAGACTCAGCTCAACCTCCTGCCCCTTCTCCATCTTCACCCACCAGGTTCTGTGATGTGAGTTCACATCCAGACTGGGGAGCTGGCAGCTCACAAATGTCTGTGAGCGTAAAGAAAAAATGCAAACACCTCCACGAAACCAACATGAAAACATAATCTAAGATTTCAACAAGAGTTGCCACCTAAGGTGTTTCTGATTAACTTTCAGGCACTGGTTAAAGCCCTGAGCAACCTGTTTCTAATCTAAAGCTGTTTCTTATCACTCTAGCGTTGTTCGAGCAGCAGATGGAAACTCTTCAGAAGAGCCTTCCCTTTCTAGGATCTCTGTCTTTATTATAACACAGTCTGTGGTCCTAATTTGTTCAGATCTGCACTCTCCAGCCCGTGGCACGCAGGGGGGTAGTACTTATCGAACGGCAATGAATAGTCATTGCTAAGGTTATGGGAGTTCCTGTAGGGATAGGTGTTTGTTGCTATGAACCGACAACACGCAGGAAACCAAATGTCAAGACAGGTTCATTGATTAACTGGGAAAATTAACTTTTTTTCCCCAATTTTTAAAGTGGATGCAACACTGAAAATAACCGAAACACTGGAAATAACATACCTACATCTTCTTCAGCATGGCTACAAAAGGAAATTGCTTGCATATCTTTATATTTTGCATAAATCAACATGTCTCTCCTTACACCTGTGTCTTTAGACAGACCCTGAAGTCTCTCTTTAATTACTGTAAATAACATCTCATAAATCCAAAGCTAAGGCAAAACAAGAGCAGAAAGCTCAGTGATATTTAAATCAGCAAACTGCAGACCACATGCTCAGCCACATTCACATTTTGTTAAAATGATATGCTTTAAAAACCAATTAGTAGAATGCATTACGTATGCACGTAAATAATCTGTTACTAATACGTTTGCATGAGAACACTATGAGAAAATCCACCCATGAGGACCCATCAGTAGAAGCCACACTGAATCACTGGATTCCAAGGCTACCTGCTCAGGCATTGCTACTGAAAGCGAGTCATGTTTCATCACCAGGGAACGCAACGACAGCCTGGTCTCCATATCCCATCCTGAAGCACAAAATCTATTTCTAATAGTTTAACTGTGTGCTTCAACGTACATGCTTGTTGCTCAAAGTGTGGTCCAAGGATCAGCAGCATCAATATCACCTGGGAGCTTGATAGGCAGAATCTTAGCACACATGCACACTCATATGTAGAGAGGCACGCGTGCACACACACACACACACACTCTCTCTCTCTCACGTGAACACACACCTCCCGTACCTTCTTTCCACGGCGGCAGCCCAACTACCACTTCCACCCACATCATTGTGAATTACAATCTGCCTTTTAGGAAGATCCTCAGGTGTTTCATATACACATTAAAGTTTGACAGGCACTGGTGTTTATCATTCTAAAAGTAAATAACTTTTCTTCAGCCTCCCTTAGTTTACTGGTTGCACCACAAAATGCACATAACCCAAGCGATTGTTTATCAGTATACAAAATGCAGAGAGGAAATTTTCCCCAAGGAGGAAAAGACTGAGTAGTATTAACAGTGCTTTAAACTGTAATGAATTCCCAGTCTAATTCACGACGAGGTTTCAATTTATACCACATTTAGAGTACTACAGGTTCAAGTAATCACTGCAGTAATTAGCTTACTTCCAGTCCTCCAAAATAAACCCACTAATTTTTGCAATCAGCCTTCATTTGGTTAATCACCAGTTTAATTGATTTAATTAGTTTGATCTGCAAAATTAGTCAAGTGTAAATACTGTTTTGTAAACAGAGTTTAGCTCCAAGCTGTAAGATAGGGAATTCTAATTCAAACGTAGAGTTAATAACAAATCCACACATACAGGATTTTGTTGTGGAGCAGAGCAGTTGCAAGTTTTTAAGAGAAAGTCCTGTGGATATTTTGGTGCATGTTCTGGAATTGTGCTATTATAATTATTGACTAAGCTAAGCTGCCTCCTTTTGTCAACCAACTCTGACACTATACAGTAATTGGGTTTTGAAGATTAAAAGGAATTCTTTGTCATTTTTCTTTTTAAATGATCTGGCTCAACCCTAATGTTGAGAGAATTTTCCAGATTTGAATTTCACATTATTTTTAGTATTTTCAGTCCTGCCCACTAAAGGATATTTTAAACCTCTTCTAAAACAAATGTTTTTGAATTTTTGAAGAGAACACGTCTACTGACATTACATTAACAAGACGTAGTACACACCATGTGATGTAAAATACATCTTTACTTTTTGCTTGGTTTTTGATACAATAAATTTGACAAGACAGAAATTCCTTTTAAACCCTTCCCAAATGAATTCATTCTAAGTGCTAAATTCATTAGATTCTCGGTAGAGTAAGACAGTCTTTCCATTTAAAATCTCTGCTTGGAATACAGTAAATGAGTGGGGAATTAAGCAGGGGAGTACTTGTTTATAGACTGTATTTTCCAGATTGCTTCTCATTACTGAGCCACTGTTAATGGTGTCTCCTTGGAATTTTCTACACCTTTGCTTTAAAATATTTAATTATAACTTGGATACTTTGGGATTCCTTTAGTTGTGCTACTAAGTGAAATATTTAACCTGGATTACAAAGTATATTGGAAGAGTACTGCCACAAATTATTTATCAAATTGTAATTAGGAATGTAAAAGACTACAATATGAGTAAATGGCCACACTGGACCACCTACAATCTTTACAATGCAGTGAAGCCTGGAACGGAGGCTGCGAATAGGAGCATGGAACCATGTGAACTTATGCGCTGTTAACTGCCATTAACATTTTTTTTAAAATCTCTTTATCAGTTTAGAAAAAGGATGTGGTCTTTTTTTGTTCCAGAGAAAATGTTGAATCTCTCTACGAGGTAGGCATTAATCTTGTCTGTAGCCCTCATGGGGCTTCAGCCATGCTTTCTTCGAGCTCAGGCATTTTCTGGGATGAGTCAGATGGTAAATATTTTTGGCTTTGCGGGTTATAATGTCTCATCACAACTTCTCAACTCTGCAGCCATAGTCAAGATGGAAATGAATGCTGTGGTTATAGTCCAATAAAACCTTATTTATGGATATTGACATTTTAATTTCATATGGTTTTCTCATTTCACAAAATGTTAGTCTTCTTTTGATTTTTCAACCACTTAGGAAGGTTAAAATCATTCTTAACTTGTGGCTGGGTGCGGTGGCTCATGCCTGTAATCCCAGTACTTTGGGAGGCCGAGGAGGCTGAGACACAAGAATCACTGGAACACAGGAGGCAGAGGTTGTTGTGAGCCAAGATCAGACCACAGCACTCAGGCCTGGGCAACTCTCCTGAGGTTGGGAGTGCGAGACCAGCCCGACCAACATGGAGAAACCCCGTCTCTACTAAAAATACAAAATTAGATGGGTGTGGTGGTGCACGCCTGTAATCCCAGTTACTCGGGAGTCCGAGACAGGAGAATCCCTCAAACTGGGAGGCAGAGGTTGCGGTAAGCTGAGATCACTCCCTTGCACTCCAGCCTGGGAAACAAGTGCGAAACTACGTCTCAGAAAAACATTCTTAACTTATAGGCTATACAAAAGTGGAGCAGCCAGATTGGCCCATCGTTTCCCCACCCCTTTCTCGCTGTTATAGCTCAGGTGGCTACTGAGTGTTCAAGAAGACATTATTTCTACTGGTTGCAGTGGGTCATGCCTGGCATCCAGCACCTGAGGATTGGAGGCCAGGAGTTCAAGACCAGTCTGGCCAACATGGTGAAAGCCCTAGCTCTATTAAAAAAAAAATTAGCCAAGTGTGGTGGTGCACACTTGTAATTCCAGCTACTCAGGAGGCTGAGACACAAGAATCACTGGAACACAGGAGGCAGAGGTTGTAGTGAGCCAAGATCGCACACCTGCACTCAGGCCTGGGCAACCAAGTGGGACTGACTCAAAAAAAAAAAATTAAATTTTTCTGGGCTTGGTGGCTCATGCCTGTAATCCCAGAACGCTGGGAGGCAGAGGCAGGCAGATCATGAAGTTAAGAGATTGAGACCATCCTGGCCAACATGGTGAAACCCCGTCTCTACTAAAACTACAAAAATTAGCCAGGCATGGTGGTGCACGCCTGTAGTCCCAGCTACACAGGAGGCTGAGGCAGAAGAATCACTTGAACCTGGAAGGTGGAGGTTGCAGTGAACCGAGATTGCGCCACTGCACTCCAGCCTGGTGACAGAGGGAGCCTCTGTCTCAAAAACAAAATTTTTAATTTTGAAATGTTATTTCTGACTATACCACTTCAAAGGCCATTTCATTACCTGCCATTGAAAATTTTAGGTCAATATCAAAATGACTGCTCCTCGCTTATAGAAACTGCTTCACATGCTAGATACAAAAGGCAGAGGGGCAACTGGGACTTAGACATGGGGCTTAGCTTAGCTGGTGTTAAAGAAAAAGGAAAAAAGGCCTGCAAGCATATACCAACATGAAGTCCCACCTGCATGCTTAAGAGGCTCCAAGGCAAAGACAGGACTACCCTTCGGCTTCCAGGCGCATTTAATGTTCCTTTCAACCCTTTTGCTGACATTTTCCTTGTTGAATATTGTTCTAAATTAATTTCTTTCATTTGATTTAACTTGACGTAAAATACTGTGGGGAGTAGGATTGGCTGAAACACAATATGATGTGTCCATTCCTGTTCTTCCCTAAAATGATTCTGAAATATCTTCCGGAAGCTTTTGCAGATATATAATTTGGGTATAATTTCCCATTTCCGTTATCTCCAGCAAGGCAGCTGGAACCATCACCAGTGAGGCTTGATTACTATGTTTCAATAAGCCCTTAATTGTCTACAAAAAGATAAGGATCCTAAAATGGTTTTATCTCGTCATTTCATTAGTATTGCTGGAGCAGGGATTTTTGTTTGTCTGTTTTAACAATTTAACTGTTTCATGTCATCGGCCAGGGTTGGCACCTTTGGAGCTTCTCACTGCATGTCAGTGGGTGCATGATTTGGGGGGAGGGCCTTCCATTTTTCCAACCACCTCTTTCCTACAGAGTCTTCACAGAATGTGCCTTGCTGACCTTGGGACATTCTCACATGGGAAAACTCCAGGTAGAAAATGTTCTATAAAAAAGAGTGCGATTCAAAAAGATGGGGTCCCATGAACACGCACGTATTGAGCATCTTCTTAGCTTACAAGGCAGAAATGCGTAAGTGGAGATCGAACAGGCTAACTGATGAAGAGTAGGGCAAGCGAATACTCCGAGAGCTGGCACCCCCGAGTCCACAGTGGTGTGCCGCTGCCAGCAAAGTCGGAGAAGGAAAGGGAGCTACTAAAAGGAGAGAAAGAGCGTTCTGAGCATTGAAAAAGGCATTGCTTCATCGTGACACTTATTTTTTTTAATGACGCCTTCCCGTTCCAGCTTGGCGTAATTAACTTGTCTGAAATTTCCCTCTGCAGGATTTATATGATTAGCACCTTTTCCTAACTTCTCGCTGGGCTTAGGCAGAGGTGGCTGAAGAAGTAAACAAGTCACAACCAGAGTCCCCTGCTTTGAATATCTCTTCTTACTGTCTCCCGAGGTTTGTTTAGATCCAGTAAGATAGGCGATTGTTACATCTTGTTACACCTTTCCTGAAATGTTCAGGTAGAACTTGGTATCCATGAAATCTTCAAATTGTGTGGTGTCTACATTTTCTAACGAGGAAAAGGATCTACACTTGCAGATTTTAAGCATCTTGGATATTTACAAATTCTCAGGGTATTTGTGTGAAACTGGTAAGGGATTCTGTGGGGAAAGAGGAAAACCGCCTCATACACGAACTTGCCCGCTTGGGAATTCCAAGTGCAGACCACAGTAGGATTGAAAACCTTAACTTTTTTTTTCTTCTGCACTCCAAGAAGTCCCCAGATCTGTATGCTGGAGCGTATCTCGGTTAGTACATACATTCGGCCAAGCAACTCAGGGCCCTGCTACATTCCCCGAATGTTTTTATAGTCGGTAAACTTTTCAGATCTTGGGTGCTAATTTGTATCATTTGCAAAAAACATTTGGTGCTTGCAATGCAATTACCACTAAAGAGGTTTTGGGGTATTCTCATTAAACTGAGTCCCAGATGTTTTTGCCCTCGTGATTTGTGTTGATCTGCTCTTTGTCGGTTCCAATTATCAATCAAGATGAATGAATTAGTCATCCACTTGGTGAGATGCCTCTTTATGCATATGCTGGAGACGGAAGCTAAAAGAGCCTTCAGAGATATCCGTCTAACCTTAAAACGGACCGTGTCCTCTGCATAGGTGCACAAACAGTGGAACGGCATTGCTTTTTCTCAAATACGTATGTTGGGGAGATACATATAATTTGTGGTACGCGTGTGTGCACAGAAATAAGGATGCAGAAAGATATTCGCACATTTCCGGACTGACTGTACGTCTACACGTAACCCCTTCCTCTTCTAGTACAATATTTTTTATTTGAAGGCTTTCATGTGAATAACATTTCCAGGGGGAAATCTCTAATTGCTGAGCTAGGAGAAAAACAGTGCCCTAGGAATCTGATTACAATATTTTAGTACGTTCCCGTCCCTTGGAGTTGCCACCGGTATGCTCTTAACAGGGATACAAAGTACCCAGTGGGCACTCAGTACACCTCACAGGAGAGTAGGGCACCTTGTGAATATGCATTAAACCGTGGTCCTGTTTACCTCCGCTGCCTGCTGTGTCGGCGGCCGTGCTGGCCGGCACTCGCTAAAGGAATGGTTGCAGTATCATTCTGGCGTGATGCCACCACATATGAAATGTGCGTGTCTTTTAATAGTTCCTTCCAATGCTCTTGGGAACACATGGGGCATCTAACAAAGATTCCTTGAACTGGGAATTCAAACGGCTTTAGATAGGCAAAAAATGTGTGTCTGGGAGGCAGACAGAGGAGGAAACAGCATCAAGCAGCAGGTATAGTGATTTCTTAGCAAATTCCGTTGCTTCCCTTCATCAGTGTTTATTACAAAAGGGGAGAGGAGCCTTTATTTCTGCAGTAACAGCAGGTGACATCACCTATCCTGTCTAAAGGAAATGCGACTGGAAATTGCGTGTGTTGAAAATGGAGAAATTAAATCTCCCTCATTGAAGATATATGAGAAGCATATTCATTGTATTCATGTAAGTCTGATTGTGTATTTGTGTGCTGCATATCTATACATTACACACATACACACACACACACACACACACACACAAGCACGTCTGTTCTCCAGTTAGCTGGGACACTTAACAAAAGAATTGCCATTCCCGTGCGCCGACATACACTTGTAAAAGCACTGTCTTTGGCATTTGGAAGATATCTCTGGGGCAATTTTGCAGTCCTACAGTCCTGCAAACACGTCCCTGGGAGGCTGGCTGGATGTGAATTTGTCTTCAGAAACGGAGGAAGCAGGCTGCACCTCAGCATGAGGGCCAGTATTGGTGAGCCATTTTTCAGTATATAAAAACATTTGTCTATTTGGTTTCCAGTCACCTGAGAGGCAAACCCGGATCCAATCAGCTGAGAGGCAAACCCTAGGATCAGGGAGAGCCTCTGTGACTACCACAAAACAGTTTTCTTACTGTCCCTTTAAAAAGGCCAGGGAACTTTGGCAATGGGCATCTAGAAGACTTTAAAAGGGCTGGGTACAGTAGCTCATGCAGGTAATTCCAGCACTTTGGGAGGTGAAGGTTTGTGGATTGCCTGAGACCAGGAGTTCAAAACCAGCCTGGGCAACATGGCAAAACCCCCTCTCCACTAAAAATACCAAAAAAATTAGCCAGGCATGGTGGCACAAGGCTGTGGACCCAGTTACTCAGGAGGCTGAGCCCACGAGGGTGAGACTGCTATGAGTGAAGATCACAGCATTGCCCCCCAGCCTTGGCAATCACAGTGAGATCCTGTCTCAAGAAAAGAGAAAGCCTTAAAAAGGTTTGTACCCTTGGACACATCTCCAGGAGCCTTTTGTAAAGAAAATAGCCTACGTACTTGAAGTGTTAGTTATAGTCTTAATAAAAACACTGAAAAATGGAAAGGGATTCCCCTATTTTAACTCCTTTAGGTTAAGTAAACTATGGTATATCCAGTGGATTATCATGCATCTGTTGAATACATTTACAAATTTATGAAATATGTTTACAAGCTTATATCTGTAAATTATAAATAAATTTAATGTACTATAATTATTAATATATTAGTATGCTCATTATTATATAAACATAATATGGTAATGTTAAATACATTTACAGATTTGTATTAAGATAAATATATATCTTATGGCATTAAATTAAAATTGCATCTCTGGAAATTAGGGGAACACAGTCTCTAGTATGTTAGAAAAAAATTACACCGTACCTAAGGAATGACTGGAAGTCAGTGTAGCAGTTTCGTCTCTTAACTGTGGAACTACGGTTGGGTTTTCCCTCTCCCTCTATTTTCCACGTCGTCCAAATCACCTGTACACAATGAGTGGTGACTATAATCTGAATGTAAAGGTTAATTTTGGCACTAATCGGGCAAGGACATTTGCCACTGTTGCGAGAGGTGGGCAGCAGACAGATCAGAGGCATTTGGATACATTGCTTGGCAACTCCATATGAGTCACGTTCCTTTCAGGGCTGGGGTTTGGTCTGGGTGTGGTGGCAGCTCAAGGAAATCATCTTTCTATTTCTAACTCTGAATTAATTTTCCAAATGGGGTGAGGGATGGAGAACATCTGTCGGAGCAAAATTCTCAGAGAGATGCCCGTAGGTCATTCCATGAGACAGGAACCTAAGAACATTCTCTGCCAGTCATTTCAGAGCTCCGCTTGCCTGTGGGTAAGAAAACGGCACCCATGAGGAAGACTCGGGCAGGGAGCCGGCAGAGAAGGAGGCCAAGCAGGGGACTAGTGGAGCGATAGGGCTTGGGGCACGGCTAGGACGCAGCTAGCCTGGACTTGAGAAGCTTGACAGTTTTATGTTTCTTACATTTCTTTTGTTCGTTTCCTTTTGGTTTTTCCTTGACATCTGATAGCTGGCTTTAAGGCCAGTCTGTCTTGAGCTATTGCCTGTGCTGTTAGCAGGAACTGCAGAGCAAAAGCACTTAGCCTCTGCCTGTCCTTTTGGAGGAAGCCAAAACTGATGGCTATTTATATTGTCATCACTTGGTTGAGGCCAAAAGACCATTTTCAGATGCCTTTTAAGTTGCTTTTAAATTTATACTTAAAATCACATAGTCGGCCGGGCACGGTGGCTCACGCCTATAATCCCAGCACTTCGGGAGGCCGAGACGGGTGGATCACGAGGTCAAGAAATTGAGACCATCCTGGTCAACACGGTGAAACCCCGTCTCTACTAAAAATACAAAAATTAGCTGGGCACGGTGGCGCGAGCCTGTAATCCCACCTACTCAGGAGGCTGAGGCAGGAGAATTGCCTGAACCCAGGAGGCGGAGGTTGCGGTGAGCCGAGATCACGCCATTGCACTCCAGCCTGGGTAACAAGAGCGAAACTCCGTCTCAAAAAAAAAAAAAAAATCACATAGTCATATTTTGCTAGAAAATAAAAGTGTGCCAGGTACTTTGGCTCACGCCTGTAATCCCCGCACTTTGGAAGGCCTAGGCAGGCAGATCACGAGGTCAAGAGGTGTAGACCATCCTGCCCAACAAGTTGAAACCCCATCTCTACTAAAAATACAAAAAATTAGCTGGGTGTGCTGGTGCGTGCCTGTAGTCCCAGCTACTCAGGAGGCTGAGGCAGGAGACAAGCTTGAACCCAGGAGGTGGAGGTTGCAGTGAGCTGAGATCGCACCACTGCACTCTAGCCTGGTTGCAGAGTGAGACTCCATCTCAAAAAAAAAAAAAGTGTATTCATAATTTGAAGTGTGAATTTTTGCTTACGCTTGCATCAGACTTGTAGAAGTCACTTCATCAATTCCTTGTGGAAGTGTCCTAAAGATCATGTCCGCAAGGGGTTGAATTCTTGGCTGACCCTTTGAGGTGTCACCTGCTCTGACAGCTCCTCTCCATTCTGTCATGGCCTCCTGATTCAGGTCAGGGCCTCATCTCCTCTCGTGGGCACTGCCTTTAGGCCTCCCCTACTCTGGGTTAGTTTCTGATGAATTCTCTCCAGCTTGCTGCTCGTCACCCGATTGTCAGAGTGGCAATGATTGGATAAAAACACCAAATACAGGGATCGTGCAGCCCCCTCCCATCAGCAGCCAAACCCCTCTCTCCCACCCCATCCTACCGTTGAAAGAAAAAGAGGCACATTGAGTAAGAAAAT
Source organism: Leontopithecus rosalia (assembly GCA_028533165.1). Taxonomy (NCBI): domain Eukaryota; kingdom Metazoa; phylum Chordata; class Mammalia; order Primates; family Cebidae; genus Leontopithecus; species Leontopithecus rosalia. The sequence continues at coordinate 3,373,445 of CM052655.1, forward strand.
ACATCAAGGCAGCATAAAGCAAGAGCATGTGGGGGCAAGGAGGGTAGTAATTTAAGTGTTTCAGAAATTACTTTTCAGAACAAAAAACTGGCAATAAGGAAAAAAATTGATTTTACATGAAAGTGAAAGCAAAATTATGCTGTTTCTGTTAAAGACATTTTACTTTTAGATTTTAAAAATAATCCAGAATTTAAATGAAAAGGGAATGTGTAAAATTACATGTATCTGTGTCTATATTTTTATTTATTTATTTGTAGGTGTGACTCCATAAGTCAGCAACTGCTCTGTTGCCTCCTACAAATCACAGCTTATTTTAAAGCCTTAACTTAGTGTTAAATAAGAGGCCAGAGTTAATTTAGGGAGCGATTACAGCAGAGGCATCTTAGAGCAACAGACATTGCAGCTCAATTAGTCTTCAATTTGTAATTGAGGGTAACTCCCACAGGACTAACTCGCTGATGAATTTCAAATAAGGAGACTTCAAAACTATGAGGAAAAATGGCTAATTATAAGCTAAGGGAAAAGGGAACACAGTGGAAGAAAAGAAGTTGAACCTATAGGATTTCACTGGTGATTCCTTAAAATCCGGAATTGCCAGGAGCCTTTGCAATCGCAGTCAGGACAGCCACGTGCAGAGAAGAAACAGAGAAAAAAAGAGCCAATATGGGGATTGGTGATTGGCAGAATGCACACTGCTGCCCACTGATGACGGGAAAGGCTTGGGTTTAAACATGGACAAAGACCAGGCATTATGGTGTCACTGGCCTCAAGAGTACTTTGGCTTTGGTTAAATGTATGCGGCAAGTATCAGAGAGAGAGGCTTCAGCTTTGCCCATTCTGGAGCTGAGCAGGCCCATATACAGCTGTGGGCTGGGCCCGTGGGGAAAGAGCCTCTTGAAGCAGCCAGCACACTGTTTCCGGGGGGTCTCAGCTCTGATGCTGAGGCTCCACAGCCAGCATCACACAGTCTATTCACAGACAGCCCTTCCACAGGCTTTTGTCAGCTGCTCCTCTGGCATCCAAGGCAGCCGACCAACTTGCAGCTCCTCTTTCTGCTTCCCAACATTTTACAGGGTTGGGGAAGCTGACTTTGCTTCCGACTCCATGGCAGAGAGCAGAGGGCATTTGCCACTTGGAAATGCGCCCAAGAGCGAAGGTCTTACTGCCGGTGAAGCCACCTCACCGATCCCTGTTCTGTTTTTCCAGTGGCTCCAGCCATGGATAGCCTTATTAGGAAAGACCTGAACATCTCATTTACCCCTACGGTGCCCACAAGTCAGAGTGGGTGCAGGACCTGTGCCTTGACCAGGGCTGGTGTAGAAGCTCTAGAGTAATACCCAGGGCTCCAGAAAGTTCAAGCTGAGGCGGTCTCCTTGTTTTGGGTAAATCCAAATAAATAAACACCTACTCTCCACCCAAGAATCTCATTTTGCTCAGAGACACCCGCTCCCAGAGAAAACAGGAATTTATTTCTTGCTGTAGCCTTGGGATCTATAAAGGCCTGTGCTTCGCTTTCACGTGCTGCCAGCCTGCTGTGACTTTTTTGTGCTTTGCTTCTAGTAGCAGAGACCCTGTTTCAATAGTAATGAGATTTACCCCTCCCAGAGAGTAAAGGGCGTGACTCAGCCCTGCAAGAAATCCCTATTCCCTTGGCCACCATGATTGTTTCAGGTATAAGCACACAACCCAAGCAGGGCCATACTGTCTCTATAAGACTTTTTTATACGGACACTAGGAAAAAGAAGACATCTCCTTTGCTAGGGTCATGAGAGGTAAGGACTGAGTAAGCCAAGATCCACTGGGAGCCGTCTTTTCTCTCATGTTAAAAAAGTTTGACCTAGAGTGAAGCCAAACAAAAGGGATCAGAAGTGAGAGTCGAAGACAGGCAAAAACCTGAAAACCGGATGGAGACAAAACCCTGAAAACCTTATTGAGACTTGGTATCCACCTATGCCTGAGGCCAGCGAGCACAGGCCCTGACTTCCAGCCACTTTAGCTAATGCCTTGCTTTGGGCTCAAGCTACTGTGAGTTGAATTCCTGTCATTTATAACGAGAGCCTAGGCTTACATCAAAGAGAGCATGAGGTCCACATTAGATTTTGCATCAGGCCCGATTTGTATAGTTATATAACCCACTGCGTGATATATTCCTACAAAAAGTCACATGTAGCTTAGAGAAAAGGAATAATTGAGATCTTTAGCAGCTCGGCTGATAGGCTGTGTGTTCCTGGACGGCAGGAGTCACTTTTAAGTTGTGTATTTAGCTGTCCCAGAACCTAGTAGATGCTCAGAAATTTGACTGACTTGATTTTCCTTCTGACAAGTGACACCATGATGTTAGGGATGACGAAGCCACAACCACGGCAAATGTAGTTATTTGTACCGAGTTTCCTTTGTGAGAAGGAAGTCCTGAATCGTCAGCGTGTCTTAGATCGATGTTAGAGATGATAAAGCAGTGGCTGCAAATACACTGATTTTTACTGAGTTTCCTCTGCGTGAAGGCAGCCCAGAATTTTCAGTGTGTCTTATACTGGGTTCCTCTGAAAGCAAACCCTGTAACAAGGACTCGGGTGCAGATAGTTTGTCTGGGAGGAGAGAATGAAAAGAGAAAGGAGCCAGCAGTGGGTGTGTTATCTGCCAGTGGCTTTCGCAGGCAACTGGGCTCATGCCACGCAGACCATCTGAGGATCACACAGAGCAAGCCTCAGGAACATACCAGCCTAAGAAGGGAGGCTGGGGCATTCACCAAAGACACACAATCCACATTGATTTAGGGGTATCTCCCAGGGGACTAACCTTTCATCCTTCAACATACACTGTGGATTTCATCTGGGCCCATTAGAGTGGCCGTCTGCAACTAGAGAGTGTGGAGCAGAAACTGCAGTATATGATGGTGTATGGAAGAGTCTGCTACAAATACATGAAACCAGACAAGCCAAGGGGCACAGCGTGGGGAGCAAGCATCGACCACAGGCAGCCGATATTCCTAATGACATCTGGAGTTCAGATACCTAGAAAGCTACATGGCATTATGGGTGGTCTTCTTGAAAGAAAGACATTCGTCTATTTCCTGGCATTAGAAAGGCCATTTGTACAGTAAATCGTTTTTCTTTCTTTTTTTTTTTTTTGAGACGGAGTTTCGCTCTTGTTGCCCAGGCTGGAGTGCAATGGCGCGATCTCGGCTCACCACAACCTCCGCTTCCTGGGTTCAAGCAATTCTCCTGCCTCAGCCTCCCGAGTAGCTGGGACTACAGGCATGCGCCACCATGCCCAGCTAATTTTTGTATTTTTAGTAGAGATGGGGTTTCACCATGTTGACCAGGATGGTCTCGATCTCTTGACCTTGTGATCCACCCGCCTCAGGCTCCCAAAGTGCTGGGATTACAGGCTTGAGCCACCGCGCCTGGCCCTATGTATTACTTCTAAATGATTTAGAGTTGGAAATTTCAGTTTGGCAATTTCCATAAAAATCTAATCTAAAAAAATCCATTTCTAGGGAAATACCCTGCAACTGTAAGAATATCCTACAGCCGTATTTGCCCACATGCACAAAGAAGTGCATGAAGTGCTACAGAATTCAGTGTAACCTTGCATGTAACCAACGAATTAAAAGCAAACAAAATACCCAAAACAGAGGTTTGGCTATGTAAATTAAGGTAAAACTACAGTATGTAACATTCTGCAGGTATTAGGAAAATTGAGGCAGGTTATAACACTAGTATGGAACACTCATAAGATACATTGCTTGGGTCAGGCGGGTGCGGTGGCTCATGCCTATAATCCCAGCACTTTGGGAGGCTGAAGCGGGTGGATCACGAGGTCAAGAGATCGAGACCATCCTGGTCAACAAGGTGAAACCCCGTCTCTACTAAAGATACAAAAAATTAGCTGGGCATGGTGGCGTGTGCCTGTAATCCCAGCTACTCGGGAGGCTGAGGCAGGGGAATTGCCTGAACCCAGGAGGCGGAGGTTGCGGTGAGCCGAGATCGCGCCATTGTACTCCTCCCTGGGTAACAAGAGCAAAACTCCGTCTCAAAAAAAAAAAAAAAGATATATTGCTAACCTTTTACATGCTAAACAGTGTGGATAGTATTATGTTGCTTGTGGGGTATGTGTATGTGCTTGTATGTGATACCTCTGGAGGGACACAGAAGAATCTAGTAACAGTTGCCTTTGAGAGAGGAGCTGGGGTCTAGGGACAGAGGTGAAAGGGAGAACACCTGTTTGGTAGTGTTTTAATTTTTTTTTTAAGATGCAAATATATTACTAATTGGATAAGTAGAGGATGGATGGACGGACAGATGATTAGATGAAGCAATAAAACAAAGCCAGTGGAGAATGATGGTTGTTACATGAAATAAGAGCAAGAAACAATTTGCTCAGCCTTTACATACAACCTACAATCAAGGTTGCATTTACTCAGTGCAATCTGTGTATGCCTTATAAATCAGCAGTCAAAAGAGCAGAAGCTATCCTGTTGGCCAGGTGCGGTGGCTCACGCCTGTAATCCCAGCACTCCCGGAGGCCTAGATGGGAGGATGGCTTCACTCCAGGAGTTAAAGACAAGCCTGGGCAAGAGGGTGAGACCCTGTCTCTACAAAAACTGAAAAAATTAATCAGGTATGGTGGCATGTGCCTATTGTCCCAGCTACTCAGGAGGCTAAGGTGGGAGGAGCGCTTGAACTTGGAAATTTGAGGCTGCAGTGAGCTGCGATTGCACCACTGCACTTCATCTTGCGTGACAAAAGAAAGACCTTTTCTCTAAACAAAAACAAAAACACCCTGTATCTTATGTGCGTTACTTCACTTAATCTACACACTACCATCACAGAGCAAAACGTGTGTTTGTACATACACCTATACCTTATTCACAGATGAATAAACTGAGGTTCAGAGAGGGGAAGTAACTCACCCGAGGACAATTTACAAGACACAGTTATCCAGTTTTGAATTCAGGCTTGCTGATTACAAAGGCAATTAGGTATCACTGACTCCCATCAATGGTGATATTCCAAAAAATTAAAATTTTGGCCGGGCGCGGTGGCTCACGCCTGTAATCCCAGCACTTTGGGAGGCCGAGGCGGGTGGATCACGAGGTCAGGAGATCGAGACCAACCTGGTCAACATGGTGAAACCCCGTCTCTACTAAAAACACAAAAAAAATTAGCTAGGCATGGTGGTGCGTGCCTGTAGTCCCAGCTACTCAGGAGGCTGAGGCAGGAGAATTGCCTGAGCCCAGGAGGCGGAGGTTGCGGTGAGCCGAGATCACGCCATTGCACTCCAGCCTGGGTAACAAAAGCAAAACTCCGTCTCAAAAAAAAAAAAATTTATACAAAGTGGACTTTGGCCATTGGCAAACTTTGAAAAAATGTGTCCAACAGTGTTCTCTCCAGGTTTTGTTTTTCACTAAATAAAAGTCGTCATTTCAGACTTGTTTTGAAGGTCAGGAAAGCTGTTCATTCATTGTCCCTAAATGGCCAGATCCACACAATACACAAAATAAACTTCTTCAATAAAGTTCGCTCTGTTTCCCATTAATTCCACTTTGATTTCACCTTCCGGGAAAGACTGGAGACTGGCTGGCTGGTCCCTCTCTGCTGTGGAGGTCCTATGCTGATCCTGACACAACGCCAAGGCCCCACACTGCTGAAAGCAGTTGATGCCAGCCAGACGGCTAATCATCATTATTTCCTGGAAAGGCCCTCTGAGACCTTGAGCATGAAAGAGCCTATTTCAACTGGAGGATGCTCTCTGGTCCATATGCTACCCACAGGGACGCAGCAGTAGTTGCAGTATCAAGAAGCTACTGACATGGATCTGAAATGACTTTGATAACAGCAGCAACAAAAAAGCCCTCAGCTGCCTCTAGGAATGCACGCACCGACATCACACCATCACCCTCGGCATCGACAGTAGCGCAATTACTGGGCTCACCTGAGCTCTGCAGCAGGCAGCCGCATCCCGGGGCTCCTGCTCTCGCCTCCCCCTCTTTCTGTATTTTGGATGCCCTAAATTGCTTTGGCAGCCAGTTAGCTAGCTGCGCCATATAAACATTGTTCTTCAGGAATGGGTTACTTTTAACACAAGCTACCGAAACCTGCCTAAATGTTGCTCCAAGCAAGTAACTCAGTACAATGCTTTTTAAGAAAAAACAATTTTTTTGGCTTAGCAACAGTACATGTTCTTGGGCAGCAACTGTGAATATTCAAATACTGTAATTGGAGATGATTTACCTTGTTTTGAATTAACTAAAATTCCATTGTTAAGCACAAATACTGCTCCACTAAATCATCATGCTTTAATAGGTCCACGTGAGCAGGTTACCGAGCGCATCAGGATTTATAACGCTCCTGGGGAGCTGACCACTGTATTATGCTTCCTGCTGCTAGGTAATATGCATGACACATTTCTGGACACTAATTCATTTATTTAATAGTAACAGTATGCAAAAACAGAGTTCAAAATGAGGCTGACAAAGGAGGTATAAAAGTTTTATTAATCCATAGCTAATCAAAGGCCAGCGGAAGGCATATAATGGTGGCATTTACAGACCATATCGAATGTGAATAAATTAAATTTTTGTTTCCTAAAATCTTACTAATAGGATGTATTCGACTTGAAACATTTATACTTTTAATTACAGAGGCAGGCAATTTGGAGCTGGTTGCTAGCTGCACTTTCCTTAAAAGCTACAACTTGGCATCAAGGAGCAACACAAATCCTGTCATCAGCCATCTTCTCCAACATGATCAATTACAAAACAAGCGGCCTCATGCTAAAAATTGCAATGTTGTTTATTTCATTCCTGGTTTAATTATATTCTGTCAATCATTAGGAAGTTATTTTTCCCTGGAAGACAAGGAATATCTCCTTACTTGTCATCCCATCACCCTGGTTACTACACAAAGCACATAAACAGGTAGCATAATGCCTCTGATGGGAAACCTTTTTTACAGTTTGATGGCTCAGTTATTCAACAGATCAGAGCAAAGCAACAAAGACTTTCAAGTACAAGCAAAGGAGACAGTTAGGAAAGACCAAGAAACCCGGAAGTGCGTGGGAAGAACCCTTCTTTCGGCTTAGTTCAATGGCCTATGTTGGGAGAATATTTGCTCATCATTTCTAAGTAACAAAAGGAAATGAAGGCATCTGAAATATAAACCTCTCTGTATTCTAGAATTCTAAGCACCTTCTATGGCTCAGAGCATTTTGTAGCGATCAGATAGCTCCACCTTGTATGAGTATTTTTCTCATATTGAAGGTGAGAAAGAGATCACAGAATTTTCCATGGCAATATTTTCCTGAGTGCATTTTGAAGCAGATAAGCTAAAGAGCTTTCGCAGATTAGGAGGTTTTATATTAAAGAAGGGTTCCATGGTCAAATGAGTTTGGGGAATCCTAGATCAAACAAAGCTGTGTAAACATGTATCTTTAAGTAGGTTTCCTCAGTGCCTTTAATATGCTAATGGACATTGTAAAAATACAAGAAGAGAATATGGTATGAAGCATTTGCCATATTTATTTGATTGTGGAATGTTTGCTGAAAAGAATAAAGACCGATGTATCCCAGAATACAATTTAGGAAATAGCAATGAAAGGCATATCATCTTACATTGATAGGGCATACCAATGGATCTCACATCTTCTCTGTTAGGTCTCCAGATGCTGCTCCCACCATCCCTCTCTGCTACCTACTGATAGAAGCCCACCCCACATCTTTACCTCAGAGACTTCACAGTCAGCTTGAAAATCCACACACGATCTTCTAACACTGACACCACAGCCCTTAACCCAGAAGATTCTGAAGATACCTGTACTTTATTAGAGATAAAGTACAGAAGATGGACATTTTGATTTATTTTATATACTCAGGACAATAGGCCTGAAAAAATGGTAAATATTTTTGGTCATTTAAGGTTTACGAAAATCTCTAACATCATTTAACCAGGCACACATGGGAATCAGACAAAAAAATTAATAGTCCCCATCCCTACGATCACAGTTATATGCTGATATAGTCGGATATCATTCATTCAGAAGGGCACTGGGACTTACTAAAAAAAACTACTAGAACGGTTAAGGAAGTTTACTAAGGTCACAAGATACAAGGTGAATATTCAAAAATCAACTGTACTTCTATATACTAACAATAAACACTTAGAAATGAAGTTTTTAAAAATACTATATACAATAGTATTAAAATTGAAGTACTTAGGTATAAATCTAACAAAATAAGTGTAAGAGTTGCATCATGAAAAGGACCAAACATGGATAAGAAAAAAGACAACTAAGTAGAGAGCTGTAGTGTGGTCACAGACTGGAAGACATAATGTCGTTCAGACCATAATTCTCCCCAAAGTTATCTGTAGAGTCAATAAAATCCTAGTCAGAGCAACACAGGTTTGGGGCAGATAGAAATAGACAAATGATTCTAAGATGTATATGGAAGAGCAGAGACGCTAGAACAGCCAGAATTATTTTGAAAAGAAGAACACCGTTGGAACACCTACACCGATTGGTATAAAGATTTACTGTAAAACTACAGTACAGCGTATACTGGCATAGAATAGACATGTAGATCGATGGAATAGAACAGAAAGTCCAGAAAAATGCCCACACAAAAATGGTCAAGTGAAAATCAACAAAGGTGCCAAAGTAATTCAATGGAGAAGTAACTTTTCCAACAACGGTGTTAGAACAATGGATTCAATTAAACGCCAAAAAAATGAATGTTAATCTTTTCTCCACACACCATATAAAAATTAACTTGAGATAAATGATAGATACAAATGTAAAAATCTAAAACTATATAACTTCTAGAAGAAACCTATAACCTTTGGTTGGTAAAGATTTTTTAGTTATAACACAAAAAGTGCAAACCATAAATGAAAACATTGATACATTAGGTTTTATCAAAATTGAAAACTTTTTCTCTTCTAAAGACTCTTTCTAAGGCCGGGCACAGTGGCTCGCACCTATAATCCCAGCACTTTGGGAGGCTGAGGTGGGTGGATCACGAGGTCAAGAGATCGAGACCATCCTGGTTAACATGGTGAAACCCCGTCTCTACTAAAAATACAAAAAAATTAGCTGGGCATGGTGGTGCGCGCCTGTAGTCCCAGCTACTTGGGAGGCTGAGGCAGGAGAATTGCTTGAACCCAGAAGGCAGAAGTTGCGGTGAGCCGAGATCATGCCATTGCACTCCAGTCTGGGTAACAAGAGTGAAACTCCGTCTCAAAAAAAAGGACTCTTTCTAGAGAAAGAGTCTTCTAGACTAGAAGTCTCTAGTCTTCTAAAGACTAAATTATGAAAATGAAATGACAAACTATGAGCTGGCAAGAACATTTACAAAGCAAATATCTGATAATGACTACATCCAGAATATATTTTAAAACTCTTACAACTCAATAATTAAAACAGAAAGACTCAATTTTTTTAATGGCCAAAAATTTGAACAGATTTCACCAAATAAGAGATGTGATGGCAAATAAACACATAAATCATTAGACAATGCAGACTTAAAACAATAGATACCACTACATAAACACCAGAATGGCTAAGCATTAAAAAGGCCAAAAACACAAAGGGCTCATGAAGAAATGAATCAACTCAAACTACTTTACTGGTAGGAACGCAAAATGGTACAGTTACTTTGGAAATATGGCTGGTAGTTTGCTGCAGAGTTATATACATATTTACCATACAACTCAGGAATCCCACTCCTATGTATTTATTCAAAAGAAAGGCAAATGTGTATCTACACAAAACCTGCATGCTAACGTTTGTAGCAACTTATACAGAATTGCCACAAACTGGAAACCTCTCAAATATCTTTTAGAGGGTGAATGGATAATGAACTATGGTACATTCACACAATGGAATAGTATGGAGCCATGAACAAGAACATACTGATACATGCAACATGGATGAATTTCAGAAATGCTGCGAACTGAAAGGTGACAGACACAAGCACATATTGTATTGTCTTCTTTACATAATAACCTTGAAAAGAAAATATAGAGACAAAAATATCATCAGTGACTGCCAGGGATTATGAGTTGTGGGAGAAGACTGACTACAAAAGGGATATAAAGATGCCTTTTGTGAAAGTTGGGGGTGATAGAAATATTCTATATCTTGAGTGTGAAGTGGTAAAAACACGATACATTTAATGCAAAGTCAGTGAACTGAACAACTCAAAAGGGTAGAATTTTACTATGTGTAAATTACACTGCAATAAACCTGATTTTTAAAATAGGACGTAAATTCACGCTTTGGCTCATCTTACATTTTATCTAACATATCCACATGAAAGATCATTCTACAATTTAATGGTATTACGCATTTTAAATACAACTTCTAAATCTTCATACGGAGGATTCAGTTTGTGGATTCTTGGTGTTAAAAATTATGTTTGGCATAGGTACCAACTCACAGAGAAATTTCCCTACGTAAAGAGGTGAAACATTGGTGGTACCATGAGACTCTTTAATGGAAGGAAGTGAACAGCCGATAAACCACAAATAAATTGAAAGTATCACATGTTGTGACTTGGCCTTCTTGGTTTGAAACTCCCCAGTCCCTACTCTAATCGGGGACCTCTGATCACCTTGGTTAGCCTCGTAGTTAGAAATCCTAGCAATCGACGGGCACGGTGGCTCACGCCTATAATCCCAGCACTTTGGGAGGCCGAGGCGGGTGGATCACGAGGTCAAGACATCAAGACCATCCTGGTCAACAAGGTGAAAGCCCGTCTCTACTAAAACTACAAAAATTAGCTGGGCATGGTGGCGCTTGCCTGTAATCCCAGCTACTCAGGAGGCTGAGGCAGGAGAATTGCTTGAACCCAGGGACGGAGGTTGAGGTGAGCAGAGATCGTGCCATTGCACTCCAGCCTGGGTAACAAGAGTGAAACTCCGTCTCAAAAAAGAAAAAGAAAGAAAGAAAGAAAGAAATCCTAGCAATCAGGGATGAATGATTGCACTTTGTAACTCCTGACGTACATACCAGACTACCAGACAGTGCCCTGATGAGCTGCTTCAACAGGTGTGCCCACCAGTTAACCCACTGCCTCTGGCATCATCTCCATTTCCTTCTCTTTGCACTCATGCTAGCATGCTCATTTAGAAAGCCAACAATCCGTAAGCATAGAATTATAGGAAAATATTATGAGCCATTCTGTGGATGGAGCTGAAAACCTGGAGGAAATAAGTATTTTCTTAAAAAAAAAAAGACTAAAATTGTCCTACGTTACTAAAAGTCATAGAATTGCACACTTAAAAATTGCACACTATCAAAAGTCACTGAATTTTGTGACACGTAAATTATATCTCAATGAAGCTGCTTAAAAAGAATTTCTCTTAAAAATTGATTTATAAAACAGGACAAAACTTGAATAGATGAGTTACCATAGAAGATATGTAAAAATAATTGAAGATCAGTTGTTTTTAAAAGAATCAGAATTAAAGAGAGTCACAGCTGAGTTCTGTTTTATCTGTAAGGAAAAGGTCTTTCCTTTATAATTCAAAACATTATAGACCATATTAAAAAATTAGAAATTGCCCCAACTCATTGTATGATTCTAACACAACGTTAAAACCGAAACCTGATAAAAATTGTACCAAAATGGAAAATGATTGTAGTGTGATCTCACTTAGGAACTGAAATGCAAAAAACTAAATAAGTATCAACAAAGAAAATCCAGTAGCATATCAAAACAATGCTCTATGACTGGGTAGGTTTACTGCAGAAATGTAGGAAAATTCAAGATTATGGAGTCTCTCAACATAATGGATGACATAACAAATTCAAGGAGAAAAATAATATGATCATATCATTAAAAGCCAAAAAAGCTTTTGTTTTTCTCAGAAATAGTTGTATTCCTTAGATGTTTGTTTTGTCCCATGATAATACTCTGGATATGTGTCCCCTCTGAATCTCATGTTGAAATTTGACCCCTGGCTGGGTTTACTGTCTCATACCTGTAATGAGACAGTGGGAGGCTTTGGGAGGCTGAAGCAGGAGGATCCCATGAGCCCAGGAGTTAGAGACCAGCCTGGTCAACATAGTGAGACCCTTGTCTCTACAGAAGAAAAATTTAAAAATTAGCTGGGTTAATCATGAAATCAGGACATGCCAAATTTAAAAATTAATCCCAGCTAATTTTTAAATTTCTCTTTTGTAGAGACGAATGTCTTCTTACACTAACCTCAAATGGGTAACCACCACACTCAGCTAATTTTGCTTGACCTTACCTCAAGGCTGCTGTAAGCCATGATTGCACCACTGCACTCTATTACAGGTTAAAGAGTAAGACCTTGTTTAAAAAAAAAATAAAAAGAAAAGAAAAGAAAAGCAAAAAGAGAAAAGAGTTTTATTCTCAGTGTTGGAGGTGAGACCTGGTAGGAAGTGTTTGGCAAATCCCTCATGAATGGCTTGGTGAGTCCTGCAGTTGAGTGACTCTGTGTGCTGTTAGTTCCCCACAAGTACTGGTTGTTGAAAATATCCTGGTACCTCCCTGCCTTCTCTTGCCTCCTCTCTTACCATGAGATCTCTGCACACACCAGCTCCCCTTTACCTTCCATCATGCGTGAGGTAGCCTGAGATCCTCACCAGAGGGAGTGCTGGCACCACGCTTCTTGCACAGCCCTCAGAACCCTGTGCCAAATGAACAACTTTTTTCTTTTTTTTCAATAAATTACCTAGCCTCAGATATTCCTTTATAGCACCACAAATGGACTAAGCCAATCCATGAACTCATCCCCTGGGTATCAGCCACTCTGTCAGGTAATGCTGATCTGGGAAAGTATGAGGATCTCATCACAATCTGTCAGAACTTACAGCTTCAGGAAGGGGGGAATTTATTTTTCCTCACTTTTCAGGGAAAGCTTTTTCAAGTGATATTTGCATTGAACACAGGCACAGACAAATACGGGGCCAGTAACCGACAAGGCTCTAGCCAGAAGGTTAAGCTGTCATAAAGAGGAGGAAAAACCAGACAGAAGTGTAGGAAGATTAAGCCAGTGTCCAGATGCTGACACAAATCAATCTGTGGCTTTTGCCACCTCTTCGGCCTTTCTGGGACTCAGTTTGCTCACCTGTGAAATGCAGAGCTCTTTAGATACCTTGGATAGGTTCCTATCTGCTCCAGAATTATATGATTTCTCTGCTTGACCAAGTTTTTTGAAAGACACACAGGGAAAGATTAACTACACGTTGACTGAGATCTGTGAATGTTAAGATTCAATATGAAGGTTGGAATTCTTCCCTGATTTTTATTTTTTTATTTAATTTAACTTAATTTAAAATTTTTTATGAGTATGTAATACTTGTACAAATTTCCTGATATTTTGATCATGTCTTATTATCAATTCCTTCCTACTATAAGAAGTGAGAGCCAGGCATGGTGGCTCATGCCTATAATCCCAGCACTTTGGGAGGCCTTGAAGGGCAGATAACTTGAGGTCAGGAGTTCAAGATCAGCCTGACCAGCATGATAAAACCTCATCTCTACTAAAAATACACAATTAGCCAGGCGTGGTGGTGCATGCCTGTAATGCCAGCTACTTGGGACACTGAGGCAGGAAAACTACCTGAACCCTGGAGGCAGAGGTTGTGGTGAGCTGAGATCACACCACTGCACTCCAGCCTAGGCAACAACAGCAAAACTCCATCTCAAAAAAACAAAAAGTGACTGGCTGCTTGGCTTTTTATGGGAGAAATTAATGACAAAGAACATTCAATAGGCAACGTTGTGTTTTGCCCACAATTTTAAAACAGCGTACCTAAGGCAGTATTTACCAAATAGTAGAACAGATGCAACTTGTATTTTAAAAGTGGGTTGGGAGAGTAAAATATGAATGGAAAAATCCTTGGTCCGTTTGGGCTGCTCTAACAAAATACCTTGTCAGGGTGGCTTACAAACAACAGGGTTGTTTTTGTAAGCCATCAGTCAAGATTAAGATGTCAGCAGATTTGGTGACTGGGGAAGGACCACTTTGTCATAGACCAACGTCTTCTTACTCTAACCTCAGATGGTAGAAGGGACCGGGGGTCTCTTTGGAGTCTCCTTCATAAGGAAATTAATTCCATTCATGAGGGCTTCTCCCTCGTAACTTAATCACTCCCCAAAAGGCCTCACCTCCTAATGCGTCATCTTGGGGGTTACGATTTCAACATGTAAACTTTGGGGGACACAAACATTCAGACCATGGCATTACGTCTCACACCGAGTCTCCAAAGGAGGCTATGGCCCAAGCAGGGTTAACCTCAGCTAGCTCTCCTCCCTCCTTCCCTTTCTTTCCAGCAGAATCTCAGAGGACTAGCATGTCTTAGAACACCTTTGGAAAATGCTAAAATCACAAAGTGTAAACTTGCCAACTGAGAAATAAAAACGAGAGTCACCAAGACTTCATGTTTGCCTTTTGTGGGCTGTTTAAGGCATTAGAAGCTAAATTAAACCATTTTTTTTCCTTCACGATTATGTGATAAACCCTGTTTTCCAAAGGTGACTGTGTTCTCTCTGCCTCAGGAGGTAAAAGTGAAATGAGAGAGGTGTGGGCTGCTCAGAAAAGCCCAGGCGGCAGCCACAGAGATGGCTTTGTTCACTCTTCCTGGGTAAGAGCAGCAAGCATCAGGAGATCAAGTCATCACTGCCCTAAATCCCCAATCATGTCGGCCTCCACTCCATAAACTCGTGGGGCACCCAGCCACGCAAAAGCCTAAAGGTTAAGCACATACCATTGACCTTGGAGAAACGAGTTTTCTCACATCATTAAATACAGCCTTGCCTGATCAAACCAAAAAGTGCCCTGGGAGCATTATTTAAGGCTTAGACGTTCCACCTACATCTGTGTGACACAAAATCAATATCTTCCCCTGCCTTTGTTTGCCTGGATTATGTTTAACCACTAAATGGCTTTTAGGGCATCAATTAGATTTACCATCTTGCATTTTACACAGGCAGGTGTGTGAACAAGAAAAATAGGAATATGTCATCATTTCCTTTCCCTCTAGCTTGTTAGCACAAGAAACATCAAACAGCTTATCTAGAGTATGCTTCTATATCGGTACACAGATACACGATTTATAATCCTTATAGTAGAAATGTTTTCCCTTGACCTAGAAGACTTCCTTGACAATGGTACTTTCAGAGAATACTGTAAAAACAGATTATTTAATAAATGCATGGAAATAACTGAGTCTTCATTTGGCAGAAAATACTAAATCTCAAGTTTTACACATATAAATAAATTTCCAGATGCTTTAAGTTTTTTAATGCAAGAAGTAGAGGTACTAAATAACATAATAGAAAAAAAATCTTAATAAGATAATAGAGGAAAAGATTAATGTGACTACATAAAATTTTTGAAGCGAAAAAATAATTCAAGTAAAGTTAATGTTATTTAACCTTTATTCAATACTTATTATGTAATAGGAACTAAGCTAAATCTTCACATATATTGACTTCTTCCACACACACACACACACACACACACACACACACACACACACGTGGATTATAAGGAATTGACTCACATGACTGGAGGCTGAGAAGCCCCAAGTCAGTGAGCTGGAGACACAGGAGAGACAATGTGTAGTTCCCATCGGAGTCCAAAGACTTGATAACCAGGAGAGCCAACAGTGTAAGTTCAGGTCCAAAAGCTAGCAGCTCAAGATCTAAGAAGAACTGATGTTTCAGTTCAAGTCTGAAGGCTAAAGAAGACCAAAGTACCAGCTCAAGTGGTTGGACAGGAGGACTTTTCTCTTATTCAACCTTTTGTTCTATTAAGGCCTTCAACTGGTTAGATGAGGTCCACCTCCATTAGAGAGGCAATCTGCGTTACTCAGTCTATCAACTCAAATGTTCATCTCATCCAGAATCACCCCATCAGACACATCTAGAAGAGTGTTTGGCCAAATATTTGGAAACCCCATGGCCTAGTCAAGTCGACACATTAAATTAATTGTCGCAATGATACCGTCCTCCTTTCGACTGCTTAACCAGAAAAAACACATAGACAGAGTGGTAGAGTAAGACCTTGTAACCAGCTCTGTCTGATACCAAACAAGTTCTGCCTTAGAAACTGGGGGAAATACAAAATAAAGGACAAAGAAAAAAAAACAACTAGTAACAATAACAAGAGATTTATGAATCAATAAAATTGATGAGTACCCCATATCAATATTGGCAAAGAAAAATTTAAAAAAATATAAACATACAAATTTAAAAAAAAGGCAATTTCAGAGGAAATAGATGTTAATAAAAACAAATATGCTCGGTCTCTTAAATAATAAAAGAAATACAATTTAAAACAATGAGGCATCATTACAGATACCGTATCAGACTTGAATATTATTTAGAATGATTATTCTCAGTGTGGGCAAGGAGAAAAGAAAGTGCCACATTTATGCACAATTAGTACAAAGTTTTAGGGAAGTCAATTTGGAGAAATCTATCCAAATTCAAACATGTATTGTTTTTGACACAGAAATCTCTTTTAGGTAGTTCTCCCATGCACATACACATATGTGCAGATATATTTACAGAAGTATTCACTACAGTATTTTTAGTGAGAACAAGGTGTTACAAACCAATTCAGTGTCTATCCGATAAGAGTTAGGTTAAGTTATATGTTATACAAAAAAATTTATACAGCTGTTGAAAGAATTAAAAAGGGGGAAATGTACACAATATAATTTGAATAAAAACAAGGTATGCAGTCATATGTATATTATGGTCTTGCTCTTATGTGAATATATAAAGTTCATAGGAGAGTTTTTACTGAAAGATGTAGATAGTTGCTGGGGGAAGGAGCAGATGTAGTCAGGGCCTGAGCCATTACTTTAAAATTTTTGCTTTTTTTTTTTTCTGTCCAGCCTTAATCTTTTATTTTATTCAGGTATAATATATAGATAACAAAAAGCACAGATTTTTTTTTTTGCTAGCACAAATATGGGACAATTTTATCTTTGAAGGGGACAATATCTGCCATCTGGAATCATAATCATGAGAAAATCATGATTCCATTCTGAATAGATCTAGAACAAAATACAGGTCATCTAAACTTGTTAGCAATCCTTTAAACATAAGATTCACATGTCATAAAATTCCCGTTTAAAGTATACAAATCAGTGGGTTTTAACATATTCACAAAGTCGTACAAACACCAGCAGTATGTAATTTCAGAACGCTCAGTGGTCTCACTCCCATTCGCGGTCACTCTGCACTTTCCCATTCTGCCAGTCCCTCGGACCGTGAAAACCACTTTCTTTCCCTATCAAATTGCCTATTCTGGATATTTCATATAAACAGAATTCTGTAACATGTGACCTTTTGTGTCTGGCTTCTTTCACTTAGCACAATGTTTTAAAGATTCATTCATACTGTAGCATGTATAATACTAGTACTTCGTTTTTATGGCTAAATAACAGTATATGGATATCCCACATTTTATTTACTCATTTATCAATTGCAGACACTTAAGTTGCTTGTTTTCTTCTTACCTGAGTCAGATTTACCATCAAGGTAATGAAGTCTAAGCTTCAGGCTCTCTCACTTGTATGAATCTCCCTCAAGGACCTGGGAGGGGCCTTCACAATGTGTTCACATAGCCGTATGTCCTCGCAAATTTGCAGAAGTAAAATGATGCCACTTCCATCAGTTAAGGCTACTGACTATTTCAATTGAGACTTCCTGTCACATGTCCTTTCATGTTGGGTGCTTTGCAGTTATTTTTCAACCAAAGTCTTTTCCTAAGGCAAAGCTTTTAGCTTACTCTGACTTCCATGCAAACTTCTCATCTCCTATTTCTTTATTATTACTGTCTGTTATGGGTCCTCATCTTCTGTCTGCAATTCCAAAGTCCAAAACAAGCTCCAAACAGTTTTATCAGTATCCCTTTGGCAGCAAAACTTTATTTGATTGAGGTTTAGTTAGTGGGAAAACCTGACCTGAACTGACATGAGATTATTAAAGATCCTCCTTATGCCACTTAGAATGAACACCCTATTTTGCTGCAGAAATCATTATGCCTTTGATAATGGTTGTTGACCATCCCCAAGGAGTTTTTAAATAATAAATGCTGACAAATAAAATGCACAAAGGATGAGAGGAAACAAAAGGTTACGTACTGACCCTTCTGAAATAGACTTTTCAGAAATAATCTAGGAAACAGTTTTAAAAAGAACCAGCTGGGCGTGGTGGCTCACACCTGTAATCCCAACACTTTGGGAGGTCGAGGTGGGTGGATCACGAGGTCAAGAGATGGAGACCATCCTGGCCAACATGGTGAAATCCTGTCTCTACTAAAAATACAAAAATTAGCTGGGCATGGTGGTGCGCACCTGTAGTCTCAGCTACTCTGGAGGCTGAGGCAGGAGAATTGCTTGAACCCAGGAGGCGGAGGTTGCGGTGAGCCGAGATCGCGCCATTGCACTCCAGCCAGGGAGACAGAGGAAAACTCCACCTCAAAACAGAAAACAAGAACCAAATCTTTTCCTTTTGGAGCATCTCTCTGGCATAATAGGCAAGTTGTCAAGAGCTGAATTATCTTATGTGACAATGAGACCAAGTTTGCCTTAATTTCTTTTTTGGTTTATTTTATTTTACTTTTTAAATTTTTTGGCCAATGTTAACCAGATCACTAAGTACCTTTACAGTTCCTGATCCATGTTCCAAGGGGTTCCAAAGAATCCTGATTGTAGCCTCTGCCTTAAAGGTGGGTTTCACACGGAGAGCAGCAGCCTGTGAGAACACATCCTGACATAACCAAAATAGGTTTGCCTGTGTGTGGACAGGAACTTGAGTCGGGAGGAGGAGAACCGTCTGTGAATACAGTTCTTCCCTCTTTTCTTCTACAAAGAAACGTGGCATGTGGAACCCTGAGCATGGTGACAGAAAGTCTGGTTTATTACTGCTGGGTAGTACTGATCATAAGCAAAATACACTGTACTGTAGGATCAACATGACTTACATTTAGCTATAGAAAGCGATTATGCTGTAACCCGACTTAAAGTCAGTAGGAGACGCAGGTCAGAACAACAAGGTTATGCTACTTTTTCTTTTTTTTTTTTGAGACGGAGTTTCGCTCTTGTTACCCAGGCTGGAGTGCAATGGCGCAATCTCGGCTCACCGTAACCTCCGCCTCCTGGGATCAGGCAATTCTCCTGCCTCAGCCTCCCGAGTAGCTGGGATTACAGGCACGCGCCACCATGCCCAGCTCATTTTTTTTGTATTTTTAATAGAGACGGGGTTTCACCATGTTGACCAGGATGGTCTCGATCTCTTCACCTCGTGATCCACCCGCCTCGGCCTCCCAAAGTGCTGGGATTATAGGCGTGAGCCACCGCACCCGGCCCTATGCTACTTTTTACTCACTGTGTAGGCAAACAATAGAGTGAATTGATGCTTGGTGCCAGGGGTGCTGTGGATACTCAGGGACCCTTGTGCATTACAGGTGGGAATGATGCCTAGAAAGACTGCTCTGGAAAGCGATCTGGCGGCAAATCTCTACAAACTAGAGTAGTTGTGCTTTGGTCGAGGTGTGGGGCGAAGAGAGGAGCTTTGTACAGCCTGATAACAAGTGGGCGTCAAAGAGTTTAAGAAAAGAAGCAAAACATACTGAATCAGTATAAATTTTGCCCAGTATTTCAGCCAAATATTGGGAGACTAAGGAGAAATAAGGAGGATGAAAAGATAGAGGTAAACTAAGAAAACGACTGAAATCCAAACACACAAAGCAGAGGCTTCATCTGCCGGAAATGCAGGGAAAACGATCATCAGTGTTAAGGAGAGGACTGTGTGAATGCATTATCATTCCAAACTCCAAAACTTTTCAGTTCCTAAACACAGCACAGCCCTCAGTCTTAGAAAGAAGAGTGTGAACCTTTATTTTAGTCTCACCTGAAAAGATGTCTTTCCAAAACTTTACTCTTAATATTTAGCTTTCCAACATGTTAAATCAAACCTGATAAAGGCAACACGCAAAAGATCCCACTACCAACATCATACTAATGATGACAGACTGAATTGCTTCCAATATCAGGTAGGATTCTATATATCTGCTCTGACCATTTCTGTTCAACATTATACTGGCAGACTAAAGCCAGAGCTGGAGTCGGGGCTTTGTGAATCTGGACGGGGAGGGTGTCAATCAGGGCAAAGAAGGACAGCGCCAGGAACTCGCTGGGGCGGGATTCAGATGGTGTCTACCAGAATGTGCTGGGTCCCCAGCAGGTCGGCAGGGAGGGCGAGGGGACAGGAGTGGGGTCCTCTCGGGCCTCCTAGGATGGGACAGTGGAAGCAGAATTTTCCTTAGCTGCCATCCAGCATCTGGATTCTGATTCCTGAGGAGGTGGGAAGGGCCTGGCCACCTCCTTTTCTAGGAACCTTGGCTGGGTGACACAGGTATCTGGCCTTGAGATGACAACAGCACTGGCCAATACCTTTATTTCAGCCTTATGAGAAACTCTGAGCCAGAAATTCCAGCGAAGCTACATCCAGACTCTTGAACCATAAAAACTGACATAATAAAACTGTTCTGAGCCACTTAAGTTTTCGGTTGTTATATAACATTAGACACATGATGCTATACTCTATTAAATGCTACTAGAGCTAATAATTGAGTTTATCAAGGTCACATGATACAAGGCCAATACAGAAAAACCCGCCGGGCGTGGTGGCTCATGCCTGTAATCCCAGCACTTTGGGAGACAGAGGCAGCTGGATCACGAGGTCAAGAGATTGAGACCATCCTGGTCAACATGGTGAAACCCCGTCTCTACCAAAAATACAAAAAATTAGCTGGGCATGGTGGCATGTGCCTGTAATCCCAGCTACTCAAGAGATCGAGACCATCCTGGTCAAAATGGTGAAACCCTGTTTCTACTAAAGATACAAAAAATTAGCCGGGCATGGTGGCGCATGCCTGTAATCCCAGCTACTCAGGAGGCTGAGGCAGGAGAATTGCCTGAATCCAGGAGGCGGAGGTTGCAGTGAGCCGAGATCGCGCCATTGCACTCCAGCCTGGGTAACAAGAGCAAAACTCTGCCACAAAAAAAAAAAAAGAAAAGAAAAAACACAGTGTAGATAGGGTTCAGTACTATCTGCAGTTTCAGGCATTCACTAGGGGTCTTGGAATACGTCCCCTAGGATAAGGGCGGGGCTACCATACCTGGTTTCAAACTTACTCTAAAGACACACTAATGGAGATAATGCACTGTCATTAGAAGGGCTGCAAAGCTCAATTGAATTGAAGAAGGTTTAGAAATAGATATAGTAAAGATACATAAGGTAAATTTATTTTCAATAAACATGCCAAAGGTATTCAATGGGGAACAGGCAGTCTCATCAAAAAGTCATGCTGGAATATTTGGATATCTAAAGGTAAAAACAAAAAAAATCTGATCCTCAAATCTAACTTTAAATCATAAACAACATATATGCGTGATTAAAAAAAACTTCTATTCAGAAATATAAAGAACTATTGCAATTCAATAATATGAATATAAATAACTTAATTTAAAAGTGGTCAAAAGGAACATCAGCAAGGTGGCAGAGTAGGAAGCCTTGGACCCTCCTTCCCCTAACAAACACTCTAATTCGGCAATAATTCATAGGTAAATTCCCTTTGTAAGAAACCTAAAACTAACTGAAAGGCTCTTGCACCATGGATTAATGCAAAATCAGACTCATTGAAACTGATAGAGATTCAAGACATCTCCTCACCAGAATCCCTAACCCTGGCACAATGGCCTACAATAAGGAAAAGATCCCCTAACTTTGAGCTTCTTTCAGGGAAGGAAAAGGGTTGGTTCACATGGCCAGTGCCCCAATTTTTTTTGAGAGGGTGCCCCAAATGGCTAGTTTCTGTTTTGCCAAACTTGAGCTTTGCTGGAATCAGCACAATCTAGCTGCTTGAGGGGAACAGAGATGGCAGCATGGGCTGGTAGACAACATAGACCCTTCTTCTTGCTCAGCACAGAGTAAGTTGACAAAACTCTCAACTCTCAGCTACTCCCTAGAATGTGAAGAAGTGGTTCTATGTCTCCAGCACTCCAGCTTCTCCAGTGCTACCTAAAGAACTGGCATCTGTGATTCCAGTCTTGGAACATTCACGGGTCCAGCACAGTGTAGAGACCTCAGGGAAGAATAGACATGGTGGTTTAAACCGGTAGATGCCTTCTGGCTCTCAGCATAGAGCAAATAGGGGAAAAAAACCCCATAGTTTCCTGCTTTAACTGTCTAGTGTACAGCCATCAACACAGAGATTCAAGGAAAACAAAGTAACTGGCAAAGATGTTCCAAACAAAGGAAGAAGATAAATTCCCAGAAATCAACCCTACTGAAACAGAATCATATGATTTATCTGCCAGAGAATTACCTGTTATAAAGATGCTCACCAACATCAAGAGCATAAGGCACAAACTTGAGAATTTCAACAAAGAGATAAAAAATATTAAAAAGTACCCAGTGAAAATCATAGAGCTCAGGAACATAAGTGAAAGAAAAATTTACTAGTGGATTAGATTAGATGAAGAAGAAAACTTGAACACAAGTCATTGGAAAAAGTCAGAGAAACAAAAAGGAAAAAGAAGGAAAAGGAGGGAAGAAAGCTTATAGACATATGGGACACCATCAAGTGGGCCAATATACACATTACAGGAGCCTCCAAAAAAGTTGAGAAAAAGAAAACAACCAGAAAAGTTACTCAAAGGAATAATGGTGGAATTTTCCCTATTTGGGGAAGGAAACAAGCATTCAGTTCTAGGAGACCCAAAGGACCTCAAATAAAAAGAACCTAAAGAAATCCACACTGGTAGACATTATAGTCAAATTGTCAAAAGTCAAAGACAAAGAGTGAATTGTGAAAGTGGCAAGAGAAAAGTGACTTGTCACATATAAGAGAATTCCTATAAGACTATCAGCAGAATTTTCAAAAGAAACTTTGCAGTCCAGAAAAGAATGGGATGATATATTCAAAGTGCTGAAACAAAAGAACTGCCTATCAAGAATATTATAACTGGCAAACTGTCCTTCAAAAATAAGGAAAAATAAAGGATTTTCTCAGATAAAAGTGGAAAAAGTTTATCACCATTAGACCTGATTCTAAAAAATCTAAAGGGAGTTCTTTAGGTTGAAATGAAAGAATGCCAAACAGCAAAATAAGAGTCTAAGAACGTATAAAATTTATTGGTAAAGATAAATATATAGATAAATAAAGAATACTATATTACTGTCATGGCTATGGGTAAATCATTTTTCATTCTAACATAAAAGTGAAAAGACAAAAGTATTAAAAATAACTATAACTTTAAAATATGTTAAAAGATACGTGATATGAATAGATGTAAATTGTGACAACAATAACATAAAGCGTGGGGGATTAGTATAGAGTTCCTGTCTGGCATTGAACTGAAGCTATTATCAGTATAAAATAGACTGTTATAAGGTTTTTTATGTATGCCTCAAAATAACAAGAAAGAATGGAAGGAAACCTATAGGAGGTACACAAAACAAAAAGGAGAGGAATAAAAGCATATCAATACCAAAAAAATCAAAAAACACAGAGGAAGATAACAAGAGATGAGAAGACAAAGGAACTGCAAGACTAATAGAAAACAATTTATAAAATGGCAATAGTAAATCCTTTCCTATCAATAATCACTTTAAATGTAAATGAATTAAAATCCCCAATCAAAGGACACAGACTAGTTAAATGGGTAAAAAACAAGACCCAACTATATGCTGTCTACAGACACTCACTTGAGATTTAAGTATAAACATAGGCTGAGAGTGAAGAAATAGAAAAAGATATTCCATAGAAATGGTAACTGTAAGAGCAGAGATAGCACAATTACATAGACAGTACAATTACATTGATAGAACAATTACATCAGACAAAATAGACTCTAAGTCAAAAACTGTCATAAGAGACAAGGATGTTATATAATAATAAAAGGGACAATCCACTAAGAAGATATAAGTATTATAAATATATATATTTACCCAATATCAAAGCACCCAAACATATAAAACAAACATTGACAGATCTGAAGGGAGAAATATATAGCAATACAGCAATAGTAGGCAACTTCAATACCTTACTGTCAATAATGGGTAGAAAACCCAGACAGAAGATTAAAAACACAGCAGTCGACTTGAACAACACTATGGACCAAATTGACCTGCCAGATACATACAGAACATTTTACAGCAAAATATGCATTCTTCTCAAGCACACATAAAACTTTCTCCATAATAGATTATATGTTAGGTGAAAAGAAGTGGTAATAAATTTAAGAAAATTGAAATCATAGCAAATATCTTTACTGACCACATGGAAAGAAAGTTAAAAGCAGAAGGAAAACTGAAAAATTCACAGCTGTATTAAACAACTGTGTTAAAAAACACAGTACTGAACAGCCATTAGGTCAAAGAAGAAATCAAAAAGGAAATTGGAAAATACCTCAAGACTAATGAAAACAAAACCACAACATATCAAAACTTATGAGATACAGTAAAATCAGGGAATAAATACTAATCAAGTAATAAAATACTAAGAGGGAACTTTATTGTGATTAATACCTAAATTAAAGAAGAAGAAAGATATCAAATAAACAACCTGACTTTACATCTCAAGGACCTAGCAAAAGAAGAATAAATAAGCCCAAAGTTAGCAGAAGGAAGGCAATAACAAAGATTAGAGCAGAAATAAATTAGACAACAGAAAGAAAACAACAAACTAAAAGTTGGTTTTCTGAAAAGATAAAATTGACAAACCCTTAACTCAACTAATTAAGAAAAAAGTGAAAAACGCAAATAAATAAAATAAAAGAGAACATATTAAAACTGGAGGCCAGGTGGGGTGGCTCATGCCTGTAAATCACAGCATCTTGGGAGGTCAAGGTGGGTGGATCACCTGAGGTCAAAAGTTTGAGACCAACTTCACCAACATGGCAAAACCCCATCTCTACTAAGAATACAAAAATTAGCCTGGCATGGTAGCACATGCCTGTAATCCCAGCTACTTGGGAGGCTGAGGTGAGAGAATCACTTAAACCCTAGAGGCAGAAGTTACAGTAAGCCAAGATCATACCACTGCACTCCAGCCTGAGCAACAGAGCAAGACTTTCTCTAAAAAAAAAAAAAGAGAAAGAAAAGAAAAAAGAAAAAAAATGGTGCCCTGAACAATTATGTACCACAAATTGGATAACTAGAAGAAATGGATAAATTTCTGGAAACATACATTCTACCAGACTAAATCATGAAGAAATAAAAAGTCTCAACTGACTAATAACTAGTGTGGACACTGAATCAATAGTCAAAAAACTTCCAAATAAAGAAAAGCTCAGGACCCATGGTTTCACTGGCCAATTCTACCAAATATTTAAAGAATAAATGCTAACCTTTCCAAAGTCATCACAAAAATTAAAGAAGGACTACTTTTAAATTTGTTTTATGAGCACAGCATTATCCGGATACCAAAGTCAAAGACACTATAAGAAAAGAAAACTGTAGGCTAATATCCTGATGAATACAAATGCAAATATCCTCAACAAAATACCCGCAAACTGAATCAAACAGCATGTTAAAAGAATCGCTTACCATAACCAAATGGTCATCCCTGGGATGCAAGAAAGAAAAAACATATGAAAATCACTTAATGTGATTAAAATCACTTAAGTATCTCAACAGATGCAGAAAAAGTGTGTGACAAAATTCAACACTTTTTCATGATAAAAACTCTGAACAAACCAGGAGGAGAAAGTACCTCAACATATAGCAACTATATGTGAAAAGCCCGTAGCTAACATCGAGCACAAGGGCAAAAAACTGAAAGCTTTTCCTCTAAGATAAAATACAAAGAATGGATGCCCACTCTTGCCACTTCCATTCAACATGGTACTGGAAGCCTTAGCCAGAGGAATCAGGCAAGAAAAAGAAATACTTGTTCCTTTTCCAAATTGGAAAGGAACAAGTAAAATTGTCAGTCTTTGCAGATGTCATGATCTTACAAACAATTCTAAAAACTTCATTTAAAAAATTGTTCGACCTAACAAATTAATTCAGTAAATTTGCAGGATACATAATCAGTGTACAAAAATTAATTGTATTTCTATTAACTAACAACAAGTTATCTGAAAATAAGGAAACAATCCTACTTATATCAATAAAAATAATAAAATATTAAGGAATAAACCTAAATAAGGAAGTGAAAGACTTGTATACTGAAAACTACAAAACATTGATGAAATTCAAGAAGACATAAACACATGGAAAACCAATCCATGCTCATGGACTGGAAGACTCAATGTTGTTAAAATGTCCACAGTTCCCAAAGCAATCTATAGGTTTAATGTAATCTCTATCAAAATTCCAATGTTATTTTTTACAAAAATAGAAAAATAATCCTATGATTCAGATGAAACAATGAAATGACAAATAGTCAAATCAATCTTGATAAAGAAGAACAAAGTTCTTTCCAATTTCCAAGTATACCACAAAGCTACAACAATCAAAACTATATGGTACTTGCATAAAGCAGACATATAAACTAATAGAATAGAGAGCTTGGAAATAAATTCATGCATATATGCTATGATTTGAGTGTCTACACCAAAACTCATGTTGAACTCTTAATTCCTAATGAAGCAAATTTTGGAAGTAGAACATAGTGGGAGGCATTTGGATCCTGGAGGGTCTGCCCTTCTTGTTGTAGTGAGTTCTTTCTTTTGTGGGACTGGATTAGTAAACTTGAGAGTGGATTGTTATAAAGTGAGGTTGCCTCTCATGTTTTGCTCTTTTGGTATGCCTCCTTCCCCTTTTGCTTCTATTATGTTTCCTGCAGCACAAGGCCATTACCAGAAGCTGAACAGATGCTGGTGCCATGCTCTAAGACTTTTCAGCCACAAGAATCGTGAACCAAATAAAACTCTCTTCTTTATAAATTACCTAGCCTCGTGTATTGTCACACAGTAACACAAAACAGACTAAGATTATGTACAATAAACTGATTTTTTACAACAGAGCTGAGAATACACAAGGGGGAAATAATCTCTTCAACAAACGTTAGGAGCATTGGGAACATTGGATACATACACGCAAAGGAATGAAATTAGACCTTTATCTTATACCATACACAAAGATCAGCTCAAAATAGATTAGAAACTTGAAGGCAAGACCTGAACCTAAAAAGCTAACAGAAGAAAATGTGCGTGGAAAATCTTCATGACATTGGTCTTGGCAATAATTTCACGGATAAAATACCAAACACACGGAAAACAAAGCAAAAATAAAATGGGACTACATAAAACTAAAAAGCTTCTTTAACATCCAGCAAAGAAAACAATCAACAAAGTGAAAGGGTGACCTACAGGCTGGGAGAAAATATTTGCAAACCATGTATCTGATAAAAGATGAGTCTCTGAAATACATAAGGAACTCCTCCAACTCGATAACAATAAAACTAATAGTCTGATTTTAAAATGGGTTAAGTAATTGAATAGACATTTCTCCAGAGAAGAAATATTATACCAATGGGTATTAACATGATATTAAAATGAGCTAAGAAATTGAATAGACATCTCTCCAGAGAAGACATATTATACCAACATATGCAAATGGCTAACAGGTATATTAAAAATGCTCCACATCGCTAGCCATCAGGTAAATGCAAATGAGAACCACAATGAGGCTGGGTGCTGTGGCTCATACCTGTAATCCCAGCAGTTTTGGAGACCAACGTGGGTGGATCATCTGAGGTGAGGAGTTCAAGATCAGCTTGCCCAACATGTTGAAACCCTGTTTCTACTAAAAACACAAAAATTAGCCAGGCATGATTGTGCATGCCTGTAATCCCAGCTACTCAGGAGGCTGAGGCAGGAGAATTGCTTCAGCCTAGGAGGTGGAGGTTGCGGTGAGCCGAGACTGCGCCCCTCCAGCCTGGATGACAGAGTGAGACTCCGTCTCAAAAACAAACAAAAAATAGATCTCATCTTACATACGTCATAATGTATTGGCAAAAATGTGGAGCTATCAGAACACCTGCACACCTTGGGTGGGAATGCAAAATGATCCAGTTGCTATGAAAAGCAACATGGAGGCTGGGCACGGTGGCTCACGCCTGTAATCCCAGCACTTTGGGAGGCCGAGGCAGCTGGATCACGAGGTCAAGCGATCGAGACCATCCTGGTCAACATGGTGAAACCCCGTCTCTACTAAAGATACAAAAAAAAATAGCTGGGCATGGTGATGCGCACCTGTAGTCCCAGCTACTCGGGAGGCTGAGGCAGGAGAATCACCTGAACCCAGGAGGCGGAGGTTGTGGTGAGCCCAGATCGCGCCATTGCACTCCAGCCTGGGTAACAAGAGTGAAACTCCGTCTCAGAAAAAAAGAAAAGAAAAGAAAAGCAATATGGAGGTACCTCAAAAAACTAAAAATAGAACTATCATATGGTCCAGTGATCCCACTGCCGGATATTTATCTAGAATAGTTAAAATCAGGACTCCAAAGAGATAGTAGCGCTCCTGTGTTCATTGCAGCACTACTCACAACAGGCGATACGTGGAAACAACCTAAATGTCAATCAACAGATGAACGGATAAAGAAAGTATAGTATATGCATACAAGGAAATAATACGCAACCTTACAAAAAGAAAATTCTGCAATATGTGTTGACACGGACATACTTTATAACCACTATGCTAAATAACATGAGCCAGTCACAGAAAGATAAATACTGCGTGATATCACTTACAGGAAGTGCCTAAAATAGTCAATTCATAGACTGGAAGAGTGAAATAGTAGCTGCCAGAGGCTGGGGATAGGGGAAACGGGATGTTACTCATCAACGGGCATAAAGTCAGTTAAACAAAACGAACAAGCTCAAGAAATCTGTAACTATAGTCAACAACAATATATTATACACTTTAAAAACTTTGTTAAGGCTGGGAACATTGGCTCACACCCGTACTCCTATCACGCTGAGGGGCTGAGGTGGGAGGATCACTTGAACCTGGGAGTTTGAGACCAGTCTTGGAAACATAGTGAGACCCTATCTCTAGAAGAAAATACTTTAAATTATCCTAGTGTGGTAGTGCATGCCTGTAGTCATAGCTCCTTGGGAGGCTGGGGTCAGAGGATCACAGCCTGGGAGGCCAAGGCTGCAGTGAGCTGTGATTGTGCCCTTGCACCCCAGTCTGGGCAATAAAGTGAGACCTTTTCTGTCTCAAAAAATGTTTAATTTAGTTGTTAAAAATTAAATTAAATTTTTAAATTTTAATTTAATATGAGAGCTATCATGTTAAGTATTCTTATCAACATAAAATTTAAAAAGACTTAATGGTCAAAAGATTTGAAAAGAGATTTTGCCAAAGAAGATAAGTGAATAGCCATTAAACACATAAAAAATATTCTTCAACACTCTTATTAGGAAAATGCAAATTAAAACCACAATGAGACTAGACATAGTGGCTCACACCTGTAATACCAGCCCTTTGGGGAGCTGAGGGGGAGGATTGCTTAGTCAGAGGATTGCTTAAAGCCAGGAGTTTGAGACAAGCCTGGGAAACAGAGCAAAACCCACTCTGTACAAAATTTTAAAAATTAGCCAGGCATGGTGATGTAAACCTGTACTCTTGGCTACTCAGAAGACTGAGGCAGGAGGCTCACTTTAGCCCAGGAGGTCAAGGCTGCAGTGAGCTATGATTATGCCACTACATTCCAGCCTGTGCCACAGAGCAAGACTCTGAAAAGGAAGGAGGGAGGGAGGGAAGGAGGGAAAAGAGGGAGGGAGGGAGGGGGGGAGAGAGAGAGAGAGAGAGAGGAGAGAGAGAGAGAGAGAGAGAGAGAGAGAGAGAGAGAGAGAGAAAACCCCACAATGATATACAACTACATACCTGCTAGAAGAATTAAAACTAAAAAGACTAAGTATTAATGAGGACATAGAGCAACCAGAATTCTTATACATTTCTGATGGGAATTAACATGTACAGTGATATTAGCAAAGAGTTTGGCATTTTCTTTTAAAGTGAAACATATATTTATCACACAAACTGGAAATCCAACTTCTAGGTATTTACCTAGAAAAATAAAAACATATATCCACACAAAGACTCATACACAAAGGTTCATAATTGCTTCAGTCACAAGAGCCAGAAATCTAGAAGCAACCCAATAGGAAAAGGGACTACAAGCATGTGGCATATCCACCGAGCAGACTAGTGCTCCAAAATAAAATGGCAAAAACAGCTGATACACATAACACCATGTATGAATCTTACAAATATTTTGCTAAGTAAAGGAAGCTCCACACAAAAAAGTACATATTATATGATTCCTAAAAGCGTATAATACAAAATTTTATTTTATATAAAATCATGTTTATAAAAATCCTAAAATGGAAAATGGTAACCAATAGTCACAGAAAGCAGATTAGTAGTTGCCAGGGATCAAGATTAGGGCAGGCGGGCCGGGCGCTATGGCTCACACCTGTAATCCTAGCTCTTAGGGAGGCAGAGGTGGGAGGACAGCTTGAGCCCAGGAGTTCGAGACCTGCCTGGGCAATATAGCGAGACCCCATTCTCCACAAAAAGGAAAAAGACAAAAGATTAGGGCAGGTGGAGAACAGATCCAAAGAGGCAAGAGAAAACTTCTGTGGTTGTGAAAATGCTTAATATTATTTTGGGTAGCAATTGCACAGGTAAACATATTTGTCAAAAACCATCAAATTGGGTGTCTCTCACCTGCTGTCGTCTAAGATGTGCCTTCCTTCCCTTTCACCTTCTGCCGTGACTGCAGGTTTCCTGAGGCCTCCCCAGCCACGTGGAACTACAACAAGAGAGATGGTAGTTTTCCATTTAGATCAACAACTTAAAGCTCTTGGCCATAGAAAATTCAGAGAAAACGAAAGCGGTTCTCTTTGCCTGCGGCTCCTTCAATCCTGTCACCAACACACACCTCAGGTTGTTTGAGCTGGCCTAGAACTACCTCAACGGAACAGGAAGACACAGAGTCGTCAAAGGCAGAGTATCTCCTGTTGGCAATGCACGTAAGAAGACAGGACTCCTTTCCGTCCTTCGCTGGGTCATCATGGCAGAACCTGCTGCCAAGGATTCCAAACGGGCTGAAGCTGATGCCTGGAAAGCCCTCAGAGGGACTGGACAGAGACTGTTAAGACACTATCAGGAGAAACTGGAGGCCAGGAACCGTGATCACTAGCAAAACTCCCTTACACCAGAAAGGCCTGGATGGAAGAGAAAGTGGACTGAACAAAGACGGGATTCTAGTCAAAAGAAATCCCTAGAAACCAAAATGAAAGGTGTGCCAAAGGTCAAGCTGCCATGTGGGACAGATTTATTGGAGTGCAGATATCACCCAAACTGTGGCACACTGTGGGCTCATATGTATTCATTGTGCTGGAAATGATGCTCAGAAATTCATCTAGGAATCGGATGTGCTATGGAAACACTGGAGCAACATTTGCATGGTGAAGGAATGGATTGCCAGTGACATCTCATTCACAAAAATCCGGAGAGCCCTCAGAAGGGGCCAGAGCATTTGCTACGTGGTACCATATCTCGTCCAAGCATACATGGAAAAGCATAGTTCGTACAGCTCCAACAGGGAAATAGGAATGCTGCAGTCATCCTGGCCCTTTTGCAGAGAAATGCCATGGAAGCTGAGGCAAAGGAACTCCACAGCGCGTTTTGGACTTCCCTTTAACTTAGAGTTGAAACAATCTGGATTTTAATAACTAGGGAAGGGAATTGTGATGCTGTTGCCTGAACTAAAATTTAAAGTTTAGTAAAAATCAGTGGTAAAATCAGGCTTTTTCTTTCCTCTTATCAGAAATTGCTAAGATACATTTTTTCATATGATTTTTTTTAAGTACAATTTCTTTATCTTTGAAATGAGATTAGCAGCACACTAAAACCAGAAGAAATTTCGGTGACACTCGCTACAAATAAGAAGTTATGGCCGGGCGGGGTGGCTCAAGCCTGTAATCCCAGCACTTTGGGAGGCCGAGGCGGGTGGATCACGAGGTCAAGAGATCGAGACCATCCTGGTCAACATGGTGAAACCCCGTCTCTACTAAAGATACAAAAAATTAGCCAGGCATGGTGGCTCGTGCCTGTAATCCCAGCTACTCAGGAGGCTGAGGCAGGAGAATTGCCTGAACCCAGGAGGCGGAGGTTGCGGTGAGACGAGATCGCGCCATTGCACTCCAGCCTGCGTAACAAGAGCGAAACTCCGTCTCAGAAGAAAAAAAAAAAAAAAGAAGTTAGAAAGTAACAGCCTTGCTCTACCACATATCATAAGCAAAGCGTGAACAACAAAAGTTCATTTAAAATTCTAACTTTGGTTATGAAGGGAATTGACATTTTATGGATGCCTGTTGCTGGGTAATCTTCAGCCAGGATAAACAAAGGAAGAAATTCTTACAGTGGTGATCTTGTAAAATGCACCACTGATAAATCACCTCCAGTTATGCAAAATAAAGGCTGTGAGTATCCCTGGCAGAAACACCGCACCAATAGTTAGTTCTCTGTGGCACACATGAAAGTGGCTGACTAAACGTTGGCAAGACCTAACTGCCTGGAGCTTCTCCTCCGGAATGAGGGAGTGAGGTCAAAGCCCTTGTATGTTTAGAAAGTGGGGTCGGGCACGGTGGCTCACGCCTATAATCCCAGTACTTTGGGAGGCCGAGGCGGGTGAATCATGAGGTCAAGAGATCGAGACCATCCTGGTCAACATGGTGAAACCCCGTCTCTACTAAAAACACAAAAAATTAGCTGGGCATGGTGGCGTGTGCCTGTAATCCCAGCTACTCAGGAGGCTGAGGCAGGAGAATTGCCTGAACCCAGGAGGCGGAGGTTGCAATGATCCAAGATGGCACCATTGCACTCCAGCCTGGGTAACGAGAGCGAAACTCCTTCTCAAAAAAAAAAAAAAAGAAAGGTACACAGGTATTTCTGGTGCCCCCCAGAGGCAGACAGCTACTGCCTTACACATTATACACATTCATTTAGACTGCTGTTGGTCACGCTCTAGCCCTGGCCCTCAGCCCTCTCTTCATCTTCAGGAACAACTCCAAAAAGGACATCACCATTGAATCTAGAGAACCATGGAGAACGAAGGGACTCATTCAAGGATTTTATGTCTGAATGCTCTTAAGCTTTATTGGTACCTCAATCAAAAGACCTGAGTGGGGTGGAGCGGCACATGCTCTGTAATCACATCTACTTGGGAGGCCGAGGCAGGAGGATCACTTGAGCTCAGGACTTGGAGTCTGGGCTAAAAAGTGAGAACTTGTCTTTAAAAACTGGAATTTCTGAAGGACCCTGCTTCTGTTTCAGCCCACGGGGAATCTGCCATGTGTGAATTTAAGCAGAAAAGGGTTGTTTTCTTGTACTTTTTCTCGCCTTGTCCTTTTCTGCGAAGTTTAACCGAAAGTAGTATTCTCAAATAGTCTTAGCTTTATGTTGAAAACACATGGTTTTCTACATAAAGTTTTCCTGATTAAAAACCACGTTTTTTAATCAGTAGCAAACCACATAACATGTAACATGGTTTGCTTTTGATAAAAATGTTGTGGAAGTTTTACCAATTTGTAAAGCAAAAAGACCAGAGACAGCTTTTTGTAGAATACTTTTAGGGTTTGGAAAATACTTCTATGATAGAAACAGAACTAAAGTTAAATTTCTAATGAAAATAGAATAATGTGCCTTTTTGCCATTTCTATTTTATTCCTACACCACCCCAGATGAAGGGTCTGTAACTGCAGAAGAAAAAAAAATACTTAGAAATGTGCAATTGGACCAGGCATGGTGGCTCATGCCTGCAATCTTACATTTTGGGAGGCCAAGGTAGGAGGCTCAGTTGAGCCTAGGAGTTCAAGACCAGCCTGGGCAACACAGCGAAACTCCATCTCCACAAAAATATCAAAATTAACCAGGTGTGGTGGCAGGCACCTATAGTCCCAGCTGCTAGGGAGGCTGAGATCAGAGGATCACTTGAGCCCAGGAGGCAGAGGTTGTGGTGAGCCAAGATCATGCCACCGCACTCCAGCCTGGATGACAAAAGGAGACCCTCTCTCAAAAACAAAAACAAAACAACAAAACTGTGTAACTGTATAGACAGATCTGAATCTACAGTTTGAAAAAGAAAAATGTTAAATAAAGTTAAGCTAAGGTATGTGCTGCTGCTCCCAACTTACTAAAGCAATCTAGCCACCTCCCAAAGACAGAGAGGGTGCAAAGCCTGACACCTAGCAGGTTTCAGGATCCATCTGCCACGTGAATGAAATCTCAAATCCTAGACTTTAAAGCCATTTTTCTCTTCCTTGGTGTTCTGGAGTTTAAGAGTTGAAGCAGGCCGGGCGCGGTGGCTCACGCCTGTAATCCCAGCACTTTGGGAGGCTGAGGCGGGCTGATCACGAGGTCAGGAAATCAAGACCATCTGGGCCAACATGGTGAAACCCTGTCTCTACTAAAAATACAAAAAAATTAGCTGGGCATGGTGAGGCATGCCTGTAGTCCCAGCTACTCAGGAGGCTGAGGCAGGAGAATTGCTTGAACCCAGGAGGCAAGGATTGCAGTGAGCCAAGATTGCACCACTGCACTACAGCCTGGGTGACAGTGCGAGACTCCATCTCAAAGAAACAAAACAGAACAAAGAGTTGAAGCAGCCCTAAAAAATAATGATTGAGCAAGATGAAGCTATCAGAACTGAATTTCGATTTATTCTGGGTAATTATACTTAGTTCATTGAAAGTGTTGTGTAAACTGCAGAAAGGCTCCACTGCTGGAAACTTCTCTCATTGTTTCGTGCCTTCCTATTTAGAAGTGCCGGTGCCCTGCTCAGCTGTGACCCTACTGACCTCAGGACCTCACCTGACAGGCACGTGGGGATCCATGCAGGAGCCCTGGTAATGGGGAAATGGAGCAACAACTCTGCAGAGAGAATGAGCTGCTTGGCTTTTTCTCCCAGTGCTGAGGATGCTGTTGATGCCACCTGGTAATAGCATAGTTTTGGGTGTCATCAAGGACAGAACTTCCCCTTTGAATAATGGAAATTAGAACAATGAACTTCACGAGGGAATAATTTTTTTTTTTTTTGAGACGGAGTTTCGCTCTTGTTACCCAGGCTGGAGTGCAATGGCGCGATCTCAGCTCACCGCAACTCCGCCTCCTGGGTTCAAACAATTCTCCTGCCTCAGCCTCCTGAGTAGCTGGGATTACAGGCACGCGCCACCATGCCCAGCTAATTTTTTGTATTTTTAGTAGAGACGCGGTTTCACCATGTTGACCAGGATGGTCTCGATCTCTTGACCTTGTGATCCACCCGCCTTGGCCTCCCAAAGCGCTGGGATTACAGGTGTGAGCCACCACGCCCAGCTGGAATAAATATTAATGACTGATACGACTTCCTTTAAGGAAGAAGAAAAAAATCATCAAATTTTAGACTTACTATGGGGAATTTGTATGTAAATTACACCTCAATAAAGTTGATTTTAAAATTAAAATCTGAAGAAACAACAAATTCAGAATTAAACAGCGTATTGAATACAGCTGGAGAAAGAAGTCACACACTGGAGTATCAGTCACTGGGGGCAACTCAGAAAGTAACACAGAGACAAGGAGAAGAAAAATATTAGGGAATTTAAGAGAAGGTAAAGTGAAAAGGGCTAACATACATCTAATCAAAGTCCCAGAAGAATAGAAATAGAATGTAAAGAAGAAACCAAAAACAATGGCTGAGAATTTTATAGAATGGATGAAAGGGTCACAGATATAAAAAGTATAGCAACTACCAAACGCATGAAAATGATTAAATAAATCCTAGAATTGTGGTAAAACATCAGCGCACCAAAAGTAAAATGAAAACAGTCTTACAGGCAGCAAGAGAGAAAAGCCAGAGCACCTCCGAAGAACAGCAATGAGATGGACAGCAACAATGGACGCCGAGAGACGGTGAATCACTACAAGCTCAAAGAGCTGAGCAAAAAGTAAATAGTAGCCTACAATTCTGTACCCGACAAAGCTATCTTTTACATTTTAAAATTATCTTCATCTTTTAAGAATGAGGCCAGATTCAACATTTGTTCATTTTAAAAATAGAAACAAATAGTGAGAGTTTACCACCAACAAACTTTTACTAAAGAAACCTCTAAAGGATATTCTTTAGGAAGAAGGGAAATTTTCTAAGAAAAAAAGGTCTGAGATGAAAGAAGAAAAGATGATCCAAAATATTGGTAAACTGTATAGTTGTTTATCCATACCAAAATAATAATGTCTAATCAATGGAGTTAAAAAGAACATCTAAATTCAGAGCAAGAATATTACAGCATTGAAAGGCAGCAACCTGATCAAAGTGTCCATGTATTACCTAGAAAGGTGGTTAACCCATTTATGCCAGAGCTTGCAAGTTTTTTGTGTGAAAATCAGAGCAGTAAGATATAAACAACTCCCACAAGCTTTGTTGGGTACAGAATTCCAATAGTGGAACACTAGGTATAAGTGGGTTAAGATATTTATTACCTTTAGGCTTAAATATGCATCTTAAAATTTTTAGGACAATCAATAAAAGAATAGAAAATGGCACGGGTGACTTCCAAGTCGAACAGAGAAAACAATGAGATAAGACAGCAAATCAAACTCAGTCAACCAAAAAAATGCAATAGATTATTCCATGGCCTATAAGTCCACGGTAAAGCTAGTTGATTTTGATCCAGGCATATAATTCTGCTGGAATTCTGGAAGATCCAAGATAAACGTGAGATGTGTTCATTCCCAGGGCCCGTGGGGCTTCTTCTCTGGTGGACGGCATTTTCAGTTTAGCTCAAAGTTTCCCATTGTTTGACTGTATCCCAACAAGGCAAAGCTTTAAGTCCTACACCGAGTCTTCCGCTGACCTATGTTGTGAAAATCCAGCGGCTCAGCCCCTCACCGCCATCTGTAATCTTCAGACTCATAATAGCATACCCAGTCTGCGATATGTATAGACAAACCCTCCAAAACTAGACAACCTACTCGTTATTAGGGCAATCAAGAGCCTCCCAATCTGAAACGGGAAACTTCTTACACTGTTGATGGGAATGCAAAGAAGTAGCCAAACTAATGGCTGGAAAACACTAGGGAGGCTCTTCCAAAAATTAAAAATAGAACTTCTGTAGGATGCAGCAAGTCCTCTATTGGGTATACATATAAAAACTCAGGATACTGAACAGCTATCTGCACTCCCATGTTTACTGCAACATCATTCACAATTGTCACGATATGGCATCAACCTAAGCGTCCATCAGTGGATGAAAGGATAAAGAAAAGTGATATAATTACACACAATAGAGTATTATTCAGCCACAAAAGAGAATGAAATCGTATCATGCAGCAACACACATAAAACCGCAGGTGATTATGTTATGTGAAATAAGCCAAGCACAGTAAGACAAGTATCACATGCTCTCACTTATATATGAGAGCTAAAAAGAAGTGAATCTCATAAAGACAGAAAGCGGACTGCTGGTTAAGGCTGGGAAGAGAAACGGGGAGAGGGAGATGAAGAGATGTTGATTAATACATACAAATATACAGTTTCACAGAGGAAATAGGACTTTAGTGTTTGATAGATCAGTAAGGTGACTATAGTTTATAATAATCTGTCTAACAAGTAGAGAAGAAAGCAAAAGACCCAGTCTCATAAACGCAGCCAAACACATTTGATATCCAAAATATTTCTAATAACAGTTCTAGAAAGGGATCGCTGAGAGAATGCAGGGGAACAAATAAAGACGTATTAACTATTTCCAGGAAATGAAGAGAGATTTGGATTATTATATAAAAAAGGCTTATTAATGGGAGGCCGAGGCGGGTGGATCACGAGGTCAAGAGATCGAGACCATCCTGGTCAACATGGTGAAACCTCATCTCTACTAAAAATACAAAAACAGCTGGGCATGGTGGCGCGCGCCTGTAATCCCAGCTACTCAGGAGGCTGAGGCAGGAGAATTGCTTGAACCCAGGAGGCGGAGGTTGCGGTGAGCCAAGATCGCGCCATTGTACTCCAGCCAGGGTAACAAGAGTGAAACTCCGTCTCAAAAAAAAAGAAAAAAAAAGGCTTATTAAATATCTATAGAATTAGTGGGAGCAGGAAGGACCAGAATATACAGATAAATCCTGGAGACATTTGAGAAAAAAGAAAATTCTTGTAAGCTTGCAGTATGTGCACATATGTTTGCAGGCATGGTGCAAGAGATTACTCACTAAAGAATGGCAATTAAAACAGCACTGACCTCTTAAATGTAACAAACATTTGAAAGTAGTAGAAAAAATGTCTTATAAGTGCTGAGAAAAAAGGACTTTAAATGAAAGTGCTATGCCCAATTAATAAATAATTCAAGTTGTCTGACCAATGTCACCCTCCTCCAAAGATAGCTGACTTCAAATCCCTGGAACCTATGAATATTTTCTTACCTGGCAAAGAAGGACTTTGGTGATGTGATTAAATTAAGGATCTTAAAATAGGGAGACTGTTCTGGGTTATCTTACCTGGGCTCCAAATGCAAAGGCATCATAGCCTAGAAGAGGGAGGCAGAGGGAGATCTGACAGATACAAGAGGAGAAGGTGATGTGATCTTCAAAGCAAAGAATGAAGTGATACGGCCACCAGTCAAGAATTAGCAGCCATCCAAAGACAGAAAAGGCAAGAAATGGATTCCTCTGCAGAGCCTCTGGAGGGTAGTCCAGCCAAGGTACCAATCAGTACCTTGATTTCAGCCTAGTGATACTGATTTCAGACTTCTGGGCTCAGGAACTGTGAGATAATACATTTTTCCTGTTTTTTTTTTTTTTTTTTTGTCTGTTTTTTGTTTTTTGTTTTTGAGATGGAGTTTTGCTCTTGTTACCCAGGATGGAGTGCAATGGCATGATCTCAGCTCACCTCAACCTCCATC
This sequence comes from Leontopithecus rosalia, assembly GCA_028533165.1. NCBI lineage: Eukaryota > Metazoa > Chordata > Mammalia > Primates > Cebidae > Leontopithecus > Leontopithecus rosalia. The sequence continues at coordinate 3,412,397 of CM052655.1, forward strand.
TCCTGGGTTCAGGTAATTCTCCTGCCTCAGCCTCCCGAGTAGCTGGGATTACAGGCACACGCCACCATGCCCAGCTAACATTTATCTTGTTCTTAGGTAGTCTGTAGTTTTTAGTCACTACGTTGCAGTAATTTGTTACAGCAATCATAGGAAATTTATACAGTGAGCTATTACTGAAATATTTCACTGGAAATTGTAGATCCAGTATGGAAAATTTACACCTTGCCTATGACAATTCAGAGTTTACTAGAAAGACTAACTCAGTATTTTAAAGCCAAGCAAAGACATAAATACCCCAAGATTGAAATAAGCTTAAAGTAAATCTAATACTAAATTACTAACATACATTAGCAATTTATAAAAATGGGGACAGTACAGATTTTAATCAACAGTAGTTTATTCTTTATTTGATAATTTTCTATTTGAATCAGCATCTCTTAGCATTTTTATTTTATTTATTTTTGAGACAGGGTCTCTATTTCATTTGTTTGTTTTCTTTTTTAAAACAGAGTCTCACTCTGTCACCCAGGCTGGACTACAGTGGCACAATCTCGGCTCACTACGACCTCCACCTCCTGGGTTCAAGCAATTCTCCTGCGTCAGCCTCCCAAGTAGGTGGGACTACAGACGCATGCCACCATGCCCAGCTAATTTTTTATATTTTTATTAGAGATGGGGTTTCACCACGTTAACCAGTATGGTCTGGATCTCCTGACCTCATGATCCACCAGCCCTGGCCTCCCAAAGTGCTGGGATTACAAGCATGAGCCATAGCACCCGACCCTCACTTTGTCACCCAGGCTGGAGTGCAATGATCTGATCACAGTTCACTGCAGCCTTGACCTCCCAGGTGCAGGTGATCCTCCCACCTCAGCCTCCTACATAGCTGGGACTAGAGGCACACGCCACCACACATGGCTAATTTTTGTATTTTTTTATAGAGAGAGAGTTTCACCATGTTGCCCAGGCTGGTCCTGAACTCTTGGGCTCAAGCAATCTGCCTGCCTCCCCCTCCCAAAGTGCTGGGATAACAGGTGTGAACTACCACACTGGGTGTTAGTATTTTAAAGCTGTCTGATATCCATACTAGCATCTGGAACAGAATTATTCGAAAACATCCTTTTTTAAGGAGCTCTTTACTGCTCTAATCTTCACATTTAGTGAGGTGGAATCATCGCCAAATTTCACAACACAACTTCAGATCACAAACATATTACCAGGAAATTCAACTACCCTTCCTCCTTAAACATTCTGAGCTTTCTTTCCTTTATATAAATTCAATACAGCCGTAGCCTCTACCATTTCTCTTTAGGGCATACACGCATATTGGAAGTCACGATAAACGCTCTTTTAGTAAAAGCCATCATGATCACACAGTAATGGGGACTTACTAGTGACCCTACTGAATGGATGTGTCAATCAATGGAACCATTGTTTCCCGGGACACCACTGGACTTGTGATATACCGAACCCACCTTTACAGATACCTCTTTAATTAATTTACCAGATATATTAGGACAAGCAGAAAACTATAGGTTTTTAAACGAATGTTAAGCATATCCCCAGCATTGTACTATGTACTAGAGAGTACACAAAATCGGCGGGGCGCGGTGGCTCATGCCTGTAATCCCAGCACTTTGAGAGGCAGAGGTGGGTGGATCACGAGGTCAAGAGATCGAGACTATTCTGGTAAACATGGTGAAACTGCGTCTCTACTAAAAATACAAAAATTAGCCGGGCGTGGTGGCACATGCCTGTGATCCCAGCTACCTCAGGAGGCTGAGGCAGGAGAATCTCTTAAACCCGTGAGGCGGAGGTTGTGGTGAGCCGAGATCGAGCCATTGCACTCCAGCCTGGTGACAGAGTAAGACTCGGTCTCAAAAAAAAAAAAAAAAAAAAAGAGAGAGAATACACAAAATAGCAAAAAAGAATAAAATACAAACAAAAACAAAACAAAACAAATCTTTGCCATCTTCTTTGGGAAAGAAGATGCCACACCGAACAACTGGAAAGCTATGTTGAGGAAATACTCAAACTTCTCATCTTTCCAAACAACTGAATGCAGCCGAATACAGGGACGACAGCTGACCTTTCTCCAGCTGGAAACTCCTTAACTGATTTTATCCATTTCTTTAAACTTGTTGCCAACTGATTAATTTGTATAAGAAAAACATACTTGCAAATATTAACAATATTAACTAGGGCGTCTGCCTTGAGTGCTATTTGGAGATAAGACTACTTTAAAGCACGCTGAAATGGAAAGGTTGCTTGAGAGTTTGTGAATGATATAAAAGTGTAACGTGTCAGTCATGGCAGTTTCTCCTGATAACTGTGTGAATGCCTCACCAGGCTTTACTCAACTAAAGAAAATTGCTTTCCATGAAGTGGGACCCACAACTGCAGCCTGAATAAGTGCATCTAATTCAGCAAAGTTCTGTCCTCTTAAGCTTTGCTATCAC
>CM052655.1:3415355-3434546 GCA_028533165.1 Leontopithecus rosalia
CAGGCCTCTTCTCATTGAGAGTATCTGCTGTAAGTCTTTCATCCACAGCTCATCATAAACAACTGTAAGGGAAGCTGGCAATCATTTATCTCAACTTCCTCTGGTAGCCAACTGCTGACAAAGAGGAAAACATGCACACTAGTGAGCAGACAGATGTGATGAGGGAAACTAAGGTGTTCTCTTGAAGAAAACCAAGATTTTAAATACAGGAAAAAAAATTCAGTCATTACGTCAACGCCAGAAAGAAAGTCACTAGTGGGCATTTCCCTGCTAAGTAAATTCCAGTGCTGTTCCCAGTAGCCCCAACACTCAATTTCTTTTTTTACTGATTGTTTCATTATAATTTAAGTTCTGGGGTACATGTGCAGATCGTGCAGGTTTGTTACATAGGTATACACATGCCATGGTGGTTTGCTGCATCCATCCCCCTGTCATCTACATTAGGTATTTCTGGGGCCTAGAAATGGATTTCAAAATAGTAAATAGTGCCTTTTTGCTTATATTTTTGGGTCCCAGTTTTAACTTTGCCCCAGATCAGCAAATTTTCGCCCCCAAAATTTCTTAATGATAGTTGACTTACAGCCTGTGTAAAAAGTTAAAATATACAACGACGTATAAGTGAGAAGTCCCTGGAATGTTTCCTTAACATATCTGAGCTTCTTCTTCTTCTTTTTTTTTTTTTTTTGAGACAGGGTTTCGTTCTTGTTACCCAGGCTGGAGTGGAATGGCGCGATCTCGGCTCACCGCAACCTCAGTCTCCTGGGTTCAGGCAATTCTCCTGCCTCAGCCTCCCGAGTAGCTGGGACTACAGGCACGCGCCACCATGCCCAGCTAATTTTTATATTTTTAGTAGAGACGGGGTTTCACCATGTTGACCAGGATGGTCTCAATCTCTTGACCTCGTGATCCACCCGACCTTCTTCTTTTTATCTGTACAATGTGGCTCACAATAATTGTACTCCTAGCACAGTGGTTCTCAAAGAAGGGTAATTTTCATCCCTCAGGAGACAAATGACAAAGTCTAGAGACATTTTTGGGAATCACAAGTAGGGAGAGGGGAGTGGCACTGGCAACCTGTGAATAGAGGTCAGGGATGCTGCTGAATATTCCACGGTGCACAGGGCAACCCACGACGAAGAAGTGTGCAGCTCCAAATGACAGTAGTGCCAATGGTGAGAAACTCTGCCTTAACCTCACGTGGTTGCTGTAGAAATCAAAGCAGATGCCTAGTGAAAAAATTTTTGAATAGCAATAATAATAAAATGTCTTATTTTGTAGGTTGTCTATATATTGCAATACAAATTAAGTTCTCATGAACGAAGTATAAAATGTGAAGAACAATAATTTCCAAAGGAAAAAAATCTTCATTGAAAAATATAAGCGTAGACGACAGGCGCAGTGGCTCATGCCTGTAATCCCAGCACTTTGGGAGGCCGAGGCAGGCGAATCACAAGGTCAGGAGTTTGAGACCAGCCTGGCCAATATGGCAAAACCCCATACTACCAAAACTGCAAAAATTAGCTGGGCATGGTGGCATGCACCTGTAATCCCAGCTATTCGCAAAATTATTCAAGCGAGGCAGGAGAATCGCTTGAACCTGGGAGACAGAGGTTGCAGTGAGCTGAGATGGTGCCACTGCACTCCAGCCTGAGCAACAGAGTGAGAGACTCTCTCTCAAAAAAAAAAGAAAAAGAAAAATGTAAGCGTATAATCGTGATGATGCAGAGGCTGCCCTAATCACACCACCACTAACAGCTTGGAAGTAGGCCTAGGTCACCAAGATCATATTGCTCTCCCCTCTAGGAACTCAGGAGAATCATCCACTGCCTCTGGGAGTGAAATCAGCTGCAAGGCCGGTGGATGAGTTCTGGATGAGCTCTGTACTGGGTGATCGAGCAGCATGTAAAGTACAGGGCCAGCTGCTTGATCTTGGATTGTGCCTCAAGAAGGGCTCTCAGGATCAAAGGATGCTGGTGAAGTATCAATGGTGAGTCCACCCTGGGATAGGAGTTACTAGGCAGAGTGACTGGCAGGGAGGGACATATCAGAGGGAAATGGAAAGCACAAAACTGTCAAATACATTATTCTTAAATATTACTATTATTATTATTCCCAAATATCTTCCTTTGGTGTGGATCAGACCATGGCCTGTTTGCTGTCACACCTATTCTTTGTCCTTCCCTGCTCTGCTCAGTCTAGGAGGCTGGAGAGAAGTGCAGGCTGCCTTCCCTATGCTCCCAGGTCAACGGGCAATGTATAGGGTTTGGCTAATGAGAAATAGAAGGGTAGAAGGAAGTGAGAAGCCAGAGGACCTCTTCCCTTCCCACCTTCTGGTGCCTGTCGGGTAACACATTCTTGCATCACCTCTTTAGTCTCAGTGTCTATCAGAATGGTCCTCTGTGGTTAAAGCTTCCACCTGGTGTCCCCCAGCCTCTGAGCCATGGTAACACCACTTCCTTCATTTGTCGCTCCAGTCGAGGGGTGTAGCTTCCTGCTACTGCTAATCTCTGGGGTGCCCTCTCATGTTCTTTCATCTCCTCAGCTCCTTCTGCATCTGTGTAACCAGTTCTTTGCACTAAATAAATTTCCTCTGATTTAATAAGAGTGATGCCTTCTTTCTGGTTGGACCTTCGATGAAGGTAGTACTATTTTGATATTTTTAGAGAAGGTGGAACACAATGGTGTGACACCTGGAACTCACAGTTACACAGGTATATTGAGCAAGGAATCAAAAGAATGCAGAGAGAGCTGATATTCATCTACTCAACAGGTATTTGTTGAGCACCTACTATAAAATGGAAATTGTGCTGGGTATAAAAATTTATTGTTAAACAAAAAATACACTGCTTCTAATTTCGAATAAGTAGCAACATAAATAACTACAAAATTATTATACAATAGTGAATTGTTCTACTTAAGATATTTTAAAATCATTTAAGTAGTCTGGCAACTCAAATAAATGCAGGAAACAGCACAAACCCTTCCATCAAAATAGCACTGGAGCAAAGGTTCCACCTTAATATATTGAAGACAGAAGTTAAACTCCCCAGGTTTATCATTAAGCTGCTTTTCCAAACCCCCAAATAATAGCCAACCCAGCTATATTCTGCTCCTTAGAGTGATGCTTGGGGAGCAATATATTTTTGAAAAGATTCTTTTTCAGTTTAAAATAATATATCAGAACAAAGAAATATGAATAGTTCTTGGATTCAAGGTTTTCTGGCTGGTCAAGCAAGCATGTTAGGCAACCAGCTATGTCAGAATATTTATGTAGAGAAAGAAAGAGCAGTTTTAAGTCTGGCTGATGATTCAAGACATGAAATACATTCATTCTGGGAGCTGTTTGGGGGATATAGCAAGATGTAAATATAACTGAAAACCTAAATTGTTGAGTGAACTGAAGAGACTCAGAATAAAATTCTACTCATATACATTTGCATGGCTTCCCTTGAAATCAACAGGCACTACATGTATACCTAAGGGCATTATATTTCTCTATTTTGCCCATTTCTGGCTTGGAGTAATTTTTTCTATAATAAGAATAAAATAGAAATTTATAGTTCAGTCACTGTTTTCATCTGTTTGTATTTTACTAAACACACAGGGGTTCCACTAAATTTTTATTGCTGTTGAAAAGGTAAATTGAGGCACCTGTAAAGTAAATTGTCCCCAAATTGTCTTGTCAATTAGTAGCTGATTAAAACATCCCAAATTTAAATTTGACACAATGCCATCCTTTCTGAAGATGCAAGAATGATCAGATTTTCTCTGTATAATAATACCTATGGGCTTAAACAGCACAACACTTCTTCATTAAATTCCTTTTCTAGATATAAATACAAAACAGAATTATTAAAAAGGAAAATAAAACTTTTGGTGTAACATAGATTTTGTCTAAAATGTAATTTCTTTTTTTTTTTTTTTGAGACGGAGTTTCGATCTTGTTACCAGGCTGGAGTGCAATGGCGCGATCTCGGCTCACCACAACCTCCACCTCCTGAGTTCAGGCAATTCTCCTGCCTCAGCCTCCTGAGTAGCTGGGATTACAGGCACGCACTACCATGCCCAGCTAATTTTTTGTATCTTTAGTAGAGACGGGGTTTCACCATTTCGACCAGGATGGTCTCGATCTCTTGACCTCATGATCCACCCGCCTCAGCCTCCCAAAGTGCTGGGATTACGTAAAAAGTCATTTCTTTAAGCAGAGATAGTTACCATCAGCGGCTGGTCAGTTAAATAATTATGTTAAATACATTCACCTCAGTGAAGACTGTGAACAAAGAGATACTAAGTAATTTTTTACAAGTACCCTGCTGTCATACCAGCTGATCAGGTTCAATAGCAACAAGCATTTCTACTAATTTTACAAGAAGGATATGTTGGGGTTAAGTCCACCTTGCAGAACAACTTAAATAATCTGCTCAGAAGTGAGTTTACAATGACATTACGTAGCATAACCACCGATGAGCAACTTGGAAATGTAATTTTTAGAACTGCACTATTTGCAAATTAAAGGATTAATGTTACCTTCATTCAACAGAGAAAATAAACTTGATTAGTAGAATACATTAATATCAAATCAGCTTTGTAGATAACATATGTGTTCCATGCTATATCCTGTCTGTCTGTCTGTCTCACCTTCTTTCTCAAGAGAACCTCAAAGCAAAACACTTTTCATTTTAACTGTATCATTTTAATACTCATCTGGTAAACAATGCAGCATTTTTGCAAAACGTTAAAAAAATTCAGGTCACTTTTTAAAATAAACCTTCAAGGAACTGGGGAATTAGAAAATCTAGTTTATTTTTTAATTGATAACAAAGAACACCAGAAGACCACAGGCATCACGACATCATGATTTTCTTTTTATCATTAAATACAATTATATAAAGGGGAAGACTGCAGTTATTCCCCTAAGTAATATACAAACTCTAAAATGTGGGGTGTTCACGTAGCATAAACATAAACAATATGAAAATTTAAAAGCTATAAACTTTTAAAAGTTTGGCCCTTTGTGTAGATGTTCAGTTATGTTATTTTGATAATTAAGAAGCAAAAATAGGGTCAGAAAAGCATAAGAATTTCAATAGTCCAAAACATGATGATAACCAGCAGAATTCAAACTTTTTTTCAGATATAAGAATAATGACCCAATACAAAATTAAAAGAAATTTAACCATCCCTTCCTATGAGGTGCTTTACAATTTTTCAATCATCGTCATAATTTCCACTGCTTTTCTTATGCTTGTTAGAATATAAAAACACACAATAATGGAGGACTTACCAATTAATCGTGTCGCCAAATATATCCATATTTAAAGGTAAAGGCTATACAGCCACAAGACATGACAGACATTTTAGGCAAGCTCGTTTCTATTTATGAATAATGAAATATTTAAGAAAAAGTTTGTTGGCCAGGCATGGTGACTCACGCCTGTAATCCCAGCACTTTGGGAGGCTGAGGCAGAAGAATCACAAGGTCAGGAGTTGGAGACCATCCTGGCTAAGACAGTGAAACCCCATCTCTACTAAAAATGTAAAAAGTTAGCTGGGCATAGTGGCACACACGGATAGTCCCAGTTACTTGGGAGGCTCAGGCAGGAGAACTGCTTGAACCCAGGAGGCAGAGGTGGCAGTGAGCTGAGACAGTGCCATTGCAGTCCAGACTGGGTGACAGAGCAAGACTCCATCTCAAAAACAAAAAAAGGGAGACGATCCAAGATGGCCGAATAAGAACAACTCTGGAGTGAAATTCGCAGCAATAATGCAGAGGGTGAGTGATCACCACATTTCCAAATGAATTTTTACTGCCCAGAGGCCAGGAGATTCCCGGGTGGAAAAGCACCACAAGTCTCCAGCGTGGCTGTTTCAGCCAGCACAGTCGGTCTCCACACAAAAACTCACACAAATCTGGGCACAGTTTCCACTGGTGCCTGGAATGCCTGGGAGACAGAGCCACCCATTCAACTGAAGAAAAAGGAGGCTGAAACAGGGAGCCAGGTGATCTGGCTCAGTGGGTCCCACCCCCACAAAGACCAGCAATCTGAAACGCTCTGGATTGAGAGTTTCACAGCAAGCACAGCTGGACACGGATGGTCCAGCTTTGTGGGAGAAGGGGCTTCTGCCATTACCGAGGCAGTCCGCCATTACCGAGGCAGTCTGCCATTACAGAGACAGTTCGCTATTACAGAGACAGTCCACTATTACTGAGGCAGACCACCATTACTGAGGCAGTTCTAACTATACCTCTATTAACAAAACCACAAGGAAGTTCACAAAGCAGCTGGACAGAGCCCACAGCAGCTCAGCAACACCTCTGCTGGCCGACTGTGACTAGGCTGCCTCCTCGCTGGGCAAGGCATCTCTGAAAAAAGGCAGCAGCATGTCAGGAACTTATAAATAAAGCCCCACCTTCCCAGGACAGAGCACCTGAGAAAAAAAGGTGGTTATGAGTTCTGCTGCAGCAGACTTAAACGTACCTGCCCAGCAGCTCTGAATGGACCAAAGGAGCTCACAACTTAGCACTTGAGCTCCTATAAGGGTCAGACTGTCTCCAGAAGCATTTCCCTAACCCCCATGTATCAAAAGAGTCACTTCATAAAAGAGAGCTCAGGCTGACATCTGGCAGGTATCCTTCTGGGACAAAGATAACAGAAGAAGAAATTGGCAGTAACCCTTACTGTTCTACAGCTGCTGCAGGTGATCCCCAGGCAAGCAGGAACTGGAGTGGACCTCTATCAGTCCTACAGCAAAGAGGACTGACTGTTAGAAGGAAAACTGAAAAACAGAAAGAAATAACTTCATCATCAACAAAAAGGATGTCCACTCAGAGACCCCATCTAAAAGCCACCAACTACAAAGACTACAGGTAGATAAATCCACAAAGATGGGAAGAAACCAGCGTAAAACGGAAGCAAACACCCAAAACCAGAATGCCTCTCCTCCTCCAAGGAATCACAACTCCTCTCCATTAAGGGAACAAAGCTGGATGGAGAATGAGTCTGATGAATTGACAGAAAAGGGCTTCAGAAGGTGGGTAATAACAAATATCTCTGAGCTAAAAGAAAATGTTCTAACCCAATGCAAAGAAACTAAGAACCTTGAAAACAGCTTTGATGAAATGCTAATGAGAATAAACAGCTTAGAGAAAAATATAAATGAATTGATGGAGCTGAAAAACACAACATGAGAATGTTGCAAAGCATACACAGGTTTCAATTGCTGAATTGACAAGCAGAAGAAAGGATATCAAAGACTGAAGATCAACTCAATGAAATTAAATGGGAAGGCAAGACTAGAGAAAAAAGAGTAAAAAGAAATGAACAAAGCCTCCAAGAAATATGGGATTATGTGAAAAGACCCAATCTACATTTGATAGGTGTACCTGATTGTGACGGAGTGAATGAATCCAAACTGGAAAACACTCTTCAGGATATTATCCAGGAGAACTTCCTCAACCTAGCAAGGCAGACCAATATTCAAGTCCAGGAAATACGGAGAACACCACAAAGATATTCCTCCAGAAGAATAACCCCAAGGCACATAATCGTCAGATTCACCAGGGTTGAAATGCAGAAAAAATGCTAAGGGCAGCCAGAGAGAAAGGTAGGGTTACCCACGAAGGGAAGCCCATCAGACTGACAGCAGATCTCTCAGCAGAAACCCTACAAGCCAGAAGCGAGTGGGAGCCAATATTCAACATCCTTAAAGAAAAGAATTTTCAACCCAGAATTTCATATCCAGCCAAAGTAAGCTTCCTAAGTGAAGGAGAAATAAAATCCTTTACGAACAAGCAATTGCTCAGAGATTTCATCACCATCAGGCCTGCCTTATAAGAGCTCCTGAAAGAAGCACTAAAGATAGAAAGGAACAACCAGTACCAGCCACTCCAAAAACGCACCAAATGGTAAAGAGCATCAACACAATGAAGAAACTGTGCCAACTAACAGACAAAACAGCCAGCTAGCATCAAAATGGCAGGATCAAATTCACACATAACAATATTAACCTTAAATGCAAATGGGCTAAGTGCCCCTCTCAAAAGACACGGACTGGCAAATTGGATTAAAAGTCAAAACCCATCAGTGTGCCATAACCAGGAAACTCATCTCACATGCAAGGATACACATAGGCTCAAAATAAAGGGATGGTGGAAATTTTACCAAGCAAATGGAGAGCAAAAAAAAAAGCAGGAGTTGCAATCCCAGTCTCTGATAAAATAGACTTTAAACCAACAAAGATCAAAAGAGACAAAGAAGGACATTATATAATGGTAAAGGGATCAATGCAACAAGAAGAGCTAACTATTCTAAATATATACACACCCAATACAGGAGCACCCAGATACATAAAGCAAGTTCTTAATGACCTACAAAGTGACTTAGCCTCCCACACAATAATAGTGGGAGACTTTAACACTCCACTGTCAATATCAGACAGATCAATGAGACAGAAAATCAACAAGGGTATCCAGGACTTGAACGCAGATCTGAACCAAGCAAACCTAATAGACATTTATAGAACTCTCCACCCCAAATCCACAGAGTATACATTCTTCTCAGCACCACATCGCACTTACTCTAAAATTGACCACATAATTGGAAGTAAATCACTCCTCAGCAAATGCAAAATAATGGAAATCATAACAGTCTTTCAGACTACAGTGCAATCAAATTAGAACCCAGGATTGAGAAACTATCTCAGAACCACACAGCTTCATGGAAACTGAACATGGAAACTGGCTCTTGAATGCTGACTGGATAAGCAATTAAATGAAAGCAGAAATAAAGATATTTTTTGAAACCAACGAGAACAAAGATGCAATATACCAGAATCTCTGGGACAAATTTAAAGTAATGTCTAGAGGAAAATATATAGCAATAAGTGCCCACATGAGAAGCAAGGAAAGATCTAAAATTGACACCTTATCATCAAAATTGAAAGAGCTAGAGGAGCAAGATCAAAAAAACTCAAAACCTAGCAGAAGACAAGAAATAACTAAGATCAGAGCAAAACTGAAGGAGACAGAGATACAAAAATCCCTTCAAAAAAGTAATAAATCCAGAAGCTGGTTTTTTGAAAAGATCGACAAAATAGACCACTAGCCAGATTAATAAAAAAGAAAAGAGAGAAGAATCAAATAGATGCAATAAAAAAACGATAAAGGGGATATCACCACAGATTCCACAGAAATACAAACTACCATGAGAGATTACTACAAACAACTCTATGCACATAAACCAGTAAACCTGGAAGAAATGGATAAATTACTGGACAATTGCACCCTCCCAAGCCTAAACCAGGAAGAAGTTAAAACCCTGAATAGACCGATAACAAGGTCTGAAGTTGAGGCAGCAATTAAGAGCCTACCAACCAAAAAAATCCCAGGTCCAGATGGGTTCACAGCTGAATTCAACCAGACATACAAAGAGGAGCTGGTACCATTCCTTCTGAAACTATTCCAAACAATCCGAAAAGAGGGAATCCTTCCCAAATCATTTTATGAGACCAACATCATCCTGATACCAAAAGCCGGCAGAGACTCAACAAGAAAAGAAAACTTTAGGCCAATATCCATAGATGGAAAATCTATGGATATTGGCCTAAACATACATTTTTAAACATAGATGTGAAAATCTTCAATAAAATACTGGCAAACCAATTGCAACAGCACATCAAAAAGCTTATCCATCACAATCAAGTAGGCTTCATTGCAGCAGTGTTTGCAATAGCAAAGACCTTGGAACCAACCCAAATGCCCATCAATGATAGACTAGACAGGAAAAATGTGGCACATATACACCATGGAATACTATGCAGCCATAAAAAAACGATAAGTTTGTGTTCTTTAGAGGGACACAGATGAACCTGGAAACCATCATTTTCAACAAACTGACACAAGAACAGAAAATCAAACACCACATGTTCTCACTCATAGGTGGGTGTTGAAAAATGACAACACATGGACACAGGGAGGGGAGCATCATACACTGGGGTCTGTTGTGGGGGACTAGAGGAGGGACAGTCGGGGATAGGGAGTTGGGGAGGGATAACATGGGGAGAAATGCCAGATACAGGTGACTGGGGGATGGAGACAGCAAACCAAATTGCCATGTATGTACCTATGCAACAATCCTGCATGTTCTGCACATGTACCCCACAACCTAAAGTGCAATTAAATATAAAAAGAAAGAAAGAAAGAAAGAAAGAAAGAAAGAAAGAAAGAAAGAAAGAAAGAAAGAAAGAAAAGAAAAGAAAAATCAACAACCATGAGAACTTCTATCTCCTAGTTACCAGCCTCCTTATTTAACTTGTTTGTTCTGCTTCTGTAAACTCTGCTCCAGCTAGGCTCCCCCTCCCCTATCTAAATCAAGATATAAAAGATAATCAAGCCCCTTCCTCAGGCCCAAGAGAATTTTTAGCGTTAGCCATCTCTCGGTCACTGGCTAAAAATGAAGGACTCATAATTTAAACAAAAAGGAGAAGAAGAAGTAGAAGAAGAGAAGGATGAGGAGGAGGAGGAGGAGGAGAAGTTTTTATCTCTGAAAAATTAGAATGAAAGTAATTATTATTATTTTTTGTTTCTATAAATATTCAGTTTGTGTAGATGGCAATTTTTTTTTTTTGAGATGGAGTCTCGCTGTGTCACCCAGGTTGCAGTGCAGTAGTGGGATTTCGGCTCACGGCCACCTCCACCTCTCAGGTTCAAGTGATTCCCCTGCCTCAGCCTCCCGAGTAGCTGGAATTACAGCTGCATGCCACTATATTCAGCTAATTTTTTGTATTTTTAGTGGAGACGGGGTTTCACCATGTTAGCCAGGATGATCTCGATCTCCTGACCTCGTGATCTAACTGCCTTGGCCTCCCAAAGTGCTGGGATTACAGGCGTGAGCCACTGTGCCTGGCCTAGAAAGTAATTATTTTTTGCAAATTACTTAACACATCAGCAGAAGGAAATACTAGAACACATTTAATTTATTTCTAATTCCTCAAATCCCTATCCTTTAAGTTAGTCTTCAAAGGCTCTGCAAAACACAGAAACTCAATTTGTTACAAAGAAATAGACAAATTCAAAAAGGAATATCACAAATATTTATAACCTGTTTAGGAAGAGCTATAAGAGAACAGAATTTGCTTCCTAAGAGGCACCAAATGTTCTCTGTTGAAGGGGGAAGTACACATATTATTAAATAATACCAGCCATAAATAGATATTTCTTATTCTCCTTATGCACTAAGTTTTGATCCTGATAAATAACTTGTCCACAGTTTATATAAAGCAGCTGCTGTTTTATCATTTAAAAGTTTTTAAGTGACCAAATATATAAAATACTATACAGACTGTTACTTGTACAATTATTAAAGCCCAACTGGTAACTAGAAAGAAAAAAAAATGATTTTAGTAAGGGATAAATAAACAGAAAAGTAGTGCATTTTCTAGAAAATATAATCTCAAGTATGCCAATAATATATATTTCCTCTCAATATTTTGTGTGTATAACAACTGATTTTTAAAACCTGATTTGTATGGCAAAAGTGACACCATTGAAGAAAAATAAAGGACTGCTCTTCTTCCTGTGAGTTAAAAATACTGGGAATTGAGACGTTCAGTTTGTTTTAAATTTAAGAGGTTTTGTGAGATTTCAAAATGGAAAAAGCAAAAACTTTTAATTAAATACCTAGAAAAGGAGATATTTTACTCAGAAGAAAATCCATTTTTACAGTAAATTATATTCATAGACAGACTTCTCCTTTTGCCCATGAAAATTTAACTACTGTGGAAGTTGCCTCTCCTTGGTAAAGAATTAGAAATCCATCTAAAAATATACTGAAAAACTGTTTCAGACAGAGAACTACAGTCCCTAATCAACATAAGACAAAAGAGTCACACCCTGTAATTATCCCTGCTTACTGCCTAGACATGGTGTCTAGGGCACAGAGCCAAGAGAGAGAATCCAAGCAAAATTTGGCAGTGCCACTGAGCTCAGGAGATAGACACTAGAGTTTGGGAAGGATCAGGCATTTAGAATTTGCAGGCTAGATTACTAGAGATCTGCAAAGGCATCTCCTGGACTCTTTAGCTGAGAAGAGATCTATCCAGGAGGTCACAAAAAGAACCACTGAAAACCAGTGAGCAGAACAATTACTGGAGCTGACATGGGGTTAGGAATAGTTTCCGTTCTCACCAGTGTGGAGAGACCTTGTAAACATAGGGCAGTAGGCAGAGTTCCTCAAGGGTCACACCTTAGGGTTAGGACTAAGATAGCTCTCAGGTAAAAGTTGCTATGAATCAGCCATAAAAAAATCTTAACATCAATACTCAAAAGGATGAAACTGATTCAAACAACCCAATTTTATTTCTAAAAATAAAGTTCAGCATTTTTTCAAGTATCTTTTAGCACTCGATAACTTGAAATTCACAATGACCAGCATTCCATCAAAAATTATCTGACGTGTAAAATGTAACCCACATACAAGAAAAATAAATCAATAGAAACAAATGCAGAAATGGCACAGATCATTAACTAGTACACATGGGCCAAAAAGGACCCAAATGAAACTTCTAGACACAAAAAACCTAGTATCAGAAGTGAAAATATACTGGATGGGATTAATAGGTGATTAGATACTATGGAAGAAACTATCAAAAAGAGAAGATGCTTGCAGCCTCCCCACCCCTCCCACAGCACTCAACCCCAGAATTCCCCCGGCTCACTTGCTCGCCATGGCCGACAAGGAAGCAGCCTCCGACGACACAGTGGAAGAACGAGTGATCAACGAGGAGCACAAAATATGTAAATAGAACACTCCTTTTCTTTATGATTTGCTGATGACCCATGCTCTGGAGTGGCCCAGCCTAACTGCCCAGTGGCTTCCAGATGTAACCAGACCAGAAGGAAAAGATTTCAGCATTCATCGACTTGTGCTGGGGACACACACGTCGGATGAACAAAACCATCTTGTGATAGCCAGTGTACAGCTCCCTAACGATGATGCTCAGTTTGATGCATCACACTATGACCGTGAGAAAGGAGAATTTGGAGGTTTTGGTTCAGTCGGTGGAAAAACTGAAATAGAAATCCAGATCAACCGTGAAGGAGAAGTAAACAGGCTCGTCATATGCCCCAGAACCCTTGTATCATTGCAACAAAGACTCCTTCAAGTGATGTTTTTGTGTTTGACTATACAAAACATCCTTCTAAACCAAATCGTTCTGGAGAATGCAACCCAGATTTGCGTCTCTGTGGACATCAGAAGGAAGGCTCTGGGCTTTCTTGGAACCCAAATCTCAGAGGGCACTTGCTTAGTGCTTCAGATGACCATACCATCTGCCTGTGGGACATCAGTGCCGTTCCAAAGGAGGGAAAAGTGGTGGATGCAAAGACCATCTTTACAGGGCACACAGCAGTAGTAGAAGATGTTTCCTGGCATCTGCTCTATGAGTCTCTGTTTGGGTCAGTGGCTGATGATCAGAAACTTATGATTTGGGATACTCATTCAAACAATACTTTCAAACTAAGTCACTCAGTTGACGCTCACACTGAAGTGAACTGCCTCTCTTTCTTTTCTTTTCTTTTTTCTTTTTTTGAGACGGAGTTTCGCTCTTGTTTACCCAGGCTGGAGTGCAATGGTGCAATCTCAGCTCACCGCAACCTCCGCCTCCTGGATTCAGGCAATTCTGCCTCAGTCTCCTGAGTAACTGGGATTACAGGCACGCGCTACCACGCCCAGCTAATTTTTTGTATTTTTAGTAGAGACGGGGTTTCACCATGTTGACCAGGATGGTCTCGATCTCTTGACCTTGTGATCCACCCACCTCGGCCTCCCAAAGTGCTGGGATTACAGGCGTGAGCCACCGCACCCAGCCCTGCCTCTCTTTCAATCCTTATAGTGAGTTCATTCTTGCCACAGGATCAGCTGACAAGACTGTTGCTTTGTGGAATCTGAGAAATCTGAAACTTAAGTTGCATTCCTTTGAATCACATAAGGATGAAATATTCCAGGTTCAGTGATCACCTCACAACGAGACTATTTTGGCTTCCAGTGGTACTGATAGCAGACTGTCTGGGATTTAAGTAAAATTAGAGAAGAACAATCCCTGGAAGATGCAGAAGATGGGCCACCAGAGTTGTTGTGTATTCATGGTGGTCACACTGCCAAGATATCTGATTTCTCCTGGAATCCCAATGAGCCTTGGGTGATTTGTTCTGTATCAGAAGATAATATCATGCAAGTGTGGCAAATGGCGGAGAACATTTATAACGATGAAGACCCTGAAGGAAGCGTGGATCTGGAAGGACAAGGGTCCTAGATACATGTGTCTTTACTTCTTGTGATTTTAGACTCCCCTTTTTCCTTCTCAACCCTGAGAGTGATTTAACACTGGTTTTGAGACACACACTTTGTTCAGCTATCCCTCTATATAGTAGGTACCACCAGTAATGCTGTTAGCCCAAACAGTGGCTAAATTTTCTAAACATTAATGGGGAAGGGGGGCTTGATTCAGTAAAGCCACAGACTTACATTGAAATTTTCTTCCGGAATTTTCTAGTAACAAACCCAGGTATAAAGCACCTACAGAAAGGGGAATATTATGTGTGATTATTTTTCTTATGCTATATCTCCAAGTTTTTCAGACTCATTTAAGTAAAGGCTAGAATGAATAAGGAATAGAGCCAAATGAGGTAGGGGTCTGAGCCATGAAGTGTACATACTGAAACTTGTCACTTTTATTCAGGAAATAGGGGAGATTCAAGTCATATAGATTCCTACTCAAATCTTGACACCTGACTTTGCAGGGTGCACATTTTCATACGTAGACCAGTTTCCTCTTGGTTTCTTCAGTTAAGTCAAAACTACACGTTCCTCTTTCCCCATATATTTTTGCTCGTTAGTGTCTTTCTTGAGCTGTTTTCATCTTGTTTCTTTCCTTTCTGTGAAATGGTGTTTTCGTGTTCTTTTTTTAACTTGGGACCACCAAGTTGTAAAGATGTATGTTTTCACCTGACAGTTATACCACAGGTAGACTGTCAAGTTGAGAAGAGTGAACCAAAACTTGTATTTGTTTTAAAAATTAAATTAATCCTTGATAAAAGTTGCTTTTTTTTTTAGGAGTTAGTCCTTGACCACTAGTTTGATGCCATCTCCATTTTGGGTGACCCGTTTCACCAGCAGGCCTGTTACTCTCCATGACTAACTGTGCAAGTGCTTAAAATGGAATAAATTGCTTTTCCACATTAAAAAAAAAGAGAGAGAAGACATAGAAATAGAAACAGCCAAATGAGGGTGAAGGAGGAAAAAATGACTGATAATCAGTGACCTATGGGGCAATAGAAAGCAACCTAACACATGTATAATTACAGTTCCAGAAGGAAAAAGGGAAGGACAAGAAAACTGTAGACTAATAGCCAAAATTTTTCCAAATTTCTTGAAAAATATAACTCCCAGATTCAAAGAACTCAATGAACCTCAACTAGAATAATCACACACACACAAAAGCTTAATGCAGCATGTGATAATCACACTACTGAAGTCAGCAATAAAGAGAAAATCTTAAAAGCAGCCAGAGAGAAAACATGCATTATATACAAAGGGACAAAAAATAAGACTCATGAGTCTTCTCATAAGAAGCCATGCAAACCAGAAGACAATGCAACAAAAACTTGAGAGTTCTGGAAGAAAAAAACCTGATGATCTAAAATCCAACACCAAGTGAAAACATCATTCAAAATTCAAGTACAAATAATATTTTCTCAGACCAGTAGAAGTTGAAAGATCTTATCACCAGCAGATCTGAACTATAATAAATGTTAAAGTTCTCCCGAAGAAAGAAAATAATAACAGATGAAGATTTGGATCTATATGAAGCAAGAAAGAGTAATAAAAATGGCATGTATTTGGGTAAATATAGATTTGTTCTTATTTTAAAATTTCTTTAAATATCATTGGCTATTTTTAGCATAAATAATAGCACTGTATTAGGGTTCAGAGATATGCAGAAAATGTATTGTAACAATAGTACTAAAGACAAGAGAGAGAAACAGGAGTATACTGTGAAGATTTTTAGACATGAAGTACTTTAATGTTATTTAGAAGTAGACTATGATAAGTTAAAATTATATACCGTAAATTCTAGAGTAACCACAAAAGCAAAAAATAAAAGGAAAGACAGAACAAGAATAGCTAATAAGTTAACAGAAGAGATAAAAATAGAGTCACAAAAATATCCAAAAAGAAGACAATAAAAGATGAGAGAAAATAATGAAGAGGTGGGACAAATAGAAAACAAAAAGCAACATAATGTTCCATCCAACTGTACAAATATAAATATATTAATAAATGGCCTAGGCACTGTAATTAAAGGGCAGTGATTATAAAATCAGATTAAAATACAAGACCCAAAGATATGCTGTCTACAAGAAACCCACTTTAAATATAAAAATACAAACAGCTTAAAAAGTAAAAGGATGGAAACCTTAATTAGAATAAAGCTGAAATGGTGCTCTTAACAACAGATAATGCAGACTTCAAAACAAGGTATAAACATGAGATAAGGATGGATATTTCACAAGTAAAGGGATCAATTCATTAAGAAAGAAGAACAATCCTAAATGTACATACAAGTAAAACAAAAATTCAAAATACATGACGCAAAGATTAAGAGTACTAAAAGTAGAAATAGAAAAATCCACTTTAGTTGGAGATCTCAGCATTCCTCTCTCAATTTAAATATCTCTTTACAATAAGAGAGATACGTATTCTCTACAATAAGAATACAGAAGATCTGAACTGCACTCCCAGCCAAGTCGACCTAATTGAAATGAATGGCACACTCTACCCAATAATAAACATTTTTTTCAAGTGTACTTGGGATATTTGTCAAAATAAATCACATACTATGCTATTAAAAACTCTCAGTATAGGCCAGGCGTGGTGGCTCACCCCTGTAGTCCCAGCACTTTGGAAGGCCAAGGTGGGCAGACTTGAAGTCTGGAGGTCAAGATGAGCCTGGCCAACATGGTGAAACCCCATCTCTAATGAAAACACAAAAACTGGCTGAGATGTGGTGGCAAGTGCGGGTGATCTCAGCTACTCAGGAGGCTGAGACAGGAGAGTTGCTTGAGCCCAGGAGGCAGAGGTTGCAGTGAGCTGAGATGACACCACAGCACTCTAGCCTGGGCAACAGAACGAAACTTCATCTTAAAAAAAAAAAAAACTGTAAACTAAACCTCTATTCTGTATAAACAAACAAACAAACAAACAACTCTTAGTAAATGTAACAGGATTAATCTTGGTCTCTTAAAAAATGAATTTAAACTAGAGATAATTATAAATAAAAAGTTTGGGCTGGGCATGGTGGCTTACGCCTGTAATCCTAGTACTTCAGGAGGCTGAGGTGGGCAGATCTCAAGGTCAGGAGATCGAGACCATCTTGACTACACAGTGAAACCCGTTTTCTACTAAAAATATAAAAAATTAGCCAGGCATGGCGGCAAGTGCCTGTAGTCCCAGCTACTCATGAAGCTGAGACAGGAGAATCACTTGGATCCGGGAGGCAGAGTTTGCAGTGAGCCAAGATTACACCACTGCACTCCAGCCTGGGCAACTGAGTGAGCCTCCATCTAAAAAAAAAAAAAAAAGAAAATCTGTAAATCCAACTAACACACTTCTAAATAAAAAATGGTTCAAAGAAGAAATCACGTTGAAAGTTAAAAAATATTTTGAACTGAATGAAAATGAAAATATAACATATCAAAAGTTGTGGATGAAGCTTAAGCAGTTTAAAAATAAGATGATACCCTTAAATGCCAGTATGGTGGGGGGGCTTTCAATTCAATAATTGAAGCTTCTTTCTTCAGTAAAAAAGCAATAGAAAGGAAGGAAAATCAAAGCAAAAGGAAGCTGGAGGAAGGCAATGAAGAGATCACAGCAGAAATCATCGAAATAAAAACAGAATAACAATAGAGATTGATGAAACCAAAAGCTAATTCTTTAAAAAGAGCAAGAAAATCGATACACTTCTAAACAGATTAATCAAGAAAAGGTAAGAAAAGACTAAAATTAAAGTAGGAATATTGTAACCAATTTTTTAGCAATATATTCATCAACTTAAATGAAATGAAAAAATTCTTTGAAGAAACAAATTTCCAAAGCCCCCCTCAGGAAGATATAAAAACCTAAATAGCATGACATGAATAATAAAATAACTGTTTCAGATAACAACCTTTCCACAGAGAAAATTTCAGGGCAAGAGGGCTTCACTGGTAAATTCTTCCAAACATTAAGGAAGAAATAACACTAATTCTATACAAATTATTTCATAAAATAGGAAGGAGACATATTCCAAATCATCTTGTGGGGTCAATATCAGTTGGACTCCAAAACCAGAAAAAGATAGAAAAAAAAAACCTACAAACCATGTTTTTTCAACAAATTAAATCCAGCAACGTAAAGAGTAATGCATAATGACTGAGCAGGTTGAGTTAACATTCAAATATCAACCAATAAGACTAATCATATTAACAGGCAGAAAAATCATACTATATCATCTCATAGATGCAGAGTATTTGATAAAATTTAATATTCATAATTTTTACAAACTCTCAGAAAACTAGGAGCATAATGGAACTCTCTCAAGTGCATAAATAGCATCTATTAAAAAACCAACAGTAAGCGTAATACCTAATGATAAGATATTAAATGTTTTCCTCCAAAAATCAAGAACTAAGTGGGGTGTTCACCTTCATTATTTCTACTTAGCATTTTCCAGTAGGTCCTAGGAATGCTACGGGCATACTGACTGAAAAAGAGAAAGGAAAACTGCATTTATGCATAGAGGACATGACAGTGCGTGTCAAAAATCTAGGAAATCTTATAAAAGCTACCAGAACTAAGATCGGAGTTTAGCAAGTTTGCAGGATACAAATTCAGTATAGACCTATTGTCTTCCTATGTAGTAGCAGCAAATAACTGGAAATTTAAAGAAGCAATACCATTTGTAACAAAATGAATAACCATACGATTTATAACAAAATAAATAACATAAATTTCTTAGGAATAAATTTAGTTAAATATGCAAAATCTGTTTACTAAAAATACCAAATATTTACTAAAACTATCAAATGTCAAATTTTCAAAAATTATCAAATAAAACTAAAGATGTAAGAAATGGAGCAAGTGGCCAGGTGCAATA
>CM052655.1:3440165-3482241 GCA_028533165.1 Leontopithecus rosalia
CTTTTCTCTCTCTCTCTCTCTCTCTCTCTCTCTGTCTCCTTCTCCTTCCCAGACTACTTTGCTTTTACCATAGACTCTGCTTTGTTTTCGTCTTAGACACTCTTAGACACTGTTCTTAACTTCAAGAAGTCCCAAAAGAAAGCTCTTCCCTGCAGCTGAAACAAGTTTCGGTTTGCATCTTACTCACCAGGCTTATGTTTCTGTATCCATGCATTCATTAATATAACAGTACTGAATTTAAGTGAGTTGGTGTAAAAGTATTTCTAGATACTTTAGGCTCATTGCTTTTAGCTTTATGAGGCATCATATTAAAATATACAGAATTTCCATTTATAGGCTGCTATAAATCAATCCATCCACAGTATCCATCCAAAGCAATTGATCAGTAAGTCTGCAGCACTAATTTGCACAAACATGATTAACAAAGTTTGTTAGATACTGGCCGGTTCATCCTCTAGTCTAGCAAGACAGAGGCAAAAAAAAAAAAAAGCACTTCTTTTACTCAAATCACACTGTGCCTTGAAAGATATATGTCCTGTTTCATTAAAATTTATTATGATGGACAATCATAAGATGTTTTCTGGAGTCTGGGCTCTGCAATTCATTAGAGCTCTAAGGAACAGAAATGCTCTACTGCCAACCGAAGTATCACAATGGCGTGCGATGGCCTTGTTAGACATCATCAATTTGGGTCTATCACATCTGGCTCATTTTGAAAATTAATTCACACTAAATGAGTTACTTTTTAAAGAGAGAAATGAAGAGAAAAAGGAAGAGTAATCTAATATAAGAAATTTAAAACTCGGCTAACTAGGACAAAAATGTTTCTAATCCAGCTCTGTAGATTTGGCAAAAATTAAAAAAAAAAAAAGACACACCAGCTGGAAAGCAATAAAGCATATCTACTTCTGATTCACACTGCTGCCAGCTGCTGCTTTAAGGGTTTGGCAAAACAAGCCTTTGTACAATAAGTCCATTTCTTTTATTCCTAGAGACTACAGTCTTTTTTGAACTTGGATGGTGACTTTATAAAGACTGCGGTTGTTTTATTTACTCTCAATTCATCATGCTCAACTGTAAACAAAGTGTCTGTTTTAGTTCTGCTGACAATTATCCACTTGTCAACAGCTCCCTCAAGTACCTTCAGCATCTGGCTACAGCAGGAAACCGCTACATCAAAATGAATGTCTCAGTAAATTCAGGATTTCAACAGCAGTCAGCATTGTATTGTAACGAATGTCACCAAGACACCTTGATGAAAATATATATCATCAGATGAGTGTCTGTCAGTATATCCCTTCATTCTCTCTGTTGATTTTGGCAAAAAAAAAAAAAGAAGAAGAAGAAAATTATTTCAACTAAGGATTCTTGGAAGAGCAGGCTGAGGAGGTGGGGAAGACAGTGTTAGATGGGACTGTGACTTTGGATATTTTTACAAAGTACCAAGCACAGAAAGACAGCTTCAGAAGTCTTCAATTATGGACAGCAAACATCCCCATTAGTTACATTCCACAAGATCAGGAGAGCCAAACTGTTATAATTGGTGGTAATTTATGTGAGAAATACATGGTAAGTTTTGCTGCTATTTCACTAAGGGTCGAAAGTGGCACAACTTTATCCAATATTCAAATACCCCTTTGCCTCTGGGAATTTTTCTCCCATTTAAAATGTGTCTGGAACACAGGGAAAAGTCATTGCCAAAGTCATTAATATTTTGACAACAATGGAACTGTTTTAAAGACAAAACAAATGCTACACTTGGGGTTTGTTGAGGGGGAATCACTGTGTGCTTCACTTGGAGAAGGGAGTCATAGAAAATTAAACTTTACATCCGTGCTATATCCCAGAGGTGAGAAATCACATACACCACGTGGGGTGGAGAGCTGAGTGCGGGCTGGGACAAACCGGTCCTCAGGGAGAATGTATGGATTATTTACTTAGAATGTATCTCCTTCGGATTGATTTACACTCACTTCAAAACAGAAGATATTCAAATAATTTGGCACCGCTCCCTCAAAGTTGGACTTCTGGGTGAGGAATGAATGGTGGGGAGTCGGAGAGGTTGTAAAGCACCAAGAGAAACCAAGCATCCAGCATGGCCAGGTCTTCGTTCTCATGGACCCGAAGAGGCCTAGAACCAGCGCCTAACCCAGAAACCTTGCCGTCCTCCGTGGCAAGAACAGAGGGCGGGGACAGCGGGACCCGCTCAGCGAAGCGCCCCCCCACAACCCCCCATCTCTGTAGTTACCAGCTAAGGTGGATTGGCGGGGTAGGGGGAGGTGGACCAGTGAAGGGTCTGCTTCTCTCCTCTTTCTGACAAAAACTAATCAATCTAACTGCACGTAATTGATTTTAATGGAGGGGGCGGGGTTCTTCGTATTAACGGTTGCCCGGGGTCCTCAGCCTGCGCGGGCAGCGGCTGCGGGTGCTGATCTCGGTCTCTCTTCCTCACCCAGCCTGCGCAACCGGTGCGCCCGCCATGCCGCCTAGCTTTGGGGCTCTCAAGAGCAAAGAGGACTGAGAACCCGGATCCCGGCCGGACCGCCGCCCCGTTTCACCTGGTAATTTATGCACAATTAATTGAGATATCTTTTATACTTGATGTGTTGCAAAATTAATGCCTAATTTATGTAATTAGTCAATTAACTCTAATTCCAGCATATGTTCCCAATGCCCAGAAGGTGTTCTGTTTCCCAGGTACTTATTTTGATGTCACGAAATGCAGCTAATTAATTTTACATGCATATTAATTTGGGATCTCTTTAGCAGTTCCCTTTGTGCAAGTAATTTTAATATTTGTCTTTCTAACCTTTTGGGGTAGGGTGAGGGAGGCGCAGGTGGGTATGAGCAGCACGTGAGCGTGAGCGTGGATGGTGCCTGAGGGTGGCCCAGGTGGTGGGGCAGTGTTCCCGCATAGGCTCCAAGTGGCAGGGAGTGCAGGAGCTGCGGCCAGCAGGCCCTAGGGGGCATTACTGCTGCTGACCCCACAAAGTGCATTTTGCTCTCCGTTGGGAAACAGAAAGCCTTCAGGGCAGGGAGGTGGAGGCGCCCGGGCTGGCTGACCGTTACACCCGGGGCATTTTCCGGGCCCCTAGACACATCGCTCCTCGCCCAGTGGCCCTCACTCCTGGGAGCCAGTGACATTTTCTTACTTATTTATTTATTTGCACCTTGAAGGACGACTCGGATTTCCAGGCCAGTCCAAGGAGGCGGAAAGCGAACCGGCTGCTCCGAGGTAGTGGCCCTTCCTTCCAGACCTCGCGCTGATCCCCGAGTGGCTGGAGCTCGAGTCTCTGAGCTTCCCAAAGCTGAGGGGCGGAACCGGAGGGGAAGCGAGCTGCTATCTCGGGCTGCACGAGCCTCCATGGGACAAAGACTAAGCATGGTAAAAGTTCACTTTTCAAGTTGTTGGGTGGCACATTAAAACTTTTATCCGTTTTGGACAAATTAATGAGCAATTTAATTAATAAAATCAGAGAGTAGTGTAAGTGCTGATAATGAAGTCAAATGAGTGCACAGTAAAATATTCACTAATCCAGCGCATTGCCAAATACCCCCTTAATTCTGCTTAACACTAAAAGGGTTTTGAGCACCATAATGAGATTCTTCTGTCTGCTAATTAATTGACAGGCTCCTGAATATTCATACGAGCTAGCACCAATACGTTCCTAATTGCACCGTGGAATAGATCTCAGAGGAAAGTAAATCGCCATAGACTTAATTAAAATAATGTATTCCAGATCCAGGACGGGGAAAGATGAGACATTTGCCTTCGAGCGCGCTAAGAAAGTGGCACCTGGTTGGTGGAGGGGAGAGATATCAAACGTCGGCTCCCAGCCTGAAATAAGTGGCGTGGGACACGCAGGGAGGGCGTTCAGCTTCAGAAAGCAGCGGCTACGCTCGGTCCAAACCCGGCGGCTCCGGAGGCCAGAGCTTGTAGGTGCGTCCGTTCTCCCGCTGCCCTGCGCGGTGCTGTCCTACCGGAGGAAGTGGCTGATGGGCAGTCTAGGACCCGGCCCCTGACCCAGGGCCTTCTCTCTCCTCCCTGAGGTCCTGGTTCCGATCCCGGTCCCGATCCCACCGCTGGTCTGAAGTGCTGTCTACAGAGGCACTTAGAGAAATAACATCGGTCCGGAAATTCCTAGGGAGACTTTACGGGGGTTGTGGACGCCTCGGCAGCCCGAACTCTCCCAATCCAGCTTGCGACCTGAGAGAAGTCGCTCGCACGTCTCTTTGGAGGAGGTCGACAGGTCCGGGGAGGATGCCTGGATCCCGTCATTTTCGGGATCCAGGTCCCACATCCCTCAGGAAGCACTGCTGTCCTCAAAACTGCGTAGCTAAATTCCTGAGCACATTCTCCCTTTCTCTAGGAGTCCAGTACCTGTGCCCGGGAGCATTCCAGCCGAGCTAACCTCGGCGGATAGGAAGCACAGCAGCCAGCCTGTGGACTCTACATCTGGCTCCACAACACAGCCATTTTTACCAGATCATGCAAGAAAAATAAACTCTTCTCCCTTGGAAAGACAAGCCCCCCACCCCCTTCTTTTTCGGGGGTGGGGAAAAATCACCACAGGTTAGAAACTAAAAAGAGTTTATTTGAAGGCATACAAATGCATATTTATTATACACATGTAGGCATTAACAATGTAAATTACACCGCCAGCAGTTGCTGGTTGTTTATTCATTAGATCTTTAGAAAATCTACATTGCCTCCAGACAGCGCGATGATAATGTGAAATACACAAGCAGTTTACATAACCAACTTCAACACAGAGCTCCACACTCAGCCACTCGGAGTCATCAACAGGTCGCGGGGAAGCGGACGCGAAGGAAAACCTACGTTGCTAACAACTACGGAAAATCTGGGAAATGTATGAGGCCCACAGTTCCCTCTGTCCTTTTGGGAAGGAATGGAAGACTTGGAGAGCCAGAGAGAAAAACAAAACAACTCTCTCAGTACGTTTGCTTCATCTGTTTTACCCAGTTTGTGTGTAGCTTTTTCTTTTCTTTGCAATAATAATAAAAAAAAAACTGTAAAAAGAGACTGCTTGGGCGGAACGGAAAGATCAATATCCTCCCTAAACTCCTGGTATTCTGGAGTGTTCCTTAAAGACTGTGAGCCCAAACTGCTTTCAGGGGTGAAGTAAGTGACCAGAGGTTTTCTTTTCTTTTCTTTTCTTTTTGAGACGGAGTTTCGCTCTTGTTACCCAGGCTGGAGTGCAATGGCGCGATCTCTGCTCACCGCAACCAGAGGTTTTCTCTACTGCCTGAGCGGGAAGAAAAGACAGCCTACCTTGACTGAGGGAGGCCATCAGCTCCACCAATCAAATCGCTGTGGCCATGAACAAATGGTTACCCGCTGCAAAGACAATCACCTGCTGACTCAGCCTTCTTGGAATTATGAAATGCTCCGTAATTCTAGGTTTATCCAAAAATGGGAGATGAGGAGGCACTTAGAAAAGTGGCAGTGCAGACTTAATGGTAATTTTAAGTACACAAATAGTGTATATAAAGATATTTACAAGATTCTTTCCCAATAAAAATATCAAATAAAACTAAATGCGGGGGGCGGGGGATGCCAACTAGGATCTCCTGCGTTGGCCCAGAGAACGTTGTCAGCCACAATTGTAAGTGGCAAAGTTTTCGAAAAACCGCGCCGATCCTCTGAAGGTCGGGTTAATGATTTATTGGACTCTCGCCACCCACCTGCCGTAGCCTACCGCTACCCCGCAGAGGTGTGCCAGTGAAGCGCTGCGGGGCGGGGAATTCTCCATTTCCTGCCTCCTTCTTCCCTTCCTACCTCCTGTCTTTGGGTTAGGCCAGCTGAGCCCAGAAGAAAATGCCCTGCCGATCCCGGAAAGTTTGCTCTGCTGGGAGAGCCTCGAGTTAGTCTGCAGACCTAAAATCTGGTGTTCACACCTGTGCGGGAATTGAAACTGGAAGCTGAGAGAAAAGGCGGGAGGAGGAGGGTAGAGAGGAAAAGGTTAGCGCGAATGAGAAGGGGTGGGAGAGGGAGGGAGAGGAACGCAGCGGGCAGGGATCTATCTCTGGGACATAGGTAAGTCCTCGGGACAACGTGGTTTCCCCTGCCGACCAGCTGTGTCAGTTAACTGAAACCCATCAAGAGTCCGCCAACAGCCCCCGCGCAGCGAGAGCGCCCAAAGCAGAGACCGCGCGGAGGGTCAGGGCGTACGGCGGGCAGGGTGAGGGGGGGTGGCACGGCGCGCCGGGACCCGAGAAGCGGCGCGCTAGTCCCAGGTGAGCCCGAAAGGAGCGGAAGGACTGGGCTGCGGTGGGGTGAAGAGCGCAGGGCTGCACTGCAGTCCCCGCCAAGCCCGCCCCCTAGCCATTCTTAGCTGGGGGAGGCCAGTACGGATCAGCCGCTTTCTTTCTTTTCTCTCCTTCTTTTTCAAACCCGCTTTGTGGGTGGCAACTCAGCGGGAGACTCTTGGAGACAACAAAACAAAAAGCACAGAGAGAGAGAGAGAGAGAGAGAGAGAGAGAGAGAGAGAGAGAGAGAGAGAGAGAGGGAGGGAGGGAGAGAGGGAGAGACAGAGACAGATCAGCAAATAGTTTTTAATCTTCCTAGGAACACAGCAGCGAGTTATTACATCTGAAAGCTGTTGTGGTCTTCAGCGAAACCTGCTTCTGCCATTAAGAAAACACATATTACACACTTTCACCCTGGTTAAGCTCTCCTCCCTGGTCAGCCTGAACAAACAATCCAGAAGCATGGGGCTTTAAGGCTGAAGACCTATAGGTTATCTGGTTTCAGAACAAATCAAGTAAAGGGATCCACCAAAAAAAATACATAATTCTATAGATGCAATTTATTCTTCATTTCACATATCTGCAGTTGCCCCCCAATAAAGTGATTTTATTTCAATTTATGAGTAAAGCACATTTTAGCCAACCGTCCAGGATTTACCTTAATATTCTATTCAATCAGTAACTTATTTTTCCCAAATCGTACCTTCAAAGGAGCTTAAAAGCGTTTTTCCCACTTATTGGAAACTTTAAAACATTTTATAAAGCTAAAAAGTCACTTTCCTGTTGCAGCTTTTCCAAAATTCCTCCCTTCAAAATAACATTTTAAGAGTGGTGCCCAGCCAGAAATGCTGATTAAAAGAAAAACAAAAACCAAGCAAACCAATAATTTTTGACAAAGAAAACTAATACGAAAAGTATAAGGTGATTTTTCTCTCCCTCCCTTCCCACTTAAAAAAAAAAAAACAACCCCTTTGCTCCACCCCGCTATTAAACAAAACACAATACCTTTTTCTGGGTGGTACTGCACAGAAGTTGATTCAGTTTTGACAATGTTGTTTAGCTATCATTTGCTATTTTGAATGAATGGGAGCAATCCCCCCTTTTACAACATTTGTTTCCTATTATGGAGAGGTGCAGCAGTTGAGGGCAGACATGTGAAAGTGGCTGTTTGATTCTCTTTTTCATCTCCCTGACCCTGCTTTTGTCCCTTCTCACCCTGGGAATGTCACGCCTCGCTACTTCACTTTGAGATGCTCGAGAAAGTGGCTTTGTTATTCCCTTTTAGACATACACGAAATTGTTCTCATTCCCCCCGCTGTAAAAGATACTTCACATTGGCACTCGGTTCACAAGTGCAATGCAATTTGGCTTAGTCCAACCTTTGTTCTGCTTGTACAAATGAGCGAACAGTGCACACATTATACAGTTGATCTACTGCTGTCTTAACCCCAGAGTTAGGGGCTGGGAGAAAAGCAAGTTAATCCCTTCAATACCAAGGTGGCTTTAGCAATATTTCCTCCAATAATAATAATAGATGTGAATTGCTTCTTCTATTTCACGTAGTACAGAGCAAAACTTATGGGGAGGGTTGAGCAACAACAACACAAAAAGCCTTCCGCCAACCTTTTGCAAATAAGTTTTTAGACAAATACATTTGTGTGCATGGTAATGCCCATTTTAAAGCTATGCAACTGTTTGTGCAAAGGAGGGATTTGATTTGGAAACAAAGATTTTAAAGCCTTGAAGTCTCAGAACAAATCACAGCCAAGCAAACATCAAATGGTATTTAGCAAACCAATTCCAAAGAGAGGGCATTGTGCTGAGCAGGGAAAGAGTTGTTTTCACAGGCATTGAAATTGCTTGCTCACTAGATGGGGGAGGGGGACAGCGGGTGGCACCTCTTGGGGATGGGGATCAAGCTAGATCAGCACCTAACTCTGGCTACTGTTTATTTTGTGCTTGAGGTAGAGGGAAAGTGGACCCTCCTTGCTCTCCAAAGTGCAGCAGCTGCTTGAGATATACTATTAACAATGTGTGGGGTGCTGCCTCTCCCTTTACCTCACTCCCAAACAAAACACAAATTGAACTCTAGGTGCCCCAGACACAGCCAGAGGCCCAGTTCACCACTGGCAAAGTTGTTCTGGCGGGGACACCCTTGAAGTTGAGTCTCCCAGTTTAGATGGGAGTAAAGAGAGAGCAGGAAGTGGAGACTTTTGTCTTAGAAGCCCACAAGATTGGGCCGGGAGGGGGATCTGATTATGGGCAATATACTACTTGTGCAAAGGATTTTTTGGGTTTTGCTTTTTCCCCCCTTCTCCATAATGAGTTAAGGTCCACCCCCCTTGTAGCCCAGTTGGCTGGAAAGTTTCCCGGCAGACATTCTTCCCCACTAGTTGGGAAGTGTGCTCCTTCGGCAACACGGTGCCGGGGTCGCTGGCGGGGACAGGGGGTGTGCGTGGGTACGACGGAGTCCTTTCACTGACCGTTGGCAGTTGGCATCAGAGCGGAAAGTGTGTCCCCTCCCCCTCCTCTCTCCCTTGGGCAGTTTGATTTCCCGCCAGACTCAGTCGGAGTGGCCTGGAAGAGCGGGCTCAAACTCCCGAGGCAGTCGTGGGAGAGTCGTGGCGGATAGGTTTCCCTTGACACGCTCCGGGTGCTCGTCTCTGCACCGCCCCCCCGCCCCACCCCACCACCGAACATGGAAGTCGGTGACGTCGGGTGCCCCCGGGAGAGGAAAACTTTCTGAGCTAGTTTCCTCCGGTCCCGAAATCTTGCACGTTAAAGCCTGGCCGTGTGGTGCTGGGGGGTTGGCGGGGGAGGCGCACAGATTCCAAGGACAAACAACCCCCGGGACACTCACGACGGCATTTTTTTAATTGACCGCTGACAGGCTGAGGGAGTTTGTTTTAGTGCTGAATACCCCAGGAACGAAATCCTTTTGAAAAGGAGGCTAAGTCGTTTCACGCCACCAAAGTGCAGATTTGAAGAGTGACTGATGGGACAAAGAGGCGCGATGCGTTGGCGCGGGTTCCCAGAGAGAGCGCAGCACTGGGGCAAATGCGGGAGGCGGCCTGGCGAGGTGGGGCGGGGCAGAGGAGACTCGCAAGGCCCTAAAACCTGAAATCGACGGCGCACCAGCGTTCGACCCTCTCCCTCCGCACATTTCACTGTCAATTTGGGAAAGGAGATGCAAGAAGAAGAAGAAGAGAGAAGAAAAGTGTAGCGAAGAGGCGTGAAGGGCCGGAATGCTGTAGCAGAGGGGAAAGGAGAGGGAGGGAGAGACTCACACTGAGGAAGCGCAGAGGAGGTTAGGGAGACTGGGGAGAAAGGAAAAGAACGGGGTAAAGGAAGGCTTAGCCGAAACGCTCCAGGCAGTGCAGAGTTCACTTTCCAAGTGGGGACGGCGGGTATTGTTTTTGGCACCTAGGAAACCTTCGGAAGCTGCCGAGTACTTTCCCTCCGCCTCCCGTCTATGTTTGGTAAATACTAACAAACCAGGACGCGTGATTTTCTGGAGTGTGCATGGAGGGGCTGGCAGAGACTACGGACAGATTTCCTCTCCTGGAGCCCCCACTCCCCCAAGTACCTGCCCCACCCTTTACGCGCACGCGCGCACACACACACACACACACACACACACACACACACCTGCTTGACAACAGAAGGAATCAAAATCAATATTGTATTTGTCACCCCTCTGTCTCCTTTTTACTCCCTCAGCAACCCGGGTGCCACTGAAGCGAATTGTGGATTTATGGAGGGAAATTAGCATAAATTATTACGAAATCTGTAGCCGTGTGTGGTCCAGCTTGTGGGAAAAAAGGCTATTGCGAATTCTCCAAGCAGAAAGGTGGTCGGTGGTGGGCTCTGCGGAGGCGATGAATGGCTATTGCACGAAAGAGATTTCCATTTGGTTTGCACATGGGTATAATTGACTTATGTGTATTTTATACAGTTTTCCCAACAACTCCCTAAGCCTCAGGGTCGGATGGGCCTCCCCCCAACCCCCACCCCCTGTTTGCTTTGGGTTCTGCACAATGGACTCTGATGCACTTTTCAAGATTTCTGGAAAGTGCTCCTTCCCTCCTCCTTTTCATAATACCAGTCTTAAAATGCTGTCAATAACATGCAGATCCTCCCTCCCCGCCCTGGACTTTGTAGAGCTCCAGCAGAACCAAGACAAAACTTTGTAGAAAAGCCCAAGTTTTAAATGTGTATCTCACAACTTCCCTCCTCATCCAAGGCAAACTTAAAAACTTCGGTTTACGTAAGTAACCCCAGGCACGTGCAAAGTGCATCAAGCTCCTATCCCCACACTAGCCAAACTTTAAAGATTCATCTAACACAAATTCCTACTTGTATTCTCTTATGTTCCAAAGTTGGGGGTGACAACTTTCCCGGGGAGATAGACAAAGATTTATTCCAACTTCAGTCTTTTTTTTTAACCCGAACGTTTCTTACTCTTAGAATCTAGTTAATCTTCTGTTTACTCTGAGCAATGATTTCGACAGGCATACAATGGCCCCTTTACGCGGCAACAAAATGTCAATTGTTAAAATAAGAAAACACTTCTCTCTCCTTATTCCCCACCCTCAACACGCACCCATGCCGGATGGAAAAGAACCTTCCTGGCTGTCACTGGGGTAACGGAGGAGAGCTTTCACTTCTGTGGCCTTACATTCCGAATCCAGCTGCCCACGACATTTTATCGGTCTACATATCAGTGAAAATGGATGCACATATTTACTAAGAGGATCCGAAGTAACCTTGGGGGAGTCTATGCTTGTACCTTTCCACCGCAGGAGTGCTCCTGCTTTGCCCACAGTAACTGTTTTGTACCGAGGCCAGCTGTATTCAAGAGCAGGAAAGCTGTGTCCCAGTGCCTTTCCATTCTGAGAAACACAAGCCTTGCCCACTATTCCTCATCACGGATCCCCCAGGTTCCCCTGTTCTTTGGACTCCCCAGCTCCTCCCTCCCCAGGACCCTCGATCCGAATCTGGCCGCACCAAGTAACCCCCGAAACGCCGCACCTCGTTAGGACCCGAAGCCGTGCGCAGCTGGGAAAGAGTACTGCTGCCTTCGGCCGAAGCTTGGCAGAGGTTCCATAGAGTCCAAGTGGTTTAGCTGCCGAGAAGGGCAATACGTTTATCTGCCCTTCTGGAGCCATGCCCCCAGAGGCAGGTCAACACCCCTCCCCCAGCCCCTTGCAACCCATCTCTTCATCCCGGTTATTTTTTCCGAATTAAGAAGGTGACATTATTCTTTTCTTCAAGCACTTCTGTTAATATTGAAAAACGTGCGCGTGCATCTCAAGCAAGGCAGCCCAGAGCCAGAGCCATTTCAATATTAATGAAATTGTTTAATCTCCTAAATTCATCGTGTTTAAGTTACGTTTTGGTGAGTTATTGACCGCCTCCGAAACTGTAGTTAATGAAGTTGTGTGTGTGTGTGTGTGTGTGTGTGTGTGTGTGCGCCCGCGCGCGCTAAAAGATCTTTTCTATGCTAACCCCAAACAGCTCCACTAATAATGCTCGAATATCACTGAAAGTGTCGAAACTTAACACCCAGAACTCTCTACGACCACCACTTCTTCTAGCAAAAAAAAAAAAAGTTCTCACATTTCTGGACTTTGAAGATGATTCTGCGTGCGCTGTAGGTATTGAGTTTTTAACAAGGTGGTAAAATTAATGTCTTTTAAAAACCTTAAAAGTCGGAGAACGTGCAGAAAACCCGTGGGAATTACTGGTGTGTACTCATAGAGTACGTGCATGCAGGCGGGGTCGGCTCACTGTTTCATAGCAATTTGATGATGATGGTGATGACAACGGCAGCGACGACGATGAGGATAATGATAATAATAATGATTCATTTAACCCTCCCAAGGCAAATCCGAACCGAAGGGAGCCTGCTGCTCACACCAGGAGTGACCCGAGGCACATTCCCTCCTGCCACAAGAGGAAAACTCCATGGTTCTTTCCAAGATGTAGAAAATACTGCTGTTTTAGTGGGATTGAAGGCTGTTTATGCTACAATCTCTAAATCCTAAATAAGTTCTCCATACCAAAAAAAAAAAAAAAAAAGCGGGGAGGGGAGAGGATGGGGAGTTGGGGGCTGTAAAATGAAAACTTCCAGGATATGCCTGAGTCCTAAAGTTTCAAACCACCTGGGAAAAGCGAGAGTCCCTGAGGCTTACCTGATGATAAACTGTGTCAAACAAACTCAGGCCCTCCTGAGGTCCGCACATTTGCCCCAACAGCCCCTGAGCCTCCATCCTGTGTCCAACCAAATTCCTGGAGGACTTCTAAAGCAAATACCTAGACTCGTTGCCCAGATACACTATTTTAATTTTTAAAAATTTGGTCAACAGAGTTACATTCAAAATGGGCTCTTACACGGGGATGTCAATTGCGTTTTGAAAGTATTTTGTAAACCCCATCGCTTTTTCAAAGCCTATACACCCAGCTAGACAGAGCTGAAGCAGCTGCATAGGGAAGGTCAAATCAAATTTCGACCTAACTCTCGGGAAACTGGGGGGGCCAGGGTGTGTTTTCATTATTATAACCCGTGCAACCAACCCCGGGTAGTGCTAAGCGCCGGAAAAGGGTCGGCTTCGGAGGAAAGCCATGCCTGAAGCTACCTAACAATACAAACCGGATACAACGCAGAGGAAACAGAATACCCCAGATAAGCAATTTCCATGTCAAACATCATCTGCGCGGCTGCTCCATCTGCGAACGTGAGTGGTCGCCTGGCTCCCTGCTCCGCGGCGGCAGCCTCCTCATACCTTCGCAGGGCGCTCACCGGCCGGCGCGTCCAGCTCCCCGCCAGTGGCCGAGGCTCTTCCCCCAGCCCAGTCTGGATCTGGAAGTGATTCCTATTGGCCAAGGTGTCCATGTAAATAGGTGTGAAAGAAACCAGAGCTGGCCGGGCTCTCCCGTCTCGCTCAGTGCCCTCCCTCTGCAGCCCCCGCTCCCCCTCCTCTTCCTCCTCCTCCCAAGGCGATTGTCATATGATAGCTAAGAAGTGGCACATTAATGAAGCGCCGCTACAGGGGTCTTTTCTGCTACTGTCACCGCTTAAAACTATCAGATGGTTCGAGGGAGGACATGGAGGCAGCCACCTAGCTCAGCAGAGACACGGAGCCCACAGCAGCGCCCTCCGGAGCCCTAGGCCGTCGCTGCCACCATCCGCGCGGGACCCAGCAGCCGAGCTGGGCCGCTCGCAGGACGCGCAAGGAGCGTCGCGGACCGGGCGGCGCTGAACTCAAGAGCCCAGGTTCGCGCAGAGTCCAACCGGACCCGGACGCTGCGCGCAGGGTCCACGCTGAGGCAGAAGCGGCGCGCAGCGGCGCCATCCTGGATGCGGACGCGCAACTTGAGGCAACTTTAAGGTGAGCAGTTCTCTGTTACTTCCCTGTCCCCGGTTCTTGCCCCAGGCCCGACTTACTTCCCGGCTACCCTCACGCGGTTCGCCGGCTTCCCCTCCCGCGCCCCCTGGCTGGGTCCCATTCAGCCCGCAAAGTTGCAGGCGAAAGAGCGCGGGCGCCTGCTGATCCAGAGCCGCAGCCCCCACCCGCCGCCCCGCGAAGTCTGTTATTTGGCTTGGCTGACCTCGTGGTGTCTCTGTGCATCCACGCTACCTTCCCTTATTACCGCCCCCTTCTTAGATCCGAGCAGTCCGCCGACCCGCGCAGACCCAGATCCAGAAGAGGGAGAGGAGGAAGATGCCTCGGCCCGGCCGCAACACGTACAGCGACCAGAAGCCGCCCTACTCATACATCTCGCTGACCGCTATGGCCATCCAGAGCTCGCCCGAGAAGATGCTGCCGCTGAGCGAGATCTACAAGTTCATCATGGACCGCTTCCCCTACTACAGGGAGAACACGCAGCGCTGGCAGAACAGCCTGCGCCACAACCTCTCCTTCAACGACTGCTTCATCAAGATCCCGCGGCGGCCGGACCAGCCAGGCAAGGGCAGCTTCTGGGCGCTGCACCCCAGCTGCGGGGACATGTTCGAGAACGGCAGCTTCCTGCGGCGCCGCAAGCGCTTCAAGGTGCTTAAGTCCGACCACTTGGCGCCCAGCAAGCCAGCCGACGCGGCGCAGTACCTGCAGCAGCAGGCCAAGCTGCGGCTCAGCGCGCTGGCGGCGTCGGGCACGCACCTGCCGCAGATGCCCACCACTGCCTACAACTTGGGCGGCGTGGCGCAGCCCTCGGGCTTCAAGCACCCCTTTGCCATCGAGAACATCATCGCACGGGAATACAAGATGCCTGGGGGGCTGGCCTTCTCCGCCATGCAGCCGGTGCCCGCTGCCTACCCGCTACCCAACCAGTTGACTACCATGGGCAGCTCTCTGGGCACCGGATGGCCACATGTATATGGCTCCGCGGGCATGATCGACTCGGCCACCCCGATCTCCATGGCGAGTGGCGACTACAGCGCCTACGGCGTGCCACTGAAGCCACTGTGCCACGCAGCGGGCCAGACGCTGCCCGCCATCCCCGTGCCCATTAAGCCCACGCCGGCCGCCGTGCCCGCGCTGCCTGCGCTGCCCGCGCCCATCCCCACCTTGCTCTCGAACTCGCCGCCCTCGCTCAGCCCCACTTCCTCTCAAACAGCCACCAGCCAAAGCAGCCCTGCCACCCCCAGCGAAACGCTCACTAGCCCGGCCTCCGCCTTGCACTCGGTGGCGGTGCACTGACCCGCAGGAGCCGGGGCTCCCTCTCGTTCTCCTCCCCACCACCTCACTCGCCTTCCCCAGAATCCCAGTCCTGCCCGCCGGAACCCGGGACCGCCACCCTAACTTGTCCATTTCACCTTAGGCCAACCCGCCTTGCCTCAAGAGAACTTTGTTTTGGACCAGGAGACAAAACACAACCTTGCAGATGGGCTGGGAGGCGCGTGGGAGTTGTCCTCGCCCCTCACGACAGGGAAGGCCGGGCCACCAGAGCCGAGCCATCCCCTCCCTGGGGCCCCGAAACCCCCTCCCATTTGACCGGCGGGGGAAATCCTGCCACCCGCTCCTCGCCGAGAAAAGCGCGTCTTCCCTCCTCCGCCCAGATCAGCGGAGCTCTGAACTCTGCGCAGTTTCTAGACTAGAGAAGCTGCCTCAGAGGTTTCCTGGAACAGATTCCCCCAACCCCCTCCCCGCCCCCCGAGAGGGCTGCAACGGCGCAGGGGAGGGCCGGATCTCTTTACGTCTTGGAAATCTGCAGCAAAAAGGAGCCACTAATCTTCCTACCCTACTCGCCTCCGCCCATCCGGCAGGGGCTGGGCAGACCACAGCTTCCCGGGGTTGCGGCCCTGCCTCCCGGGCTTCTGCGGAGATTTTGTTGTTGTTTGGGGTTTTTGTTTCCTTCCAGAGGCTGCCAAGCTGAGAAGGCGACGCTCGTCCTCACACAAGCAAAACAAAACTAAAAGTAACCCTGTATTGTTTACAAGGCGCCCGGTAATATGTAAACGGTGAACTTGAATCTGTCTTGCTAGGCGGACGAACGGGCAAAGCCCACATTATAAGTACCTGTTGTAATGTGAATGTTTACCCTTTATTTCTGGCCAGGTTTAGGGGAGGGAAGAGGGAATGGGAAAGTTAATTGGGATGTTAACTCTCCGATTACTTAGAGACCTTTTTAGCTATTTATTGCATTGTTGGGGGAAAAAAAGGAAAGAAAATGAAATAAGCCCAAACCAAGAAAGCATCAAGGGCAACCCTGGAAGAACTTAGATAAGCTGACTGGTAATGACGGGATGTCACCGGATCGCTCTCCCACGGACAAGTCTTTCTGTTTGCGACCAGAACTTTTCCAAGAAGCTAAAGGGCTGCAAAGAGATGTAAATACTTGTGAATAGGAATGATTATACACTGTGTAAAATGCACTTTTGTTGGCTGTATTCCTTTAGAGTCTTAGATAATTGGCTGGAAAACGAACTGTTGTTCTGATGTGACCTGCTTAAGTTAAGAAAAAAAAGTTGTAGTGTCATCAGAGCTGTAAAAGTTTTACCTTTCATTTTCCCTCCCTGTACAGAATTAGCATGGCATTTTAAATATTGATGTTCTTGTTCTCAGCATGCCTGTTTTAAAACAAAGGATTTTAAAAAAGGTGTCTACATTAAATTATGACCTAGTCCAAATAATATTTTCTCATTAAAATATGTAAATTCAAATTTTAGTTTTGTGTGTTTTTGAAGAGTTGCTACAAACAATAATTGTACCAATGATGGATGCATTGCTTCCCTAAGCATGTTTTCTGCAATACACTGAGTAATACGCCTTTTTCATATCATGTGAAAACAGTCAAATCTCCTTTATGCACTTGCAGACTGTGGGAGATATGATTTAAACAGAATTTTGGAGGTATTTGTGTATAAGGAAAAAGGAACAGACTATTTCTATTAAAGATCAGGTGCACAGGTGCCGTGGTGAAAGAAAACTGTTTTTGAAACAATAAGTATGTATTTTTGTCTATATTAAAATATACATTTTATGAAATACAGCACTTCTATAAATATAAGGCTCATGTAGAAATCAGGTAAAAAATATGGAGACTTAAAAAGTAAAAACAGACTGGCTTACTCAGTGCTTATCCTGTGATGCATCTTATTTAGTGTGACTATTCAGTTCACTGCTCCTTTACTGCAGCTGTTAAAATTTTTTTAAATAGAAATTACCTAAAGGTTCACCTTCATGTCAAGAAATCTGTTCACTTTGAACGGAACAGATTTCTTTCACTCCTTCCTCAGAAAATAATGCTTGATGCATTTAAAGGCGTAAATGAAGTTACTTCAAATGCCTGACTTTAAGTATTTGCTTTTCTTCATATTTTTGCAGAGAATTAAAATTTGCCAAGAGTTTATGGCTCAAGGCTAACTGACATTTTATTGAAAGGGTCACAATATTTCCAGAGTGAGATGTGTATTCAACTAATGAAGTTACAAGACAAAGAGAAACTTAAATGGTGATTAACACTTCACTGTGTAAAATGATTAAACAAGAGACCTTGTGCAACACAGAGAAACTCACTTAGCAACCACCATCACTGTACTTCATAGGAGGACCCTTAGCACCTGCGGCCGTTATATATTTAGAGGACTACCTGGAAAACAACTCAGGACTAATGCAAAGGATAATTCTTCCTGTTCTGACTGCTTTTTAAAAAGAAGGATCCCACACACAGCCAAAAAAAAAAAAAAAAGGTGGAAAATAAATGAATCATTGGACTGATTAAAATGCATGAAGCTACTAAAGCTCGTCAGACAGGAGACAACTAAACTCATTCATCAAGCCCAATTCACAATTATATCAACAAGATCAGCTACAGAAAGCCTGAAAACTTAACCACCCTGAGCTAGGAAACTCTCACAACTTCGTTCTCAACAAGAAATCATATGCATTTTTTAAAAAAATTAAATACGTTTTCACAGTTTCCTGCAAAAGAAAATTAAGGCCATCTCTGGAATATGCTAATCTCATTGAATTTAGTAACATGAATTCCAGCTGGGGGTGAAGGAAGTCTAAAGGGCTAACATGGGCCTCAGACATTTTCTAAATCATCAGCTCAGATAAATGTTCCTCTTATCAGAGGCACTAGAATTCAAGATAAGTGACGTGCACATATGCACATTTACTACCCAGAGGCATATAAGATACAGATCCTATTTCTGATTTTTAGCAAAGGAGAGATTTCAACTCAGTATTTGAAAACGCTCTTTTCAGTTGGTAAGTTGGTCATGGTGTATTGCAAAGAATGAAATAACTTGGGCATTGTGAGCCCTCCTTTCACAAATGCAGGCATCTTTTCTCAGACAAAGTTGAATGAGTAAAGTAAAAAAATCCATTGATGATATTTTGACCTTGATCAGAAATCCAAAGGCAGTCCAAACACACATGCCTCCACCCTACTTCATCCCCGCCTCACCCCCCAGCTTTGAGACTTATGCCCTGTTTAGCTGAAGTGCCTCACAAATAAGGAAGTTTATGACTATGATACCTTCAATGGCTCTCTTTGTCATGTTAAATCTTTTCACCTGGCTCAAGTCCAAAGTCAATACACACAGTTTTAAAATAAAACTGGAAGAGACAACACATGTGGGACCTGTCCTGAGAACTGAGATAGGTGATAGTATTTTCTATTTTGTAAATTCAAGCAGTATTATTTCTTAGGTTTAGGGTTTTGTGTTTGGAAACCTGGCTATTGTGTTATTTTTGGTTTTTTTACATGATTCTGCATTCAACTGAGTTTTTAAACAGGATTCTCTGTGATTTGAGGAAACACTTACACAAGGAATGAATTTCATGCACTTTCTCAAGACAGACGCTGCAGAAGTTCTCAATGTTTCTACTACCTGATTTGGGGGTTTTGAAAAGCCTGAGTAGTAGTGGTAGAAAATGATCATCAAAATGACTTCAATATTTTAGCAGTGAGATTAATTCCTTTAAAGGGATGAGACCACTGAGGGCCTTGGAAGCATAAATATGGCCAGGTGCTCAAGACGGATGAGGTGGGAAGCAGGAGGGAGGAAGCGCCCAAACCGAGGCTGCAGAGTGTAAGATTTACATTCGTTTATGCAAGATTGGGGACACTGGGGGGCTGCAGAGTGTAGGGGTGAGGAAAGGGTTTACACTTCTACAAATGAAAATGCCCTTTGTAAAAGGTATTCAGCTAAGAAACAGAAAGCATCAGGATCTATTCTTAAATTCTTAATATAAATGTCAATTAATTTTTTTCTCCTAAAAGCCACATATGCACAGAGACACCCAAACAAAAACAAAACAAAAACAACCCAACCCACCGGCTGTGAAGCCTCAAAGGGGATGCATTTGTTTCGTTTAAACTAACAACAAATTATCTAATTAATATGTTTCAATTACAGCATGAAAGGCACAGCCCCTGGACCGCCCGCTGTGGAGGCACAATAGCCCCAGAGCCCACTCTAGGAATTTACAATAACTTCACATCTGTTTCTTTATTTTCCACTTTTTGAGTCTAAAACTCCTCTCAAGATTACTTCAAACCACGGCCTCAGTTATGAAATATGTCCCCGTGTTAAGGGGGATGAGACTTTGCCCACGGATGCTTCATTTGCAAGCAAAAAAAGTGAAAGCCCATTGAAGAGCATTAAACAAATATATTAGAATTCTGTCACTTTATGCAATTGAGTAGATCAAATGAAGGGTCCCGGCCACTTCATTCACTCTCATTCACTCGAATAGAGAATGCAAAGAATAGCAATCCGAGACTGGGCCACCGATGTAGATTTAGCTCCTTTTTACTGGGAGACAAAAAGGCTGAATTTTCACAAACACATTGCTGACTCGGGGGCTAGGAAACCGGCACTGGAACCCCTTTGGAATTTAAATTCATTTTATCTTCCTCTCTCTTTGGGGGAATCTGTTTGCACTACAGTGCAAGATGCAGCAGGCATCCTCTGGCTTCTGAAAAAATGGGGGAGGGGACGAAAGTGAGTCCGGGCAGGCAACGTGGGACTTGGGAGTCTCAAGGAACTCTTGGTGATCAACAGTCAGGTCTGAGATAATAAGTTTACTTTAAACAAACCTTTACCTATGTCAATAGAAACATCATTATATCAGGCACATCTCCAAGTCTACCTCCTTGCTCTGTTTGGATCACATAAACCGCTGGGTTTCAAAAACCAGAATCACATCCGGGTCAAGTTTTCTTCTTTCAGCTAACGTATCTGGACTTTGGTGTCACAACAGGCTTGACAGCTGAGCTCCCAACCTCATCTCTCCTCTCCCCTGCTCTCCTCTCTGCTCCCTTCCCCTCCCCTCTGCTCTCTTCTCCTCTTTCTCTTCTCTCTCTCTTGCACACACACACACCCCACTTTCTGCTAGTTACCCTATCTGAGCACGGTGACAGTTAAACAGGTTATGTTAAAACCAGGAGAGGGGATACTCTTTGGTTAGAATTTCCAAGTCAGAATTCTCTTACATTTTCATTTTTTCATCCTCAAAGGAAAATAAGCCACCTGTATCAGGGTAATTGAGATAATCTTGTGGGGATACTCTTATCTTTTGCCTTTATGATTGATGTTTTTGTTTTAGTGAACTTTGTTGACTTTTATCTAGCAACATTTTAGAAATCTTACGGTGACTATTACAGGTATTTCTAGAGCAGTGTGAGAAAAATTAAAGAAGTAGACATCAGTTTTCAAGATGTGATTGCAGATGAATAAATCCATTTTTCTCAAACCTGAAATTAAAATGAGATCTGATCTGAGGGAGAATGTATTTGGAGGGCTTTCTATCGTGGTTTTAAATTCTGTCTGGTATCATTTCCAGCTACCTTTAACATTATGATGTTAGCCTCAAGATTTATAAGATCACATTTGACGCTATTCTTCATTTAATTCTTGGGATTGTGCCTGGAGCTGGGAATAGGACTAAGAAGGGGAACAGGCTCAGACCTCTAGAAATGAAAAAAAGATGCTGAAAAAAATAGTTGGTTGTATATAGCCATAGCCTATCAAACTCTCTGGAACTGATGATAAACTAATCAGAGATTAATCGTGAAAAACCGTCATTGGCTAACTAAAAGCTTCCTCGGAAGATTTTCCTTCTAGAACATCTTCAAGAATATTTGGACAAAGCATTCTTTGGGGGTAACCTCCTTTTGCCTGTGTCTGCAAATAACTGATGTCAAATCAGTTGCAGTCTTTTGAAGGAACCAACTCTTGGAGCATTAATTAGAGCAGATTAAGCTCACAGATAAAACACATTCTTTGAGTATCTGTTGTTTGGAGACATTGTGATTCTAATTCATGCTTTGCAACCTGTATATTTTTATTTACTCAGTTAATTTCTCCCCATGAGTGTTCCCTGTTAACTGGTTTTCTAAGGTATACGGTACCGAAAGAGCTGTTGGTTAGCAGAAGTAATTGTTTTCGAAGTCTGGTTTGCTGCAGATTTCTCTCTCCTTCATGAAATACAACATACTGGTAATTCCAGCACATGACAGCATATAGAGGAACAGTTCAGCAAAGGATCTTAATTTTGCACCACTTAGAAGAAGCTTAGTATTTATTAAGTAATATCTAGAGTGTTTTGCATTAATTAGAGCAGCTCCTTGGAGAGACATTACAGCCAAGAATGGTTTCACATAACAGGAAAACTCTGATCATCTGAACTTCCCCACTAAACCTGCTACGGTGAAACCAGAGCTGCAAATGTGTGGCTTGCTTGGAAATACCAACACACACTTTATTTATTTACATACATTTGATAGACTAAAAGACTATATATAACAATAAAACGATCATTGACAAGTTCCACATCACTCTGGGTGCCAGGTAAGCTACGGAAAAATTAAAAATTTTTTTAAAAAAGCTCAAATAATGATTTGTTTCAAGATTCTTAGCTTGATTTCATATGGAGAAAACTGCCAAATGGGACCCAACCCTCCTGAATGGATTTGTCAGACTGAACCAAGTATTTCTATGACTGCCTAGAAGATGCAAAATTGTGTTCCCATTCTTGTGTTGTGTGTTGGCAAACAGAAGAAGGGCAGGGGAGAGAATGAGGGAGAACAGGCAAGGATAACATCTGTCAGGTTAGTCCAGATCATGTTT
Organism: Leontopithecus rosalia; assembly: GCA_028533165.1. Lineage (NCBI taxonomy): Eukaryota > Metazoa > Chordata > Mammalia > Primates > Cebidae > Leontopithecus > Leontopithecus rosalia. Next base: position 3,462,022 of record CM052655.1, read on the forward strand.
AACGAAGTGATTCCTGTGCCTAACACAGAACAATTGAGGACTGAGTGATTGAGCGTTCTGAAAACAGTCCTATTGGTTTAGCTTAGGTAGGAATGCTATGCTTTTGCTCCAGGCGTCAGTAATTGAGAGTGTGGACTGAGATTAAGTTTCTGCTGTGATATTAACTTTATAAAATTAAAACATGTGAAATGCATTTAAATTTACTTGTGGATGTTATTGGCTTCCATAAAAGAGAACCCCTCACATAAAACAAGAAAATGAAAATGATTAACTTTGACATAGAAATATAAACAGCAATTTGATTAATTATAGTGCTAATTATTCTTTGCTGTGTAGCCAAACATTATCCAATTCTTAAAATGACAGATGCTGAATAAATCATGTAAAATAATTACTTGGAATTTCACTGCAATGAGAAATGGTGCAGTTTAGGGGGAGATTTATATTGATTTCTAAATATGTAATTGGTTTTGCTCTATTGTATTTCATTTAGAAATTTAGTTTCTACTGTAAAAATACTTCATTATAGAAATATTTTATATATTTTGCCTATGCATATTTTTAAATCGTTTATTCTTTTAATATTTTTCCCATAGTTATTTCAGTGTAATACATTTTTATATCTTGCTTTTCTCCAGCATATCATAGACATTTTCCCATCTAGCCAGATACTTTTCATAACCATTGATTTTGAAGGTTGTATAGTATGCCACCGAGTGAATTTCTTTGGGCATTTAGAATGTTTTTAGGATTTGTTTATTTTTGCTAATACAAAAACTGTTGCAGTTAAGATGTTCTATACCTAACTAAACGCTAGTTCCAATTATGTAAAATAAATTAGCTTTAGGCATATTAAATTCTTTCAAAGCTTCAAGCAAATTCAGTAATATAATTTAACAGGATTTCAGCTTTCGCTCTTATGTTTCCATTGCTATTTGCCCTGCACCCAGGAACCCAGAGCAATATTGGCTTGACTTAGAATCATGAAAGCACTGAGTGTTAGTGTTAGAAAGGTCCTGGGAGATTCCAGGTACACCAATACCTTGTTTTACTGGTGAATCCCTCTGATACATTGTCTTATCTGCAACCCAATAATTCAACAATACCACAGTCAGGTTCTAAAAGTCAAGTAAAGCAGAAAAGTTCAGTCTACCACGGATGCCAGACAAATGCAACTAACAATAAAAAATCATGAAAGTATTGAAATTGACAAAATGAAGACTTTATCTGATAATGTGAGCGCACGTGATTTTAAGGCAGTTCATGTTGCACGGCATGCCGTGCCCTTTCTAAGTGGGTGTACGGGGCAGTTTGTGCGACTAGAGGGAATAGTCATTGCTTAATCCCAGATTTCAAGAGAAAGAGATCCACCTTGAATTGGAATCATTTCTCTCTCTCTCTCTCTCTCTCTCTCTCTCTCTCTCTCTCTTTCTTTTTTTGAGATGGAGTTTCACTCTTGTTACCCAGGCTGGAGTGCAGTGGCGCGATCTCGGCTCACCGCAACCTCCGTCCCTGGGTTCAAGCAATTCTCCTGCCTCAGCCTCCCGAGTAGCTGGGATTACAGGCGCGCACCACCATGCCCAGCTAATTTTTGTATTTTTAGTAGAGACGGTGTTTCACCTTGTTGACCAGGATGGTCTTGATCTCTTGACCTCGTGATCCAGCTGCCTCGGCCTCCCAAAGTGCTGGGATTATAGGCGTGAGCCACCGCGCCCAGCCTGGAATCATTTCTTAAGTTTCTCGTATCTTCACCCAATATGCAAACAGTATTCCAGACAGACCGCCTTGAGTCCAAAGGGTTCGGGCCCACAAAAGATGTTGACCAATTTATTTCTTTGACTGCTGTGAAATGACTAATTTGCAAGAAGGGAGATTGAGGGGAAGGGGAGGGCAAAGCAGGGGAGGAATCTGAACTTCAGGCTTTGTCTCCTTGTTGTGGCATTTTGTTTCGACCTTTCTCATGTGACACTTTTATGTCGGACTTCCCCACTCCAGGTTATTGAGACCTTATTTGTTTTCAGTAAGGTGGCTTCGGCTGGGCACAGTGGCACACGGTGGCTCACCTCAACACTTTGGGAGGCTGAGGCGGGTGGATCACAAGGTGAAGAGTTAAGACCAGCCTGGCCAACATGGTGAAACTCCATCTCTACCAAGAATACAAAGATCAGCTGGGCGTGGTGGTGGATGCCTGTAATCCCAGCTACTCAGGAGGCTGAGGCAGGAAAATCGCTTGAACCCAGGAGGCAAAAGTTGCAGTGAGCCGAGATCGTGCCACTGCACTCCTGCCTGGGCAACAGAATGAGACTCAAAATCAATCAATAAATAAATGAGGTGCTTCACAATGTGTGAGGCATGACACTGGGACCCATCAGTGCTTGTCAGTTAAAACAGATAGAAGAGAATAAAGAAAGATAAGCATGAGAAAGATAAGACTTTCCCATAGTCTTCAAACAACCAACCACCATCTTCTGAGCTGATCATTCCTACTATTCTAAGTCCTTCCAAAACTTTACTCATTCTATCCTAATAACAACTTTATGAAATAGGTACTTTTTTATTATGCCCATTGTACAGATGGGAATATTGAGGCACAGGGCATTTAGCTAACCCTTGCCCAAGGTTACCCAGCTCATAAGTGTTATCTACACCCTATGGACTCTCAATAAAAGTTGGTTTAATATAAATACACTTTTACTAACTGCATTTTCTTCCCCAGCTGTCTTCTATTTAACTCTTTTGGGGGAAAGAAAACCTTTCATAGAACCGTAATCCTCTATTCTAGCGCACAGCAATTTTTGATCATAGTCAGATCATGTACCAAAACTGTCACAGTGAAATATCTCCACGCCCCTCCTTGGAAGTGGACCTCAGTATATATCGAACCAACCTGGATCTGTACATCATGATTAATTTAAATCTTCCCGAATTGAGGGAAGCTACATGAAATCTACGCAGGGATACATTCTTATAGTCAGAAGAAACCTACCAATCCGAGTGCTTTGTTCTTCCCTCCCCATCTCTGTCAGATCACAAAATAAATCAGAAGGGGGAAAAAGTACCATTTTTGCACTTTTGATGTGATTTTAAAAAGAAGAAAAATGGAAAGAAGGAAGAATCAGGATGATATAACTTTCTAATTCAGTAAATATAATTTCCTCTGTTGTTGATAGAACGAAATATTGAGGGAATCAACATTTGGTGTTTTCTTTTAATGCTCAACTGTCTTTAGTGGTGCCTTCTTAAGTATGCTGCTGGGTACTCGCATAGCTTTTTCAATGCAACTTCCAAAACGCTGGCAATTGTATGTTTTCGTAAGTGTGCATGTTAAGAAGGTTGTATGTCTTTGTGTTTACTGACCCAACTCTAGCCTCCCTTTTGACCACTGGTTTCAGTTCTGAGTTGCTCCTGAGAAGCAGCTTATGCTCCCAATTTGAGTCATGCACGGCCAGTTTGCTGTGTCTGAAAGTCTCTCAACCTTTCCCTAATAGAGCTGTGCTTTGGTATGTGTGTTTGGGCTAGATAAGGCTAGTGAGACTCACTCAAGCTTCTTGTTTGTCTCATGCTGGTTTGGTGGTTGAACTGGCCAAGTAAGGGTTTATACCTGGCACTGAACATGATCCTTCACTACAGGAGGTCCTGAGGCTATTCCTCCAGTGGCCAAGCTTAGATATTGGAGCCACTACAGCTGACTGCATCTTTAAAGATGTATACAACTGCAAAGACTGTTGTACCTTTCTTTCTACTCTCTTCTACTTCCATCTGAATTTCTTTTTTGTTTTGTTTTGTTTTCTTGAGATGCTGTTTCCCTCTTGTCTCCCAGGCTGGAGTGCAGTGGCATGATCTTGGCTCACTGCAACCTCTGACTCCTGGGCTGAAGTGATTCTCCTGCCTTAGCCTCCCAAGATCACAGGCGCTCATCGCCATCCTCAGCTGATTTTTGCTATTTTTAGTAGGACTCATAGGGTTTCACTATGTTGGCCAGGCTGGTCTTGAACTCCTGACCTCATGATGCACCCACTTTGACCTCCCAAAGTGCTGGGATTACAGGTGTAAGCCACCATGCCTGGTTGTCTCCCTCCCTACAAATATAAAAATAACTGCTCACATTGGTACATGCCAGTAGTCCCAGCTACTAGAGAGGCTGAAGTGGGAGAATCACTTGAAATCCAGGACCTTGAGAATGCAGTGACCTCTGATCATGCAACTACACTCTATCTTGGGCAACAGAGAGACCCAGTCTCTTAAAAAAATAAGTAAATAAATTTAAAAATGAAATAAAATATATCTAGTGTTAATTCGGTTTTCCCAACTGAACCCTATTAGAGTGTTTATGATCCTGGATCACTTAATCAGCACCATAAATGTCTACTCAACTGATGCTTACTGAACAATGGACACAGGTGCTCTACTGTGCTGGGAATTGGGCAACAGGGAGGTAGTTACAAATATGTACCCAACAAATCCTGATTTCCAGGAACTTATCATCTAGTAAAGAAGATATACATGGAGAGCATGCCTCAGTGAAAGAATAGGTTCTTTGAAAGTTCTGAGAAGGGAGAAGAGAAAGAGGAGGAACAGATGGCCTTGAGAGGATTTGGGGTTTAAGACTGGGTGAAGACAAATAGTTCAAATTCAGGTTTATTAGCACAAGGACTTTGAGTGGCATATCTGGCAGATAGTGACTTTTCCCACTTGGTGGAAACAGACCTGATGGTTGAGACCAGAGGGAGGTGAGATTGCGTGTGTTACAGGACCAACAGGTTCATATGCCTGCTGTGTAGCAACAGGCTAATATGTGGAGGCAGCAAGGGTTGCAGCAGAGAAAGAATTTAATGATTTCAGGGTGGCCAAGGAGATAAGAGGGATAAGAGGAGACAGACACTCAACTCTATCTCTCCAAGGAGCTTTGGGCTGAGTTTTTAAGGGAATTATGGAGTGCAAGAGGCTGGAAAATTGGGGTTGTTGATTGGACAGGGTAAGCGACAAAATTATCAGAACGTAGAAACCACGTTCTTTGATGAGTCATTTTCTCTTGCAGTCCTTCAGACCAACTGACATCAGTAGCTACATTAACAAGCAGAACGTGAAAGAGTATCTGAAGTGGAAAACAACATTTCACAATGCTCAAGCTGTTACCTGTAGAGCAGTTAAGGGGAACTATAATCTAGGGTCTATGTGATTCTCAGGCAGCAAGCAAAGAATTATTAGGAAGCAGGTTAGAGTACAAGCTGATCGAATGATTAATGTTGAATGCCCTATAAACATGGTGTATATTCATTTCTCCCAACTTCTTCCCTGATTAATTTTTATAATGTTTATAGGGATAACTTCAGGTGAAGACAGTAGATGGAAGTTCTGGAGGCCAGAGTGAAGAGTCTGTGGGGCCACTGTAGACCTCAGGAGATTTATGAGCAATGAGGCTGCATATACAAATGGCCTCACATAGCAGGAAGATAAGAAGTAATGAGAAGGTGGATGGAGAGGGTGCAAGCCCATTAGGTAGGACACCTGAATGTTCTTCAAGGATAGGAGCTAGGCTTTCACAGTTCCTTTCACCCAATACTAAGAACTCTCTTTTTTTTTTTGAGACGGAGTTTCGCTCTTGTTACCCAGGCTGGAGTGCAATGGCGCAATCTCGGCTCATGGCAACCTCCGCCTCCTGGGTTCAGGCAATTCTCCTGCCTCAGCCTCCCGAGTAGCTGGGATTACAGGCACGCGCCACCATGCCCAGCTAATTTTTTGTATTTTTTTTAGTAGAGACAGGGTTTCACCGTGTTGACCAGGATGGTCTCGATCTCTTGACCTCGTGATCCACCCGCCTCTGCCTCCCAAAGTGCTGGGATTACAGGCATGAGCCACTGCGCCTGGCCTAAGATCTCTAATTTCTTAGATGCCCACTGTGTATGTGTACTGTTTGATTCATGTAATTCTTTTTTAATCCTCATATCAACCCTATAAGGCAGCCTCATTACACACATGGGGAAACTAATACCTAAAGGAGCTAATACATTTCAATACATTTCCAGATGAGTGGCTGACTGAGATTCAAATCCAGATTCTACCTGACTCTAAACCCAGTGTTCTTGCCAATCTCGTCCACTGCCATTGTAACATACAGCATATCCTTCAAAAATTATTTATTAAATAGGAACCGCTGAGGCTAACGTGACATAGAAGGAAGTAATGGTGAAGTAATTAAGAACTGAAAGAAAGAGATGAATGTGGAAGACATATCCCACAAATTGGAGGACGTGATAACTGCCTGGACAGTGGGAGAAGAGGTGCTGGGCAGGAGAGGTAAGGATCAAAATAACTGAATGGCAATTGGGTTAGTCAGGACTACCTGGGTCGCAAGTAACAGAAACCCAACTCAACCTGATAGCTCTAGCAAAAGTCCCAGAAAGGAGTCTGATTCTTTCTCTTTGGGTCATCACTGTAGCTAAAGAGATCTAGGTCTCTGATTGGCCACATGGGGCCCAGGAAGGCAGGTCCACTACACAGAAGTCCTGAGGCTGCTGAGCAGGATTCCTTTGGAATGCTCACTATGCAGTAACTCTAAGTTTCAAGCTTTGTTAACTAGAAATGAGATGCCCTGGATGGAAAACAGCAAGTGGCTTTGGGAGAAAATGTTCAGTTTGGGTGAGGACATGCTGAGTTTGTACCAGCTCTGACAAAGATGTAGCCTAATCTTGTAGGTGTCCAGTCATCACCTGAAATTGCTCTCATGTTTTATCAAAAAGTTTAAATCTTTTTAACTTTTAAGGTAAAAGCGTGAATTCTAGAAATTTTGAACCATCCATTGATTTCAAAAGTAGAGTGAAAGGGACGAGAAATTATGACTGAACTTACAGAGATTTTTTTCTTTGTGAATGCACAAAGTATTGGTTCAGGTAATATCATTTTCATCTTCTCTGCATAAACCTCATGGGTTTGCGGCATTTAGCTAAAACAAGGGTTGGCAAATTTCAGCCCATGAGCCAAATTCAGCTTGCTGCCTGTTTCCTGTACAGCCTATGGACTAAGAATGATTCGTACATTTCTTTTCTTTTTTTTTTTTTTGAGATGAAGTCTCACCCTGTTGCCCAGGCTGGAGTGCAATGGTGAGATCTCCACTCACTGCAACCTCCGCCTCCCAGGTTCAAGCGATTCTCCTGCCTTAGCCTCCTTAGTAGCTGGGATTGCAGGTGCATACCACCATGATGACTAATTTTTCTTGTGTTTTTAGTCGAAACGGGCTTTCACCATTTTGGCCAGGCTGGTCTTGAACTCCTGACCTCATGATCCGCCTGCCTTGGCCTCCCCTAAGTGCTGGGATTACAGGTATGAGCCACCACACCTGGTGTGGTTTTTATATTTCTAAATGCTTGAAATAAGTCAAAGGACTAATAATAGTTTGTGACACATGAAAATTATATGACATTGAAACTTCAGTGTCCATAAATAAAGTGTTATTAGAATATAAGCATATTCATTAATTTACATATTTTCGGTGGCTGTTTTGGGTTACCAAAACAGAGTGAAGTTGTGAAAACACCGCATGGCTTTGCAAAACCTAAAATATTTATTCTCTGACTCTTCAGGGAAAACGTCTGCTAACATCTGAGCTAAAAATGTGGAGTATGAATTGGCCCGTGCAGTTTTTACTATCATACCTATATTTATGGTAGGGTCACTGAGCTACAAATCTGGTAAAAGGCCAAGATAAAGTCTAGATTTCTATCAAGTAATCCATTTCATTGTCAGTGTGAGAGCTGTTGATAAATTTATTCATGGCCTGTTACAGAACTTAGATTAGAAAGCAGAAGCGGGTCACACCTTTCAGTATACCCTTATATTTCTCTAGTTGCTCATGGGATCATTTCATATTTTTACAGCCCATGTAGTTTACAAAATACTATCAAACACGCCATTTGTTTGAACCAATAGGTAAAATACTACGTAGTTAGCTTATGGGAAGACCTGACTTGTCTGGAATATAACATTTGCTAGGGATTAGTTGATTAAAATATGTCATAATATGGTGTTATATAAACACATCATATAGGAACCACATTACTTGTTAGATCAAGTAAGCACATCCCAAGTAGAATGAAGATTAGCTGGATGCCTTCCCAGCATCTATTCTCACCTTTCCAAACCCACAGTTTCAGTTTGGGAATGCATGAAGTAATGAGAAAGCTGTTTCACCACGAAACCTACACTAAGACAACCAGTCCATTCTCAGGCACCAGGACTGGTCAGACAGGCAGATGGTCCTTAGTTGAATCTATCAGGGTGATTCTAAGAAATCTGGCAGGAATGCCGCAAAGTTGGTTGTTCTTTCCTGATAGAATTGAGCGAAAAGTGGATGGGAGTGGCTGGCTGCCCTTGTAGGAACCCCAGAGAAACTGCTAAGATGAAGCTGACATTGCAGAAGCAAGAGTGGAGAGAAAGAGACAGTCCTTGGGACATTACTGAGTCGCTCTCTAGGATGCTACCTGATGTACCTCAAGTTCTACCTTGGACACTTGAACTGTCACCAACCAGTAAACGCCCTTTACTCTCCCAGTTTGAATCAGGTTTTCATTTACATATGACTAAAACGTATCAGGTAACAAAGATTCTTTTATTCATTCATTCATTCATTCATAAAGCATTATGTGTCCCAGCTGCTCAGGAGGCTGAGGCAGGAGAATCGCCTGAACCCGGGAGGCGGAGCTTGTGGTGAGCCGAGATCGCGCCATTGCACTCCAGCCTGGGTAACCAGCGAAACTCCGTCTCAAAAAAAAAAAAAAAAATTATGTGGGTGTTTTTTTCTGACCCCAAATGTTAGTCTTTTCCAAACAACCACACCTGTTACCGGAAATGAATCCTGATCCAGACCCCAAGAGAGGGTTCTTGGATCACTCACGAGAAAGAATTTGCGGTGAGTCCATAAAGTAGAATGAAAGCAAGTTTAATAAGAAAGTGAAGTCTGGGCGCGGTGGCTCACGCCTGTAATCCCAGGACTTTGGGAGGCCGAGGCGGGCAGATCACAAGGTCAGGAGATTGAGACCATCTGGCCAACATGGTAAAACCCCGTCTCTACTAAAATACAAAACATTACCCTGGCATAGTGATGCATACATGTAGTCCCGGAGACTCGAGAGGCTGAGGCAGGGGAACCACTTGAACCCGGGAGTCGGAGGTTGCAGTGAGCCAAGCTCATGTCATTACACTCCAGCCTGGCAACAGAGCAAGACTCAGTCTCAAAAAAAAAAAAAAAGACAGTAAAGAAATGAAAGAATGGCTATTCCATAGGTAGAGCAGAACCCACGGCTGCTGGTCAGCTATTTTTATGTTTATTTCTTGATTATATGCTAAATAAGGAGTTGATTATGCATAAGTTTTCCAGAAAAGAGGCAGGGATTTCACTGCCTCTTTTCCAGAAAAGAGGCAGAGAACTAAGGGCTCCTCCTCTTTGTAGACCATATATGGTAACTTCCCAAAGCTGCCATGACATTTGTAACCGTCATGGCGCTGGTGGGAGTGCCTTTTAGCATGCTATTGCATTATAACTAGCATGTAATGAGCAGTGAGAACAACCAGAGGCCACTTTCATCACCATCTTGGTTTTGGTGGGTTTGGGACAGCTTCTTTACCACATCCTGTTTTATCAGTAGGGTCTTCAGAACCTGTAACTTCTGATATCAGTCCTGCCAGCTTCCTGTCTCATCATGTGTCTAAGATGCCTAAGCTCCTGGGAACGCAGCCCCAGGAGGTCTCAGCCTTATTTTACCCAGCCCCTACTCAAGATGGAGTCACTCTAGTTCAAACCCCTCTGCATTTTCCAACACCAACTCTAACACTACCCAGAGTTAGTGTAGACCCCACATGTCGAGGGTTCAATCCCACAAGACTGCCCCACTGTGGACACCAGCCACAAATGAGGTCCTCCAAATGAGGACCTGCACTCCTTCCCGGCTGACTGCAGATTCAGAGTCCCCTCTCCTCCATTCTATAATGCACTAGAACAACTCCCCAGTCTATTATGAAGGATACAGTTCAGGACAGCCAACTAGAAAGGACACACACGGCAAGGTATTTGGAGGTTCGGGGTGGGGTACAGAGCGTCCATGCCTTCTGTGGACATGCCACCTTTGCAGCATATCCATGTGTTCACCAAAGTGAAAGCCACCCAAAAGAGTCATTTAGGGGTTTTAATGGAGGCAGTAGGCCAATGGAGTAAATCATTGATCATTGGTGATTCAATGTGATCTCCAGCCCCTCTTCCTTCCCCAGATGTCAGAATGTGAGACTGAAAGTTCTAACAATGTCATCACTTAGTTTTCTGGTCATCAGCCCCAATCCAGGAGCTGCATAGCCCATCCACGGACCCCTGAGCCACCTCATTAGCATACAAAAGACAGTAAGCCCCAAGTGCTGTAGGGACCCTGTGCCAGGAACCAGGGACAAAACCCAAATATGTTATTATTGTTGTTGTTCTTATTTTCACACAACACAGGAAGCTTTGTTCATCCATTATTGCTATGAAGAAAGCAGGCTCAAAGAGATCTCTGACTTTACTATGCTGTCATCTTGGGCTTCTGCCAGTTTTCAAAATCCATTTCTGTTCATCCAACTTCTTTTTCTCTTCCACCCCTGTCCTCCTCTCCTCTTCTGTTTTACTCCTCTTTTAGGTGACAGTAGCTTGTGACTCCATGGCCCATGCTGAGCAACAGGGTAGAAGAGCAACCAAATTCAAGGAGCAAATCTGGAGAGACCTACGCTGGTGGCACCATTTCCTATTTTTCACTATACCAGAATGACCTATACTTATCCTGCTCGTATATTATCCTCGGCTCTGGAAAATACTCAATCTGTCCCTTCAAATAACTCACTGGGGCTGGGTGTGGTGGCTCATGCCTGTAATTCCAGCACTTTGGGAGGCTGAGGCAGGAGGATCATTTGAGCTCAGGAGTTTGAAACTAGCCTGGTCAACATTGTGAAACCCTGTCTCTACTAAAAATACAAAAAAAATTCCCCAGGTGTGGCAGTGCATGCCTGTAATCCCAGCTATTTGGGAGACGGAGGCAGGAGACTCTCTTGAACCGGGAGGCGGAGGTTGCAGTGAGCCGAGATCGCACCACCACTGCACTCCCGCCTGGGCAACAGAGCAAGAAACGGTCTCAAAAAAAAAAAAAAAAGGCCGGGCACGGTGGCTCAAGCCTGTAATCCCAGCACTTTGGGAGGCCGAGGCAGCTGGATCACGAGGTCAAGCGATCGAGACCATCCTGGTCAACATGGTGAAACCCCGTCTCAACTAAAAATACAAGAAATTAGCTGGGCATGGTGGCGCGTGCCTGTAATCCCAGCTACTCAGGAGGCTGAGGCAGGAGAATTGCCTGAACCCAGGAGGCGGAGGCTGCGGTGAGCCGAGATCGCGCCATTGCACTCCAGCCTGGGTAACAAGAGCGAAACTCCGTCTCAAAAAAAAAAAAAAACAAAACTCACGGACGGAGAGAGGGAACAGGGTTGGAGAAGGAGAGCAGCAAACAGACTTATGGAGTTTAAAGCAATGAGCTGTGTATTGTATCTGTCAGAATAACTGGTGTCCTAGACATTTTAAATCATTTCCAATAGTGACTTCACTAATTCAGGAAAGGTTCTAGTTTAGTTTGCACTTTGTATCCCTTTCCTCAGATAATCCTCGGATGTCATTAATTAATGATAAATTAATCACAACAAATCTATCCAACAAGATTCTTCTCTTGAGCTTGTAGTGTTTCTCTTCAATATCCAACTCATCACATTGCATATTTTACAGATTTTGAGATAAGCTCAAATTCTATTTCTCCAAAGCATCTAGGGATGTACACATCTTTACAGGTGTATCATTTTTTAAGCAAAAAATTTCCCAGTTTTGCAGAGTACAGTCGCTCAGGCCTGTAATCTTGGCCCTTTGGGAGATCAAGGCAGGCAGATCATTTGAGGTCAGGAGTTTGAGACCAGCCTGACCAACATAGTGAAACCCCATCTCTACTAAAAATGCAAAAAAATTTAGCTGGGTGTGGTGGTATACACCTGCAGTCCCAGCTACTCAGGAGGCTAAGGCAGGAGAATCACCTGAACTCGGGAGGTGGAGGTTGCAGTGAGCCAAGATCACACCACTGCGCTCCAGCCTGGGCAACAGAGGGGAGTTTTCCCAGTTTTATTACTTTTAAAATATTTACTAGAGTATGCAGCCTTCTGCATCAGAAAGCTGATTTCCAGGAAATCTTCAGCTTTGTCACTCGAAAGAGGATTTTTTAGTTCAACTTTGCCAGTAATCCCCTGGATATACGGGATTTTGGGGGATGCCAGTTTCCAGCTGTCATGGCTGGGCCAACTTAGATGCCAAACTGCAAAAGACTCAGATGCTTGGGGTGGGGCGGTGTCAGCTCAGTTACTGACTGGGATATCCAAGAGACAAAAAAATAGGATGGAGTAACGGAAGTTTAACAATGGTGATGGCAAAGGATGCGTAGTTTAGTGAAAGGAACAGAGTCTTAGAGCCAGACAGGTGCAAGTTCACTTACTGGGTGTGTCCCCTGTCTCAACTACTGAGCACTTTGGAGTCTTGGTTTCTCCCCATGCAAAATAGGGGTAAGACTTTGCTCTTTGCTGAGATGTATATAGTAGAGGGGGTAACATCTGTATAGTGTTTGGCCCATGACTGGTGCTTGATGAATGACAACTGTATTTATTTATAAGACGTGCACACAGTTCTATACTTGGTTATGGCTTTGAGACATTTCAAAACGTGATCGCTTATGTAGCATCCTAGACTGCTGAGTGCTAGGCCTGTGCCCTGTTTGAGCACCTACTATACACAAGTCCTGCAGGGCACACAAATCATGTGACCTCAAGGAAGGACTGTGGGACACTTAAATAACAGCAAAGGATAAAAATGATCATTCAACACAGCAGTAGGGACATTTGAAAAGCAGAATCCAGGATGAATTACCAAACATATCAAACCGAGTGTTATGTAACTAAAAAGAAAGAGGAGCTGCAAACTGCTTCTGGCAATTTTAATTTTCACCCCACTTTGGAAGTTGTGGAATTCTTCCATTTTCTTAAAGGTGGAAAAGAGCTATTTGGATTTCCTGACATCCTGTTTCCTAATGAATGGGCTTTCTGATTCAAAAGTTCCGTCAACACTCATGTTATGTCTCAGGGATGCAAAATCAAGGGGACAATTCTCCACACAAAACAAACCTCAGATGTCCGAGAACAACCCTTGTGTTCCAAATCTGCTTCTTATTTTCAATTCCAAAAACAACACGCGAGGCCTTAGAAGGCACAGACGACTTCATGTTAATGCATGCAGCCCTGGAGAAGCTAGAATTTCAGATGCCTTTGATTATGAATCAGCCGAAGAAAACATCTACCTAAAGTTACTTAACTGAAGAGTCTGTTTTCCCTGCCCCCACCTCACCTCAACCCTAAAGGACCTCTATCCGGCATCAATTTACAGCAGAGCACTTGACACAACTTTATTGGTATATCTTTCTTATGCATTTGACCAATCAAAATGATAATTTAGACAAACTGGGGGTGGCAGAGTGCATTATCCAGCAATATCTCATTATTATGCAAAAAATCAGATATTCACGGCAACTGTCTCATCTATTTATTGTTTGGTTACTCATCTGGAAATTTTAATACTTTCTTCAGGGGCAGGGACTGGCAATAAAAAAATAGACCTATATATCAAACCTTTAACTTCCAGCCATCATTGTGTGCCATAATACAGATGGAGTGGTTATCAGCAAGCTTTACTGTGTTGGTTTATTTTCTTTAGCAGAGAATGTGGATTTAAATGGGACGAAGCAACAAAGTCGACTTAGGGCCGGAGAGCCCCGGGAACCCTCTATTTCCTTTGCAAGCAGAGATAACTGGCTACAGTCAGCCTCCCCAGGACGTGATGTGATTGAATACCTGCAAGATCAGAAGGGCGAGTATGAGGGGAGGGAATGAATGACGGTTGTTTAGCGGGAGGAATCAGGCCTCAGCATCTCAGAAGGGCAGTTCTTCCTCATCCTTTGCATTTCTATAGGTTCCTTCTCACAAGCACAAAGCTTGCTGTATGCCTGGCACTGCTCAAGCTACTTTACAATCACTTAATTCATGTTCATCATAGGCCCATATGGTAGGCACTAGTATTATCCCCACTGTGTAGATAGGAAAACTGAGGCACAGGGTGGTTATATAATTTGCCCACTTAGCAAGGGACGAAAGCAGGATTTAAAAGCAGGCAAACTGGCTCTAGAATGTGTGCTCAGAACCACTCTATTCTGCATGCCAGTTATACAGGAGGGTAGGAGCTCTCTGCGTTTGCTTTCTGTGCTCTGCACCAGAAAAGTAAATTGGTGGGGAATAGACCGCAGGCCATCTGAAGGAGAATCACATGAAATACTTGTCAAAGATCAGATTCTTAGACACATATCAACTGATTTAGAAACTCTGCCTGTGAGATTCAGAAACCTGCAATTTTAACAAATTCCCTAAATGATCTCTGATCACATCAAAGTTTGAGAACTATCAAAACAGCTTTTCTGGACTAGGAGTCAGAAATTAATCTGCATTTAGGTGCCAACTCTACTGTTTATGAGCCTTATAATTTTGAAGAAATCTCTGAGCTTTCTAAGCCTAGGGTTTCTCATTTGTAGAACTAGAACAAAAAATATCTGTGCTGTGTACCACATAGAGTTGTTTGTAAGAATGAAATGAGATCAAGTGTGTAAGAAAAATCAGCAAATTGACAAGTGCTTTCAAAGCCAGGTGCAGTGACTCATACCTGTAATCCTGGCACTTTGGGAGGCCACTGTGGGAGGATCACTTGAACCCAGGAGTTTGAGACCAGCCTGGGCAACATTGTGATCTTCACCAAAAGAAAAAATCAAAACCATTAGCCTGGTGTGTTGGCATGCACCTGTAGTCCTAGCTACTTGGAGGCTGAGGTGGGAGGATCGTGTGAGCCAGATTGTGTAAGCCAGAAAGTCAAGTGCAGTGAGCCATGATTGTGCCAGTGTACTCCAGCATGGGTGACACAGCAAGACCCTGTCTCAAACACAACAAAACAAAAACAAACAAAGTAGAAAAGTCCTTCCAAATATGAACTATTATCAGTATCTCCTTATTTTACATGTACAAGACTTGTCTCCTTGGTAAAATTATCATCTCCTGGATTAACTATAGTTTTTGTCTCCCTCAAAATAATATGTCCCATGTTGAAGCTATCCCATAAACAATGGCTTAAATACATTTTTTTTTTTGAGACAAAGTTTCACTGTTGTTACCCAGGCTGGAGTGCAATGGCACGATCTCAGCTCACCGCAACCTCCGCCTCCTGGGTTCAAGCAATTCTCCTGCCTCAGCCTCCCGAGTAGCTGGGACTACAGGTGCACACCACCATGCCCAGCTAATTTTTGTATTTTTAGTAGAGACGGGGTTTCACCTTGTTGACCAGGATGGTCTCGATCTCTTTACCTTGTGATCCACCCACCTCGGCCTCCCAAAGTGCTGGGATTACAGGCTTGAGTCACTGTGCCCAGCCCCTTAAATACATTTTTAAAAATATGTAAGCAGGAAACAATAAAAAATAAAGACATATAAACAGATCCACAAAGTCAGCCCTATCTATTTTTTGCAGTTCTAGTGACCAAGGTTTCTACACTGGACTCCAGAGTCCAGATAATGTCTCTACACACATTATCACATTTGAGTCTCTCAAGTCTTATGATAGGGTAGTTAATGGCGACATCTCTGTTTTCCTGGAAAATATGGAAGTCAGGTTTAATTATTTGCCCAGAGTAACCTAGTTAGTAATCAAATGATAACTTCCACAGCTTCTTGCAACCCTGTATTGAAAAGTAAACCACATTCACATGACTTCCAGAGTTTTGTTTTTGTTGCTGTTGTTTTGTAAACTGAGACAGGATCTCGCTATGTTGCCCAGGCTCTCCTCAAACTCCAGGACTCAAGGGACCCTCCTGCCTCAGCCTTTGAAAGTGCTGGGAGTACAGGTGTCTACCACTACATCCAGCCTTCAGCATCTTTTATTTTGGGGAAGTGTTCTCCCAGCTTGTTAACACTCCCTTCAGCATGAAATAGTTTGTCAAAGGCAATCATAAGTCAGTTTCATCTGCTGGACCTAGTTCAAATGTATTTAACATTCTGATATTCTTAAATTTTCTGTAAAATATCTTTAGGCGACACAGTACATTGAAATTTATTTGAGAACCCTTGCTAAAAAGATGACGCTGGTTTACTTTTCATTTGACCCAGTAGATTGAGATATTCTTATATAAAGGATATTCAAGGTTAGTCTATCCAATAACTTTGATATTAAGCAAGCCACAGCCACCAGGGTAATCTTGTTAAAATATAAGTCAGTTCATGCTATTCTTTTACTCAAAACTCTCTAAAGGGTTTTGTTGTAATTGATAAGCTGGTTATAAAATTGTTGCAGAAATCTAAAAGACCTAAAATACGCAAAACAATTTTAGAAGAGAAGAACCCAACTGGAAAACTTACACTATCTGATTTCAAGTCTTACCAGTAAGCCATACTAACCGAGACATGTGGTATGGGCATAAAGATGGACATAAATCGGAAATACATCCTTACATGTTTGGTCACTTGCTTTCAGCAAAGGTGCCTAGGTAACTCAATGGCTAAAAAAGTCTGTTCAACAAAGAATACTAGAACAAATGAACGCTTAAGAAAAAAATCTTAACTGTTACCTATACCATCCACAAAACTAACAAATTGGGTCACAGACTCAAATCTAAAGCCTAAAACTCTAAAACGTCCAGGAGAAAAGGTAAGAAAAACAAATCATTGTATCCTTGGGTTAGGTAAAGATTTCTTGGAGAGGATACAAGAGCTTGAGTCATAAAAAAGAAAGTAATGGATACGCTGTAATTAAGAAGAATGACAAGCCACAAGACTTGTCACTCCTGTATATCTGATAAAGGACTTCTACATATATAAAGAACTTTTACAATTCAATAATAAAAGACTTAAAAAATGAGCAGAAGATTTGAACAGATACTTCATCAAGAAAGATGTTATGAATGGCAGATAAGCACCTGAAAGACATGTGCTCAAAACATTGTTCATCAGGGAAATGCAAATAAAAAGTGCTTGATTTCAAAACTTACCATTAAGCCACAATAATTAACATAGCTAAAACCTGTCAATAGGAAGGATTGATGAGGATACAGGACTACTGGGACTCATACAGTACTGACGGAAATAGAAAATGGATATCCACTGGCGGGGTGCGGTGGCTTACGCCTGTAATCCCAGCAATTTGGGAGGCCAAGGTGGGCGGATCACTTGAGGTCAGGAGTCTGTGACCAGCCTAATCAACATGGTTTAACCCCATCTCTACTAAAAATACAAAATCAGTTGGGTGTGATGGCGCGTGCCTGTAATCCCAGCTACTCAGGAGGCTGAGGCAGGAGAATGGCTTGAACCTGGGAGGCAGAGGCTGCAGTGAGCCGAGATGGCGCCATTGCATTCTAGCCTGGGCAGTAAGAGCGAAACTCCATCTCAAAAAAATAAATAGCCATCTACTTTGTAAAATAATTGGGTAGTTTATTATAAAGTTTAATATACCCTTACTGAATGACCCAGAAATTCCACTCCTAGGGATTTACTCAAGACAGAATAACTGCATAAGATCCCATACTGAAGTGTTTATAACAGCTTTAATTATAATAGTCCCAAGGTGGAAACAGTCCAGATGTTCTTCAACTAGTAAATGGGTAAACAAACTGGTACATCCTTTTAACAGAATACTTCCCAGCAAGAAAAGAAAAGAACGAGTGATACACGCAACACTTGGATGAGTCTTAAAAGCTTTGTTCTAAGTAACAGAAACCAGCTACAAACGCTTACATGTTTGGGATTTCATTTATATGACATTTTGGCAAAATGTAGGAACAGGCATTAGATCACTGGTAGTCAAGAGCTGGAAGCGAAGATAGGGATGACCCCAAAGGAGTGCAAGCGAACTTTTTTTTTTTTTTTGAGACGGAGTTTCGCTCTTGTTACCCAGGCTGGAGTGCAATGGCGCGATCTCCGCTCACCGCAACCTCCACCTCCTGGGTTCAGGCAATTCTCCTGCCTCAGCCTCCTGAGTAGCTGGGATTACAGGCACGCACCACCATGCCCAGCTAATTTTTTGTATTTTTAGTAGAGACGGGGTTTCACCTTGTTGACCAGGATGGTCTCGATCTCTTGACCTCATGATCCACCCGCCTCGGCCTCCCAAAGTGCTGGGATTACAGGCGTGAGCCACCGCGCCCGGCCCCACAAGGGAACTTTTCACGGTCACGTGGGTGCTCTATATCTTGATTGTGGTAGTTGTGGTTAAGCAACTCTGTGCAGTGGTTACAACCTCTAAAATTACACTTAAAATTAGCGAATTTTACTCAGTGTAAATTACACCTCACTAAAGCGGATTTTTAAACAATCCTCGCAGTGGTTTGCATTTCCCCCAGAGCGAATGACTGTGTAAACCCACAGGCCCTTCAGGATCTGACCCTCCTGCCTCCCATCTCTGACCTTATCCCTGCTCACTCTCCTTCTTTACACTCTGCTACAGCTACAAGCGCCTCCTGGCTATAAAACCTTCTCAGATGCAGGTACAAGTCCTCTCTGAGCACTGCACCAACTCCCTCTGCCTCCTTTAAGTCTGTAGTTACCTGTCACCACTTCAGAAAGGTCTAATCTCTCAATAAATGTTCCTTCAATGGGCCTCAGTTTCCCCACCTGTAGAAGGAGGAAGCGAAACCAAAGGATCTCTTGAGAGCTTTCTAGTCTGACATCCTACAGTTCTGACATTTAGCTTTTAGACATATAAGAAGCTTTTAGACATTTACTGAAGGACAAATGGCAGGTAAGTGAAACAGAGTTCTGGAGTGTTCTGAGGACAAATGACCACTTCCAGCTGCCACAGTCCGAAGATGCTTAATGAAGGAGTTGCCTTCTAAAGAACAGGTAGGATTTCCTAACACAAAAACAATTAACTCGACAATTGGAAATATTTTTCTCCTTTCTTTTAGAGTGGAATTCTGGCTTCTACTTAGTTTGCACAGTTTGAACAATTCCCTCGGCTCTGACAACATCCTTGAACACTGCCATGCCGCCCATTCCGTCTTTCCCACATGTGTTCTTGCTTGCTATCCTGCTGGGGTCCTTGATAACTAACTGGCCAAGCTGTACATTATGTCAGTGCTGTGCTAGACATCAGGAAAACTGACAAGATCTCTACTTTGTTGTAGTGTATCTGTTCACATACCCTTTTCTACTAGATTCTGATGTCCTGGGGGGCTGCGTTTATGTATCTCTCGGCTTTGGATCCACAATGATGAAGCATGGCAAACTCAAAGAAAGAATGCTCCCGAGAACTCTGAGCATTCTGCTTGTATGCGTGTGCACTTCAGGAAGAACAGCAGGTCATTAATCACAACTCTATTTGATTGTCAAAGATAATTGCCTATTACGGTAAAGCAGGCTTTATTTCCTTAATCAGAAGGGTTACAACCTGAGCAGGTTGGCACATTTTGTGATAGTGATGTGAAAGATAAAATAGTTCAAGCACAAAGCTGAAATCTGAAGGTCTTCTTATTTACTGTTGTTTACTGGTGATCTACAGTCCAGGTAGAATCTTCCCCTCTACAGAATTAAGGTGACATGAGATCGTAACAGTGAGGTCCTCATCTGATAGGATTAGTGTCCTTATAAAAAGAGACATTAGGCTCAGTGTGGTGGCTCATGCCTGTAATCCCAGCACTTTGGGAGGCTGAGGTGGGCAGATCACCTGAGGTCGGCAGTTCAAGACCAGCCTGACCAACATGGAGAAACCCTGTCTCTACTAAAAATACAAAATTAGCCAGGCATGGTGGCACATGCCTGTAATCCCAGCTACTCAGGATGCTGAGGCTGGAGAACTACTTGAACCTGGGAGGCAAAGGTTGAGCCAGGATCATGCCATTGCACTCCAGCCTGGGCAACAAGAGCGAAACTCTGTCTCAAAAGAAAAAAAGAGAGAGAGAAAGAAAGAGAGAGAGGGGAGAGGAGAGAGGGAGAGCGACGGGGGGAGAGAGAGAGAGGAGAGAGAGAGAGAGGAGAGAGAGAGAGAGAGGAGAGAGAGAGAAAGGAGAGAGAGAGGAGAGACAGAGAGGAGAGAGAGAGAGAGGGGAG